>CP092870.1:17483437-17983726 GCA_030710605.1 Cordylochernes scorpioides
ACCACGCTCACGCGAAGGCCAACAGCCCGAAACGAATTCGTGGTTGACTTTTCTTTATTGATCAAGAAAATGGATTTGCTAAATATCAGGGAACAGGTTAAATCAACGTTTAGTTTATTTCTGTTCCACTAGATGGCGCTCTGCCATCTAAAAAGTTCATGTGAGTGCGGTCAGGTTATGCCTTTTTTTTTTAAATTACCAACATCTGACCTTTTTTACTATTTTATTTTTTATTATTTTTCCAGTCATATATATAATGCTCAAATGGTTTCAAATAAAGAAAATATAATAGTAGAGAGTATCACAAAATATTTGAAAGAATATAAATAGATTTCCTAAAAAGTCGTTTATAGATGAAATTCTGTCTGCTTCGAATTTCGATTTCCTCAGTGTGAGATCGATGTACGGTCCCAATCATGGCTGACTGGAGGCCATCATATTTCTTTGTTCCAAGTTTGTCCATGGTCTTGAAGTGTGGCTCTATTTTCTCAGTTTCAGATATTTATTTTCTACTACGTTTAATTATAATTTTATCATTCGAAATATAATGGGTCTTATATATTATATTATTTCATTCAAAATGAGATATCTCTACACGGGTTATTTGCTTCAATAGGCAGTTATTGTTGTTGTTGTCATGTTCAATGAATAGCCTCAGATGTCCTCGTGCATCTCTATCACAGCAGTCGCAATGTCCTCTATCTTCTTTGGAAAAGGGGTGCCGTTGCCACGTTGGTCGCCTTGGAAACGAACCAGAATTTGGTCAAATATCCAAGGGTCCAGGGAGGACCGCAGGGAGATGTGGTCGGACTTCTCCCCGCCAATATGCAGTTGTTCATTGCAAGTACCTACTTGTAGAATGGATCATTACAAGAACAAAACAAAGTAAATCAGAAGAGCTAAAATTTGACCTTCTCTAGTGATAAACACACAATTGACAATTTCGTGAAGGCCTCCCGGATGATAGGCCTTAGCAGCAGCAGGACCAATAGCGGTGGACCAGCGACAGGTGTTTTGATCCACATGCGAAGTAGGGCCGAAGCTGGGTGGGCTGGATGGAGCAAGGCGTGAAGAGTCAGTTTGAACTTCTACGTCCGCGTTGTGCCAGGAGGAGGCGCAGAGACGGAGCGACAACCAGCCCAACCATTTGGTGGGTATGTTCGTACAAGTATGTTTATACTTGTATGTTCCTCCCACCTTCTAAGGAAATGAGTGATTGGCAGGGCAGTCAGACGTGGACGCTCTGACATGCGTTGGACAGTGCGGGTGATGACTCGTGTGAACGGCCAGGGGATTTCACGCAGCACTACGGCCTCGCCGATGTTACTCACTCTTGAGATTCAATGCATATTTTCGTCGATAAGAGGACGGCAGAAGATATTCAGCGACGAGAAGCCAGCTATGGCGCAGCGTATTGGCCGTGTAAGGGGAGCGACAGGGTCGACGAAGTTCCCAACACGTGCAGGAGCCAGAAGGTCGAGTGGCCGGAGAAATCGGAAGCTACCGATGATGAGTTTAAAATCTGACTAGGTGTAAGTGCCTAGTGTTTCAGCGCGAAGAAGTCAGCGACGGCCTCACAGATCTTGGCGACAGGACCCGGGTGGAGGGAATAAAGCTACGCACCGCTCACGATCAGTTGCCAGCATGCACTTATAGCAGGGTAGCCGCAGCTGGGTTTGGATCGCTTCTCGGCCTTTTGAATGAGATCTAAGTGTAGCTAGGTTTGGATGTCGATGAGGCCGAATCCTCCAAGATAAACGGGTCTCGCCTGGACGCTACCAGGCAACAAGGCGGTGCGCTCCGGCTCCCAGATAAACCGCGCAAGACGGGCCTGGATCTTGTGGATGGTACGGTCGGGAGGCAGATAGCCGTGGATGTGATGGGTCAAAGAGAGAGAATGCAAAAAATATAATTTGTAAAATAATTGATTTTAGTATTTTATTCACGATGAAAATAAATTTATACAACTTTTCGCGCTATTGGAATCTCTGTACTTGACAAAAATTAGACATTCCAACAACAGTTATCTTGAATCCTGTGTTTCTTCACAGCAAGCTTTCGCTGCTCCGATTAAGGCCAAATATTTTCTCAAATTCTACCAAGATCCGCTATCATTTGATTATTGTATGAATTTGGACGATAAATAATTGTAAAAATATAAAATAAACATATTTTAAAAGATTAATTTATCTTTTTAAAATGTAGGAGGTTTTTAAAATAATAATAAAATTAGGTTTTAAGTTTAAGGTCTACTGACTCGTCGTGAAAAAAGTAGGAACAGAATTTAATCGGACTAAAAATTTGATCTTTATTTTGAATACTATATGTTTGTAAATGCTCAAAATTCTGTTAATATAAACTTTGTACATGTGCCTGCTGTGTATGAAAAATGTTATTTTTATAATTTCTATATAAAAAATCGGTAGATGATTATATAGTTTATTCTTAATTGAAATACGAAATCAGAAACTTTTATTCAACATGTGCGGTGTGCTGAAGAATGTGGGGTAGTTGAAGCATAATTGCCACGTGGAAAATTAGGAAAGACAAACTTCGGGATGACACAACAATTTTTTAAAGGCAAGAACAAACTTTGAATGATAAAAAAGATAAAAAATGAGGGAAGTTTACAGAGTATCAAAATATGAAAAAATTAAAAATGATACTCTACGAATAAAATAATAAATACTTTGCTACAATTATCTGTACAAATATTCCATTCTGATTTAGATATCTCTTATATCTTATAAAATCTGAAAATAAAAAATACCTTCTGGGCGTCAGGTAGGAAGACAAAGGTCCCCGATGCCTGAGGCTTTCTGAAAATGACATCGATGAAAAAAAGAATCAATTTACCGACAAATCCCGGTGTTTCCTATCACCTAAACAACCCTAAGCAGAATTGGATCAAACAAAAACAAGGAATTTTCGACACAGTCTACAAGCAAACCGATCTGCTCCAAACAAAGCTTGCGTTATATGGTTCATATAATATTATATAGGTTTAAATAGAAAATAAATAGGAAAAATAAGGATAAAGAACACTTTCGATGATATGGCTGGCGTTGCCCAGCTCGAGACCAAGAGAGAATGTTCAGGTTTTGATATCGAAAATAGCAAAGGAATATCCTCACCTCTAACGTGAGCCTTGTTGATAGCAGAACGTCATTTAGTGGAATAAAAATCCACTAAGTGTTCATTTTAACTTATTCCATATATATTCGCTAAACCTTTTTTCTTGATAAATCAAGAAAAACCAGCGGGTACACGTTTCGGGCTGTTGGAACCCATCTGCATGGTGTATGCTGTACCTCAACAGAGAGGTATCTAGTTGAAGAAGTGTGATTAACTAATATTAATCAGTAAAAGCTATATGTAGATGGGTAAAACATTGGGAAAATTACCCAATTATAGCTTCTCAGAACAACCAAAGCTTGTCTCATGGGACATAATGTCCTAGGAGGCCGTGGATATATCCTATTTAAACCCATCCGGCAGATTTGTGGAGTTGCGTGGTAGAGGATGACTTAACAGAGGATATATAGATGGTATTAAGGATGGCATGGACTTGACACCCAAGGAATCTTCGAAAAATATCAAGCACAATGGCTTGAATTGGTCGCCTATATGTATGTATAATAAGAGAGAGAGAGACAATTGACAATTCACATAATTTATTGACATCTTGTCAATACAGGTAAAGTGCACAGTCCACACAAATCAAAAAATTAACAAAAATTAAAAAAACATAAAAATTAAATATATATACATCAGACAGAATCCTCAATGAAAGGACGTCTGGAATTAAGCCTTACAAGCCACCTTAAACTCGGATAGCTTCTTGGTTATGTAGTGGTCACTGTCCCCAATACTCGCTATTGCACGGCCGAGGAGCTCCGCGAGAATGATCCTTTCATCGGGCGTAAGGCTGACCAGGACTTCCTCCTTTTGTTGGCTGTAAAAAACCGCCCGTGCTACCATCTCTGTTTGAATGTACAAGGGACGCAGGACTGAGCGAGAGTTCAGTTTATAAAGAAGCTCTTCGACCATATCCTCAGCGTACCGAGGAGGCCTTTCAGTTTGGGCATTGGAAGATTCCGGAATGCTGGTGGAGGGTGCAGGCTCGGGGGTTTTGTCCTTATGGGCTGTTGGTGTGAGGGTCATCTGCACCGGGGCAGCCTCTGACGCAGGGTGGTCGGATGCTGCAGGTGGAGGTGCAGCTGTAGTTGTGGTGGGAGCTGGCGCAGGGGTCTTTACGCTGCTCCTCTGACTTGAGGCCGAAGAGGGCGCTTGAAGTGGCGTCAACCGGCTGGCGTTGGGCGCTGAAGCAGAAGGTTTAGTGACCGGAGTCAACTGGGGAGGGGTAGAAAGGTTCGCCGCAGGCAATGATGTGGCAGGGCTGGAAGGTCTCGAAGGGGTCTGCCTAGTGGTGTCAGGACCCAGTGCAGCCGATGTAGGCGCTGCGGATTTTTGCAAAGACGTGGGCTGGGAGGATAGAATTGTCGACAGCAGTCCATTCTGGTTGTCCTGAAGATGGGCAGGACGACTCTGGGGGGTTCCCAAGGGGCAGGTGGCTCGCTTATGTCCCTGGCGGTGACATTTGCTACACCTTACGCCGTAGGTGATGTAGGCGGGTGTGGATTCTCCCTTGGAGATAATCACCAGTTTGGCAGGGAGTTGGTGGAGTTTCCGTCCTTCGTTTAGAAGGACGAAGGCTTCCCTGCTGCCCGTGGTCCAGGTGTAACCTTCGCAGGTTACTACTTCGTAGGCCATCGAGGCCACTTTGCAGTAAGGCCTTAGCGCCGCAACGATATCCTCATCTTTTACGGCGATAGGAAGGTTGCCTATAATGATCTTTTCGGCCTTCTTCCTGTAAGGGAAGGCTCTTAGGAGTGTGCTGCCGATGGTAAGGCCCTCCTCGATTAGGCGTTCGACCTTCTCAGTGCTGGAAAGTGTCACCAGAACATGGCCGGACATCTTCATAAGCTGGTAAACTGAAGATTTTCCCATCATCTGTTCCAGCGCTTTCATGTACTGGACTTGGTGGAAGTCCGGGCACCATTCGATGAAGCAACTCTGATCAAATGTTGCCGCTGCCGACCTCGCTTTAGCTAGTTCTTGTTGCTGTCTGCTACTTTTAATTTGCGTGACAGTATCTTTTCTTTCCTGCCTCGGTTGTAGTGATGGCCTGGCTGCGATGGCTTCAACCTTTGCCATTTTTGTTGGCTGGGTCGGAGATTCCTGGCCTTTTCTTTTGTTGGATTTAGGAAATTTCCAATCCGATTCCAAAGCAGATTGCTTCTCCGAAGCTTCCACTCTTTCCGCTCAATTTGCATAGGCTTGTTTTTTTTCCGCGGCCTGATTTACATAGTCGCCGTTTGTTTGCTTGATTAAAAATGTATTTTTCAAATCAAGCTTAGAAACTTCTTCCGCCAATTTCTCGGCATTGGTAGGTTTTTTCTGGGTGGGAGTACCACCATCATGCTTTTCATTAACCTGGCTCTCCGCCAGTACCGAAAATGCATTATATATTTCCATTGCTTCCATCTCAATCTCTATAAAACGCGGAGCTCGCGCGCCGCGGAGAGAGAGAGGCACGGAAGAAAAGTTCTACTTTAAGAACCTACCGAAAAATATGTAATTTAGTGCTTGATATTGAGATACTAAAAAGATTCACTGGCCGGAGTATATATATATTTTTGCTTATCCCTAGTACACGTGATACAGACCATGATAATCATGGTGGGTAGAAGTAGGCGACTGCTTTTACTGTAAGTGCACCACATGTTTACACACGCGAAAAACAGTTCGACTTTGCACTTACTAATGTACCAGAGCCCCGTTTGGTTACTTGAACTCGCTGGTGGGGTTGAACTTTTGCAAGAATCGGGGGCCATTGGAGCATTTTTTTTTATCATAAAAAAAGTGTCCAATGCGGGAATCGAACCCGGGTCGTAGCGGTCGAAAACCAACGGTTTAGACCATCCTTCCACCGACCTCCCCGAAATATATTTAATTTTAAGAACTATGAATGCCGGCCAGGCAGCCTCTATCTTTACAATGATAATTCCAAGTGAAATTTATAAAATAGCAATAGGAAGGGATTAAATATTGATCAATTATGTTGAGCTTCATATATAAAATAATTCCAAATCTGAAACAATGTGGCGTAAATTTCATTTAGGTTTATATTTACATCACCTTTTTTTATTGAAGGATCTTCGACGAAAGAAGGATAGTAATTTGGGTTAGTCTGTAACTCTTAACCTGAATATTCGTTAGATTTGGTCTAAATAATGTACTTAAAGAAGAGATGATCACTTGGCTTGAGAATTAGGCTCGGAAAATCTGGAAGGTATTAGATTCAAGTCTCGATGAGGTTGGTTCTTCCTAACTTCAAAGCCTTTCTTTGGAAATAAATGGAGGATATTGTTGTCTCTACTCTCAGATATTTGGAATGTTGAAGGGGTTGTCAGTTTTGCTATGTGATCTTCTTTTAATCTAGGATTGAGATGTTCGACTTTAGTGTTACTTGTCCTTTGCTGATTTGGTGCATTAAATTCATCCTTTCTGAAACCTTTATCCAAAATCCCCATTTGAGACATTAGTGGAAGACATTCATTATCAGAAGTTTCAATTTCTATTTGACCTCGCTTCCCATCTAGATTATATCTCGAGCTTTCTCCAGTAGTTCTTAAGCAAGGCTTCAAGTTATCTTCTTTGCTTCTAGGATTTAAGTTTGCTATGTTGAAGAATCCACGTAAGTCCTTTTTGTCACATGTGGGAGTTTCGTCATCAAAGGCTTCAGATGAACAGGGGGCTTGTGCTTTTATTGATTCTGGTTTACTCTTGAGTAGGCAAGCATCTTTCAATATAAATCCAAATTGATGTGGAAAGGACCCGGTTCCTATTACAGATATATTTGTTGGAATATGACTCGATGACCTTTGTAAATCCAGACAATCATATGGAAATTTGGCGGCCGTTTCTTTATGTTGTGAGCGAAGAATTTCTTTTTGAATATTATATTCTCTTAATTGAGAAGGAGTAAGTTCTAAAATTTCCAACGAATTTTCGGAACTTACAAAATCATTTTCTTTATTCCAATTCTTTGTTGAAAATCTGTGATCATTTAATTCACATTTTTGACGATACAGATAATCATATTCCTGCTGTTTAAGATCATCTTGTAAGTCTTCATTGCTTAACATGATTTCTTTAGCGTGCTTTGGACAGCTTAAATTACGATCGTTCGGAACAAATCTCACTTTCGTCGTTTTATTCTCTTTAGAAATATGAGGATTTTTTGTAATTACCGGCTGATCTAGTTGATGTTTTTGTACATCCATAAAATACATATCGTTCAGATTTTTTTCACTTGTTTTTTGGGGGATGTTTGATATGGGAAAGGTAATACCTTGTTGTTCACTATTCTTTTTTCCTTCAAATCCACTTTTTAGATTGAATTTATTTTCTGAGGTTGTAGTCCTTGTTGGTGCGTCAATGTAACTTATCGGTTGGCCTAAACCTAGAGCTTCAACTATGGCCTCTACTGTCATTCTATTCTTGAGTGAAAATTTGAAAATGGTAGTAACGTCTGGATCAGATTCCTTTGTAATCCCGATATGTAATAGTAAATCATTTTCACTGAGATCTTGATTAGTAGTTAGAATGTAAACAATTTGATTCTTGGATGGTGGGGGTTGTGTAGGTTGCTCTATTTTCGCCTCAACAACCTTTGTCCCACTCGAAACCTTCGGCTTCAAATCCGAGGTTTTAGATGAAGTCAATAAACTGGATTTACTCGGGAATATTTTCATTATCTGAGATTTATTTTTATGGTCGGGTGGACAACTAATAACGGTTGTCGTTTGTGGGAAAATTTGACTTGGCTCTTGGTTTTGTGGCATGCGAAGTGGTGGTCTGGACTTCTGTGAAACAGGTTGCGATGGGGCTGGTACTACGTTTGAAGTTGGAAGAACCTTCGTAAGATAGAGAAACGGTGATGGAATTTGTTCCAAACCAGGCATTGCACTCGTTACTTGAGGGTAGGCCTGTGGGGCGGCACCCTCGTACCGTCTACCTTGAGGCTCTAATTGAAATGGGAGAAAGGAAGGTGGATATCCTTGAGACGGATATGATTTAGACGAAGAGAATGAAAGAGGAATAAATTGCTGAGCTACTCCTTGATTAGAAAAAAATGTATGGCGTGGGAAGACGAGGTGTTGAGAAATGTCTGAAGCATTTGGAATCAGCATTGATGATGGATATGCATTAGCAAGATCTGGGAAAAAGGTAAATTTAGGAAGTTGTGGGTTTGTTTTCTGAAATATGTTTTCTTTTTTTACAACGGTTAAGGAAATTTTATTTTCTAAAATCTCTTTCTCATTCATATAATTTTTGGATGTTGAAGTGTTTTCAGAGCTCTCATTTTCATTATTCGCTATGACAGTTCGTTTGAAAGAGCTGCTATTGTTATTGCGAAGCATATTTTCGCCACTTTGGCTTTTTTCTTCAAGATAATAATTATTTGTTGAACGCTCACCACTTTCAAGATCATTAAGTAACTTTTTTGATATCAAGTTCCCAATCTCGTCTAATTTCTGAATTTTTACTTTACAGAGGTGTTCTAGTAATTCCTTATTTTCAATTAAAAGACGTGTGAGATTTTCAGATTTTTCATTTATATCTTCTTTGTGTTTTTGCTTTAAAAATATATCTTCATGTATATCTATAAACGTATTTTCTCCTAATGCGTCATTTGATTTCAAAGCGGTTATTTCTTTTTGAATATTTTTAACTTCTGATTCAATAGGTAGGCTGACCAATATATCAGAAGATGCTATTTCAGAAGAAATTTCTATTCCGCTCATCCTTTCTTCAACCAATTTAGATATAGGTTTTCCAATTGTCTTTGATAAATTATCAGGAAGAATGAAATTATTATCTGTATCCATTACTTCAGTGTAATCTGAGCTCACAATATTTATTGATTCAGTTTTCTCTGTAACTTTGGCATACCGGTTCAAATCTTCCGTTATATGCATTTTGTACAAATTCCAAAACATCAATTTCCGTTTAAGATCATTTTTATGATTTGACTTTATATTGTCCCGTTGGGATATTAGAGTACTACTTTTAGAAGCTACTTCATCATTTATTTTGTTTATCCGATGTTCTAAATCATGAGTTTGATTGCTGTTCTTAAAGTCACCTTTCAATGTGAGAATTTTTGGAGATGTTTTACTGAAGGAATGAAAGCCTTTTATGGCTAACTTGAGTTGTGTAGGTTCAGCGTCTGTTCCTACTATCGGGATGCTGAATTGACTACTGCCCGTGAGGCGCTCAGCGGAAAAACGAAGAGTTCTTTCTTCAGAGCTCTGGCTAGAAGACTCAGAGGTTTTGCGAGGAGTAGAGTAACCCAAGCTGTAATTCCCATTGGAAGATTCTCCAGACTCCTCGAAATAATATATATCGGAAGCAACATCAATCTTGGATTTACTATCCTCCTCTTTGCTCGAAGATATAGGCATAATAGCTGCATTAGGCTCATCTTTATTTTTGTATATATATAGGTATCTACTGCTTCCAAATTTATTTTGGCTTCTTTCAGTAATACTTGCAGGGTTCCATTCTCTTCTCATTTCTATTGCCTCTTCTGATTTGAAGGTTCCCGACAGATCGTAATTACCAGAACTTTGTGTATAAGGATTATCGCTAATTTTAAAAAGTGTTTGATCCATTATTTCAACTACTTTATTATCTTCAACAGGAACAAGCTCATAGAGCTCAGTATCATCTTTTATTCCTTCACTTGTTAGCAAAATATAACGGGTTTTACATTTTCTGAAATACTCAGGAGATATGTAAAGGTAAAATGAAGATTGTTCATCCGAATATTCTGATGGTTCCAAAATGAAAAGGAGTTCATCATCATTGCATTTGCCCTCGTACTTTAATTCATATAAAATCCCGTCGTTAAATTGTAAATTGTTCTTTATAGACATGTAGATGACAACCTGGCCCTTCACAACCTGTCCCAGAGAGCATCTTTTGGTGTCTTTCGATGTGGAAGCACCACTCTGTCCTCTGGAAGTTTCTGCTCTCGTTGGATCCATGGACATACCGGTTGATTCCAGATCGTCGGCGTACTTGACACTTCGTTTGATGCTAGCCATATTTCCTTTCAGCCTCTAGACTCTTTTTGAATTGAAACATTGACTGTTGTTATATTATAAGTTTTCTTTGATTTTATTCTTACTCATGCTGCGCAATAGAATAATTGGATATGAGATGTCTTATATCTTACATATGAAACATTTCCGTCATTGAATTTGGAAAATTATTTTGGAAATATATTTTTCTTTAAATTTATATACAGAGATTTATGGATATAAAGATATTGATGATAAGCCAAATGTATATATTTTTAAAATCATACTATTTTTATGGTTAAATAATATTTTTCATATTATAATGTTATTTTTAAATTACAAAAATTTTGCCATGATTGGTTTACCTTTGTTGCTTAAAATAAATGGATATTTGGAGTTTTTTTCCTGCTCTTAAGCGAAAACCTCTTAACTATTTTATAATTTTTATCTATATATAAATTTTTCTATATAAATTTTATATCATTTATAATTGAGACTGGAACTGAATGTTTATTGATTATCAAATCTATTTGTGATTTAAAAAAAAAAAGAGATATGATTGATAGAACTAATATTTTAATCTTTTTATAACTAATTATCTAATGTAAATGGATTTTTTGATCGTTTTCCATCTTGCAAGCGAGAGAATTTCTAAAAGTTATATAAATTTTTATTTTATAGAACTTATTCAAATCGCCCGTTCTCTAATTTCTAGTTATATTCAACTTTAGAACATACGCTTTAATCACTTCCTAACTTTTTTTTTTTTTTTAAGAATGGAATGACCCATTTTTAATCTAATAGTTTTGACATTTTCATTTATTACATACTAAAACATGAACACATTTTTAAATTAGAACACATCTCTGAATTTGTATCAACTTCAAATAATGGAAATGGCAATCAATGGAATATCTAATAATTTTTAAAAATTCTTCTTACATTTCTAAACAACATTCCAAAAATTTCTCATGTACATAACCAAATTACTCCATCACAATCAAGCCGATTCATAATGATCTGATCTGTTTTGTTTAAAGATAATATATCAGTGATATATTATATTATTACTTTACTCTGTTTTGATTCGAAACAAATCGAACGTTTATCACCATCATCATTAAAGGCTTTGTTTATAATGTGTATGTGTGCAAGAATTGTGAAATAATAAAATAATTATAGTGGCATAAAGTTGCGTATCTTTTAATTTTTCTTTTAAAGATATCTAAATATATAAAGTGCAATTTCTTATAAAATATGAAATAACTCTCACTATTAATCCTCAACCAATAATAGAAACATATCACATGAAAATTTATTTCCAAACTAGTTACCTAACCGGTCAGCGGTCACCAAAACCCCCCACATCGCGACAGTCTTTTGTAACATGGATAACAAGGCCAAGATACCAAAGTAAAGAGGGGGGACTACAGCTGCCATGTGGCAGGTGCTAAAAACAGCATTCCTGTGTGGGGGAGGACAGTCTGGTTACATCTGCGACGAGAAGAAGACGTGGCAACTTGCCTCCGGGCGTGTGGATGATCCTGCAAGGAGAGACTGACATCGGAGCGGTCTACAAGACGGTGTAGTCCAGGCTGGACGTGTATAGTGTGGAGCGGTAAGATTCACAAGAGTGACATCCACGGCGCAAAGGATTATTCTGACGGAGAGGTTGAAGATAAGCCCCACTGATTGAACTCCTTCTTTTTAGAGCCATAATAAAGCGCTAACTTTAGCTGTATCCCTTCGAACTCACGTGTGTATCTTTGTGGCATACTGAGTAGACAAAGTACACGAATAGCGTCTGGGTAGGACGTGACACTTTATTACCGCCCGCAATTTCCTGCTAATTAATCCTCCCATTTTATTAAACTGACACCTTCTCACGCACCTCCCTTGACAATAAAATTTTAATTGTACTATCTTCTCCCTCACTACATTTATTATCTAATTTTTCTTTATAGCCCGCTAGTTTTTTTTTTTTTTAATTCAGGCTAACTTTTCCCAATGATTTGCCCTACAATCTATTCTATTCAAATAACATCACATACTTGCATAACACGCATGTATCACTTTCATAGAAATTCCAAAACAACAAATTGTACATTCAGTTACAGGGCATAGTTACAATTCATAAAAAAACAGTAAAGACTCTTATCCGATATGTAGAAACTTCCATGCCTCATACAGCGACTGTCACAAAGCAAATTGACATTATACTCTCTTCCCACAATGAATTCACAAAACCTATTCAATTTTCAAACCTCTATACTAACCCTTTTTGTTCCGAATTACTTAATTTCTTACCCTCTCTTACATATACCTCCTAATCTAGAGAGTAAACCTTTAGCAACACACCCGCCACTGGCAAGCTAAGACAAGTCTTTTTTACATAAATTCACTAATACACTAGCTATCCTTTCAACAAACCAAACACTATGCCTAACAAACGAAGGTTTCCAGTTGTCACAAACACGTGATGATTATACAGATCGCTCGGTGTCTCGAATTTCTCTTATTCTAATCTCTATTCTCTCACATATTTCCGAATTCTCCAAACCTAAATCTTTCACATCCCTTATTCTTCGAACACACTTTGCATGATTCTAACACATATACTCACACTGTATCTATTTAATTAATTTTCACATAAACGACTTTCTTCCAACGATTTACACGCACGATTTATCACCTAGATAGATATATTAACAATCCTCACGAAATAAAACATAGCGACAAGCTCCAAGTTCTCTCTCCCTCCATTTAGAGAAAGTTATTGTACCAAGGCTCATTTATACATTTCTATTTTACCCTCGTAAGCATTACTGCTGTGGAATAATGGAGATCCACACCAGGGACGTCGGCCAGACGGCGGACCAAGGGACAGCAATCAAACAAAGACCGTCCCCCGCTCTTCTTCCATCGGCGCCACCCGGCGGGCATTAGGGCAGCGTGGTCTGCTGACTAGTTGTCTTTTCCTTTGTTCTCTGAATATGTTCAAATAAAGTTAGTTTAAAGGAGACTTTTACCCTCTATTTTTGTGCTATTTAGTGATCTGTCTAAAATCCTTGCAACAGCTTACAACGAATCATCACTGCGAAGTTTTGATACCGAACTTCACATCATTGTTTTGTGAAACGTTTAACGGCCTTTTCTTCACAACTGTCATAGCATTGAGTCACGTCCACAACCTCACTAAACTAAACCAAGCTTCACCAACTCAGGTCAATAATCAGACACCTATTGCCATTCTCTCTCTCTCTCTCTCTCTTCCCTTCAAAATTCGGAGTATTACCTTCAACTACCCCACTTACATAACCTCAACATCTACCGTATCGCACTAATATTTTCCATCTATAGCTGCTACACATACGCCTTCGTATCACTATATATATATCACTTTTTTTCCACAAATCCACACCGGGGAAACCATCTTCACCTACCCTCATTACCAGGTTTGCCATATGCCTCCATATATATAAACAAAATCCCCAGCGATATTTTATCACACTTTCCAACTTACCCCAACATACCATAATCCTTACATGTTAATCAGCTACGCCTACATCTCTACATCCATGTCAATCTGTTAACCTTTAAAGATTGTCTGGCTTTAACATCAACTTTTCTATTTTTACATTTTCCCTATTTTTGTATATTTTATATTTTTAATATTGAGAATATTTTAATGATATATTATTTTTCTATTTTAAAACCTCTCAAATACTCACTTCTTTTGAATATTTTATATTTTATTATTCACCTTTTTTTTTAAGTATGCTTTTATCTCGAGTTTTTTAATGATTGAACTTGTTTGTGTTTTCATTTTCGAGCATCACCGCCCAATTTCTTTTTTTCTCACACTCGGGAACATTTCCCTGCTTTCATTTTTTTTTTCATCACTCTCACCTTTCACCACTCCTCACCTCGGCTCAATCATTCCATGCTTTAGGCGACAGAACGATTCTCTTTTTCTCTCTCTCGACCAAAGTTTCTACCTCCTATTTCCCTATATGACTATATGCTATATGCCTCCGATAGAATGTCCCATATGGAATGCCTATATCTTTTAATAAATAGATATAGAGCCATGCGCTCAAAATAAGGTTCAAATGCTGCAAAGATTTCTGTCCCAGGGGTGATTCAACATTTAGAAATTAGCTATCTTCATCCAGATCTTTCTATTAAGGTATTTGAGCCCCCTCACTTCGCATATCTAATAGCCTAATATTAACATAAAACGATAAATCTTTTTAATAAATATTATAATTATAATCAAGTAATATCAAGGAATTTCAGACTGTAATTTACAGTTCTTATGAAAAAAAAAAAAGGGAAATCTCAATTCCGAATAAAACTATATCTTCACAAAAAGATGAAATACCCATAAAAGCTGCAACTTTCTCAAGCACAGGGCTGATTCACGGTCAAGTTATATTCATTAATAATTTCATCAATGTTAGTTTGAACGTGCAAGGCAGCATCAATTAAATATATTTGATCAAAAAAAGAACGATTTTTGATTAACTTCTTGCCAATTTATCGCCTCTCTACCTACATTTTATAAATACTCTAAAAAGAGTTATAGAAATTAGTTAAAGATTAACAATAAGTATATTTTTTTAATTTGAAAAATTTGTGCTCTCTTGATTAAAGACGCTCGTCTACCGGCTTATCAAATTTAGGGAAGAAGAAATTTCAACTCTTTATCAAAATCAATTGTTTACCTGTACCCAATATAAACAATTTTATTGATTGATTTAAAACTGTTAATAAACCATAATATATAATACAATATAATGCGGCTTATGATTGTAGAACGATATTTGAAAATTATCGCGCATGTGTTTCTTTTGAACGAAAAATCGAAATTTATTTTAAGGAGAAATAACGATTATTTCTTACCTTAGGGATGAAGTATGAAAGGATGAATTGTGAAGAGTAATGATAAACGGAAAAATAAAGTGTCCAGGGATGGGAAATAAATTTCGATTTTTCGTTCAAAAGAAACGCATGCGGGATAATTTTCAAATATCGTTCTAAAACCATAATATACTGCAGAGATTCGAAACAATTGGGAAGTATATTACTACTATGTCGATTGAAATATCGCTTCTAATCATTATTCAGATTGTGTTTAATCTAGCTTATTTAAATTTAATGATTGATTTAATCATTCACATCTATATATAGCAATAATCAGTAAAAAAATATTTTTTGAAAAATGACTTGAGAATTATAAAATTTCAAATCTATAGATATTTCATTAGAAATGAATCATTTAAATTATCACAATAATGCGAGATGTAATCGATTATTCCATCTATACTCGAAAGGATTTTTTTTTTTTTTGAAATTAGAAGGATGTTCATGGGAAGCTCCTCCCAGCGCTAAGTACTACAGTATGACTTCCTAGATAGTCTTTCTCTGAAGAAGTACCTAATGAGCTCTTTAACCCGTGATAACCCTATAAAAGATATAGTAGAAATTGTGAGCAGCCTTGTAGGCAATGTTTCAGATGTTCAATGTTTGTCAGAAATCAGAAGTTCTGACGTAGAAGAAGAATATTCTGAAGTTCTGATTGTCCCATCCTCGTTGTTGACCGACCAAGAAACATTCCAATTTACTCCCAGCGAATTTGCGCAGCGCCTTGATTTAAGCCATCATTCAGAAGAATCAACCAATCGGACTGAAACTCCTCCCAAAAGCCAGGCTAGCATTGATGAAATTGCATCATGGGATGAAATAGCACAATCCCTTATTCGAAGCACATCCCATGTTTTCTCCTCGACAAATGATATCTATCATATTTATGATACCATAATTAAAGATGGACTTGAAAAAATTGCGATTTTAGTGCAGAAACGATTAGCTCTTGAAAAAGGACAATCTTTCAGTAGAAGTACCGTGAATAAAGTAACAAGCTTTGATTCTGAAACAAGAGCAGAAATAATCCAGTATATTATGAACCAGTTATTTTACATTCTGGATATTCCAGGAAATAAATTAGTGATGCCAGTTTATCCATCTCAAAATGATATTAATTCGGAATCAAGTGAATTTGTAATTAGCATTCAAAAACCTCATCTTATGTCAAAGTCATTCATTGGATCAAATTTAATAGAAGATGAAGAATCTGGTAATTATATAACGAAATCAGATGAAACATATGAAGGTTCTAGTATCTTAGATAATCAATCGCATGTAGTGGAAAGCTCTTTTCAAGTTTTTGAATCAAATATGCCTTCATTCAAAAACCCGAATGCCCATATATATAACCTATTTGAAGAACAGCATCATAAAACATCAGAGCCAGTTCAAGAATACACTGTTACAGCTAATTCAGATGATGATTCATTTGGAAATGAAATCAAGATGCGCTCAATTTCAGAATATCCTAATGCAGAGATGATAAGGACTCCCATTACAGAAAATGAGTATGAGAAATCCTCGAATCAACATTATAGCGAGAGATTCGATCAGTTGGATTCTCTCGATCTTGATTTTATACCAAAGAGAATAGGGAACGAAGTCCATGTACTCTGGGGCAATGAAAACTTTGGGTTGGGCGAAGCCGTCGCAGAGTATGATGACCTACAGGACCATTCTAAGTATCCTGAAACCTGTGACTCCAACAAACGTACAAAGACAACCTCCTATATACGTAATCTCTTCTTTAAATTGATGAATTATCCTAAAACTAAGGATTTAAGCACATCTTCATATTTACAATCTAATAAAATGTATAAGGTCCCTAATGAATATTTTGTTAAAGGTGAAACAGATTTTGACTATACATTTGAAGACCTCTTCCCAGATCACACTGATCAATCTATCAAACATATAAATGAAAAATATTGTGGAAACAATTCTAATTGCAACTCAACAGATAAAATGTTTCCTTTTGAAACGATTAATAAGAAAATATCTACAACAGCCACTCCTTGTAACGAGGGTTCTATAATCGCCGAAAATTTTGATTACATAATAAAAGAACCTAATAATTATTCTTCTTACATCATTGCTTTGAATTCGAGGTCATCGAATAATGATGACCGAAGTTCAATACAAAAATTGTCCATATATGAAAATTCCAATTTTGCATACATACCATCGTCGAATGAACCCAATTTAACAGAAAAGACAGAGAATATATTGCTTGACTATCATCCTTTGATAGATAAAGAATGCATACAACTGAACAGTGTTGACATACAAAATTCTTCTACCTCAAGTCAAATCTTTAGAACCGATCAAGAATCCCTTCCAAATAGCGCGCGCACTGCGGTTTCTCCGCTATCAAGTAGCGATGATAGTTCCATCAAAGTCATTGACGATATTGAGCTATTTGAAAGCGATTTCCGACCCATTTCGTTTACGACCCCATCGTCTAAGTACACGAACCACGACCATTCAGCTGTGGAGGTAGTGGACGAAGGCATCTACACTCCAGTTCTGCTCATCTCCAACTCCAGAACACATTCTATCGACAACACTGAACTAAACACGACGATACAGTCAATAGAAACCTCGAGCGAAGAAGATAATGAAGAAGAAGCAGAAGAATTTTTTAGCTATAGTTACGTTCCTAAATTACGACCTAAGTCAATCCCCGAAAAAATGTATGAATCAATTCCCTCACTAGAAAATCTAAGTGGAGATGAAATCTTTGAAACTTCTATTCAAAATATTTCTGGTATAAAACAAAGACCTCAAGACATTATTCCTAATAGCTATCAATTTCAAACTTATCTATTCAAATATAAGACTCTGAATTCAGCGGAAAAGAAAGATGAAGACGATATCTTTTTAAATTTAAAAAAACGACACCCGTTTATTTTAGAGAAGCCTATTGTAAAAGAAGCTATCTCTCTCTTTGAAAAGGAAATCCAAGTAACTAAAATGCCAACAGGTGATAAGGCATCTTGCATTTTAATCGGATTCAACCCCCCAAAAAAGAACAAACATTTCCAGCAAAATGTATCAGAACGTCCGTACTATCATTTTGACGATAAAGCCAAAGAATCTAAAATAAGACTTACAAAAGACTTTTTCGAATGGTATTCAAGAAAAATATCAAAAGATAATAATGCAGATTTGGGAAGACCGCCATCAGGCCCGATATCTTCAGAAGAAAGAACGTATTACAAAGATCAGCGAATAGCGAAGAGGAAGTATGACCGTTCAAATGCTAGCGTCCCATTATCCCAGCTACCAGGGACGTCAAGATCACATAGTAGCCAACTTTGTACGAATTTCGACAGATATAACCAAACTCCCTTTCCACCGCCAGATCCTCACACATTCCAAAATCAATTCAGAAAATTAGAGAAACGGCAGCCTGTAACTAATACAAGCCATGAATCAAGTGAAAAGCTCATTTCTATAATTTATCCTAAAAAGAAAAGCTCATAAGAAATCAAACAAGGTTTTGCCATTTATATTCGGACGATGGCGAAGAACGAATTACATAGGGGAATTATAAAGTTACTTTTTTCCTTTATTGGAATAAACTGTGAATACCTGTATAGCTGAAGATATGAAACTGTAACGTCGATATTGGAAAGGTTCTTGAAGCGGTAAAGCTTACGAGTTAAAATATGGGATCAAGTGTTAAATGAACAAATATGCATAATATAAACACCTTTTTATTTTTCAAATTCTCCTCTATGAATCAAGATATACTTAATTGAATATCACATTCATTGTGATATTTGAATGATGTTTGAAATGAAATTCACATTTAATTTGTGTCTATGGATAAGGTATTTTCATTTGGATAGATATCAAAATATGAAATACGATATATATATATTATATTATTAAAAAAAAGATAAGATTATTTCTTCTGTTGTTTTGGATCATCTTGGTGATTATGTTATGGTGGTGCAGTCATGGCTAAAATCTTGTGAAAGTATAATAACAAAAATAGTAAATATTAAAAATAGCTTTAATTGAACCCATAGAATATATATGAAAACAAAATTTGATAAAAGTAATGCCTGGCTTAAGGCGAGAAGAATATGGAAAACAAAAGATTATTTACATAATGTACAAAGGTTTTGGGTCGGCCAACGGGGAAGAACAACAACGAGTTTTTATATGGGAAGAGTGACCTCTGGCGGTCGATTTAGCAGTATTTTTATCTATGAAATAATAATTTTAAATAAAATAATACTTTAATATGACATAATTTTAAATAAAATATTTTAATATAACATTTTAAATAATACCTTTATATAACATTTCCCCCCTGTGAAGAAAATAATATGGGTTCATTCAGAGAAAAGTGATAAAAATTATAGTTAAAAAAAAAGATAAAATGATGATAGAAAGAAAATAACGTGAGAGGTGATATTCACTTATCATATTGGTTTTTT
The DNA here is from genome assembly GCA_030710605.1 of Cordylochernes scorpioides. Taxonomy (NCBI): domain Eukaryota; kingdom Metazoa; phylum Arthropoda; class Arachnida; order Pseudoscorpiones; family Chernetidae; genus Cordylochernes; species Cordylochernes scorpioides. Next base: position 17,502,972 of record CP092870.1, read on the forward strand.
ATATGGTAACCAATAGACAGGAAAATACAAAATGATATAAAGTGTGAATGATTACAAATATTGTTGGTGGAGGGTGAAAATGTGGCATAGAGTGGTCATATGATAATCAATAGGGAATTCGGAACATATTGAAAAATAATTTGATAATATGAAAAACATTAAGGTTTAGCTAATTTTTAATAAAGAAATTGAATGTGAGAAAGATGTTAATTTGTTGTTGTTTTCTTGGCCGACTGTTTTACATATGGTATTATAAAAACGATAAGGTGCAATTGGTTTAATTACAAATGTTTTAAATGTAAAATATGGAATATGTGCTATATTATATTTAGGTACAAATTATGCGAAGTAAAATAAGGTAAAAGGATTAAAAGTTGTACTATTTAAAAGGCAAAACAGCTATGGCAAAATTGATATCTAAGAATAATTTAATAAAAAGGAAATAACTATAAAAAAGCGATTGTAAACTATATAAAACATGATTGAGAATTAAATTAAAAATCAGGTTAAAATGGGGTAAATGACAGAAACAAAGTATAAAGTACCTTGAAATGGCTGATACTGGCTGGAGTTGATCTCCGGGAGATGACTGGCGTTGAGCGGAAGATGTGATGGCTGGAGATATCCAACCTCGTATGTGGAGATGGCTATGTTTTATTGAAGATGGCTATGTTTGATTGAAGATGGCTATGTTTTCTTGGAGATGGCTATGTTTTCTTGGAGATGACTATGTTTTCTTGGAGATGACTATGTTTTCTTGGAGATGGCTATGATTGATTGGAGATGACTATGTTTTCTTGGAGATGGCTATGTTTGATTGGAGATGGCTATGTTTGCTTGGAGATGGCTATGTTTGCTTTAAGATGGCTATGTTCGCTTGAATTGGTCTATGTTTGATTGAGGATAGCTATGTTTGATTGGAGATGGCTATGTTTGTTTGGAGGTGACTATTTTTCGATGGAGAAGGCTATTTTTGATTGGAGTAGGTTATGTTTGATTTGCATAATTAAAAATGAGCTATGTTTGGTTGTGGAGAGATATGTTTGTTTGAATTGGGCTATGTCTTTTTAAAGTAGGTTATTTTTGGTTGGAACGAGCTATTTTTAGTTGAAAATGAGCTATTTTTTATTGAGAAAGCTATTTTTGATTGGTAGATTTGCATTTTTGAATTCGAAAATATGGAAGAGCACCTGGCTCATCAATACTGAACTCTCCCAGCGATTTCTCCGCTACTCTTATTCCTATAATTCAGGCGCATGACCTGTGTCAGAACATTTCCACGTAGGCTCGAGTAGTCCTCTATGGACCCCCTTAGACAATCCGTAGTTATTTTTGATGAGCGGAACTACGAATTGATAATGTTTTGGGCAGGCCTGGATAACTATAGGAGCCCATGGAGATACTACACTTTGATCTTAGGCAAAAGGCCGAGAAGAGAGGCCGAGAGATCCCATGGAGAGAGTTTACTTATTTTCATGGAAAATTGTTTAGCATTATACCGGGTTAGATTCGTTTTGAATTGTCGGCTCTCGAGAATCTAATCCAGAATGTACTGATATATAGTTAATCTAATGAAATCAGAATACAGCTCTATCTAGAATACTTGCGATTAGAATAGATTAAAAAAATGAAGAAGAGAGTATTTTTAAAAAATATTTTCCCATTGTTGTTGTCGTGTCCAATGAAGAGCCTCAGATGTCTACATTGCATATCTATCACAGCAGTCGCAATGTGCACTATCTAGATAGATAATATTTTCTTCTAATTATAGTTTTTTCCTCTTTAAATTAAATCCTGGTGATGGTGTTTTCTATACACAATTTGGAGTTTTAGGTTTATTATAAGGAGTGTTCTTGTCCACCTCAACACATGGCTGACAGTATACTCCGGTGGATGGTAGGTTGAGTTTTGTACTTTGTGTAAAACACACGGACAAAACATGGTAGGTTAAACTTTTCAGCGTGTATATCTGGATTCAGACAATGAATCTGAAAGATATTTAATACAATGTAAGCTTTATTCAAGACACACGAGATAAGTGTGAACAAAATTGCCTCTGTCTCTTTCAAAAAATAAAGCCGGCGATATCAAAGACTTTCCATTTCTTTAAGCTTTGTCAATGAGTGTATAGCTGGAAATATTTTTTTTACTTTCTTTATAAATCCATGGTCTCGGATGACTGATTTCAATCTGGCTGATTGTGTGAATTATTTTCTATTCAGCTGCTAAGTAAGTTTTATAATTGTGGTAGGTGTGAGCCCTGATTATTGTTAGAGGAATTCCATACAAGCTGACCTTGGCACTAATTGGGATTTGTTTATTCTATTTAGAAGTAATAAACGCAAGAAAAATTCACTTCCTAGTATTCTACTTTCATGACTTTATTTTTAAAGCAACACGACTTTGCAATGCTGTAGCTAGCGAAGGAATTCGAGTGATGTTTTATTTATTCGGCAGAACAGACATTGATTTATATTTCATGAAAAAAATTGGTTTTCAAATATTCAAAATGATTAAAATTATAAGTATGGTTTTGTAAAAAAAAAAAGGTAGGTTTCAGACTTTCCGAGAATAAATACTCGTTTACCCAAATCATTGAAATTATGAAAGAGAATAATATTTCTATTACTAAGTGCACAATCAGTCAAGTTATGAAGTAAAACAAAGAAAAATTTATATCGATTGAATTAAGCGTAACATTTCTTCTTAAAAAAGATACCTGAAGAAACCTTCAACTCCAACCGAAAGAAAGATAAAGGAGATGTGGTTGTCAGAGAGAATTCACCTTCTCAAAGGAAAATTTTCTCATTACCCAACGAACCACTTTATACCGTTTACCGCATTATCAGGAAAAAATCAGGTTAAAAATACGCAAAAAGGCTGAAGTTTATGTTTTAAAACCACACCATATCGAGAAACGCAAGACCTGTAACAGGGCCTTTTATGTAAAGTACCTGGCAGGTGAAAAATGGAAGAATGTTGGTACACTGGACGAAGTATGGGTTTACCTGAATGATAGCAACCAACCCCGTGCCATTTACTATGCTAATTCTCAAATGAAAAGATTTCATAACTGAGTCAAGAAATTAAAGAAAGGTTTCTTAAAGAGCTTCATGATCGTTGCAGGTTTCTGCTACAATGGGAAGCTTCCTATAAAGAAGGTAGACCCAAATGTCAAGATAAATTCGCAAAAAAATCTACCAAAGACTTGTCTTAGACCCTTATTCGGCAATGGTATTCTATTTTCGTATCCAAGTCACTCAATATTTGTGTGGCTGCACCAGGATAAAGTCTCGAATCATACATATCATTCAACATGTCAATACCAGGACGAAAAGATGGATGAAACCGGCATTTCGTGGTGGTGAAGTCTTGTCCATGGAGCAGATCAGATTGGTCCGTGCACCCTGATCACAATACCGGCCAACTGAGGTGCCTTGTCCGTATGGAAGTCCTTTTCTTGATTGATGTCTGCCATATTGAGGGCTGCAAGAATGACCGGGAAATTGTATATATGGTCCGGAGTGTGTTGGGTGTTGTTACAGTTATTGCAGTTCCTGTAGGATCTAGTCATGTCTGGGCTTATCTTCATTCCTTTAAAATATCCTGTTCTGATTCTTGAAATTGTTGTTGTTAATTCTCTTTTAATGTTGAGGTTGCATATGGGCTGGGGTATTTCAGTTTTTGCAACGAGTTTTGCTCTTGCTATTGTGTTTGCATCTTTCAATGTTATTGAACTGGTTTCCAGTGCCTGTTTTCGTCCTACCTTCGCTAGGCCATCAGCCTGTTTATTGCTTTCTATTCCAACATGGGCTGGTACCCTATGCATGGCACATCTTTTGTTAATTCTGTCAAGTCAGCTTAGGATTTCATGTATTTGGTGGGTTAGGTCTATTTTCCCTTCTCTATTCCCCGTAAGGATGATTTAGAATCTGTTAAGATAATAATTCCTCGGATTTTATTTTCTTTTGAGGAAATATAAAGGTTCAGACTTTCTTTGATGGCCATAGACTACACGGATGTATCCTCTGACGAAACTTTAAATAATGGAGGAGAATGCATAGTACTACAATTACCAGATAATACCGAAATAACCAAAAATATCAGTACAGGGGAAAAATGGCATTTCGTAAATTCTTTTTAAGCACACCCCTGTCAAATCCCTAGACTTTGCTCCTATGGAATTTTGTATTTTTTGTTCGCTGAAAATTGCTCTTGATCTAGAAAACTGAAGACGATAGATGGTGTCTGGAAAGTCGTTAAGGACAGTTGGGATGGTCTTGATCAGAATATTCTAAGACGAAGCCTTAATCCATGGGAACATTGATGCAAGGCTTTTGCTAAACGTTAAGGCTTACACATAGATAACAATAAGTTGTACAAACATTAATATATTATTTTAATAAAACACTAAAATCGTTTTTTATTGTAACACCCTCTGTATATCGAAGTGCGATATATCCTAGCTAGAGATGGATGTTCTGTTATTGTAATCACATTGCTATATATCCAGTAGAGAGGTGAGAAGCGGTCACAATATATACAGATTTTTTCTAAATATCTCTTATTAGAGAAAATAAGCAAATAAAATTACCAAATTAATTTACGAAATCATTTTAGCAGTTTTTTTTTATGATGCAATAAAATACCTAAATGTGAATATATTATCTATATACTCAATATTATATTTTTCTCTATTTTTTAAAATCTCTTATCTAAGACGTGTTTTTTTTTTATATATATATATTGTCACTGAGAAATTATTGTAAATACTCTTTTGTTAGTTTATCATCTGAAATATTTGGCTATGTCATTACCCCTCACCATTCTTGTAGATTTATCACTTGTGAAATTGTTATCATGTTTACATTCGGTAGATTTTATTAATAAATTATTTTAACCTAAACTTTTGAAATATGTATTTTCTCTGCCGTGATAATAACATTTTTTATTTATCACAAATACATCAAATTCAAAATATATATACTCTCTCCCCCGCATTGCATTGCATTCAAAACGTAATTAATGTTAGTGTCTATTTTGAGACGAGAGACCTTTGTTTTTATAGATCAAATTTCCCCCGGAAAAATATTTCTATTTATATTATATTCTATAAGATATATATTTTTTAAAGTAGAGAGCAAGAGTAACCGAGAGAGTGGCGTTGCACTGCAAGTCAACCAAAGCAACATCGACCTAGTCAGCATGAACAATATTCCAAATCATTCTTAAGATCATTTTTAAGTGCATTAATGGATGAATTATTTCTAAAAACAAATGAAACATTCCAAAACTTTTTCCCGTTTGGAATTCCAACATTTTTCCGTTCCAATTTTTATAATACACAGTTTACAACGAACCATGGAAATTTTAAGGGATTTTTATCAATATTGGAGCGGTTGAAGACTCTAGCTGTCATTGTGGCAACGAATTTCAGGACTCGAGACACCTACTGCTGGAATGCCCACTCTTCTTCACCGCTAGACAACAGACAATAAATAATGCTGTAGATCTATATCAATTTGTAAATAGCAGAGAGAATTATCATAGATTTAACTATTTTTGTAGATATATTCATGGTTATCTTTCTAACCTGAAAGGTTCAGGTTCCTAATATATATTATTGTTTCTATTTTTTTAATTTTGATTAATATTTATTGTATAATATGTTTATAACTGTTTCTGTTTAAAAAAAAATGTAAATCGACGCAATTATCCCTAGCCGGGATATCGCGTTTTGGGTGTTGAAAAAAAAATTCCAAATATGTTATCTAAATACTAATTATATTATAGAGAGTAAAAGATAAATCATTTTCATCCTGTGTGCCGATGTCGCACATTAGGTGTGAAAAAATAGGTTTGTTAATAATGATAATTTGTTTATAAACCCCAATTTTTGAGTCGAAATCGATGCCATTGTGATCTGTTAGCTAGGTTGTAATTAAACGAACTGATGTTTCAGTCACACATAACTTCAACAAATACTTTACTGAACAAATAATGATTCAGATAAGACATCCCCCGCTGACGATACGGATAAGTCGACTGATAACGGCAAATGCTTCCATTCTGATGTTTTCACTGGGATCGTTGTGGTGAGGCTCCGAGAGCTCTACTTCGATTTCCGAAGAATCCTCAGGGTGAATCTCTTGGAAGGACTCGCAGACCTGGGCTGAGGCCGACTGAGTCGCGAACGATTGTTGAGGTAATGTTTCTTCAATGGTACCAGGATCACTCTCAATCACATAGATTGCAATACTGTGTAGCAAAGGTGGATCTTCTTCCAAATAGTCGAGGTTGGCCTGCTCTCCTGTCGCATGCTGGTCGAAGGAAACAACGTTGGTCGCTGAGTCCAGATTTATCATAATCTCGTCGTAAATGATCACAACTTGCTCGACGACGTCTTGTAGGTCGGGCGTCTCCTCATCGCTCATCTTGTCTCCATCCTCCCCCCCTAAAATTTTGGATGATGTCTTGATAGGACCTCAATCCATCTTTATATGAATATACAATTTTAAAATTCAATTGTAATTAGGAATTTATAATCTTTGAGAAACATATTTGAAAAATATAGTTTAAAAATATATTATTTCATAATATAACAAGTCGTACATTGTTAAAATATTTGAATGAATGAGAGGCTCAAATTTCTTTAATTCAAAATCCATAAAGCTTAAAAGATGTTATATTGAGGCTATTCAAGCATTCTTCTCTAAGAACAGTGTCACCTCAACGTCGGGAGAAATACCTTGGCTGACTAACTTACTTGGCACGATAATTACCTTTTTTTTTGCTTATCCCTAGTACAAGTTATACAGTCAATGATAATCATGGTGGGTAGAAGTAGGTGACTGCTTTTACTAAAAGTGCACCACATGTCTACACATGTGAAAAGCAGTTCGACTTTGCACTTACAAATGTGCCAGAGCCCCGTTTAGTTACTTGCACTCGCTTGTGGGGTTGGACTTTTGCAAGAATCGGGGGCCATTGGAGCTTTTTTTTTTAATCATAAAAAAGGATCCAATGCGGGAATCGAACCCGGGTCGCAGCGGTCGAAAACCAACGGTTTAGACCTTCCTTCCACCTACCCCTTCCATAATTACCTCAACCATTCTGTTTATTGCACGACCTCCAGTGTAAATTTCTGGATAGCTGTTATCTTCTATAGCGTTTTGAAGTCAATAAAAAGTTATCTTTTTCCTGGCCGCTTCTGTGATGGTTTCACTGAGTTGTTTCCAGAGCCTGAAGACCAACTGAACATCGAACCATGCGACGACTTCAGTCTGGAATTAGCCGTCTATCAATCTCTTAATAGCTCGTATCGTAAAATACCGGATAAACGATTAGGTGAAGCCATTTTGTAAATTTTGTTTCAAAAATGTGTTTGAAGTTTTAAAAGAATATCAGATATGATGTGTCAAGTAAGCCAGTGATTATTAATAACATTCAAATATTTGTAGAAAAATGTATATAATATAGCTATGCATATTAAAAGCGTTAAAAATACCTTTTTTCTAAAAGTTGAACTTTTTAGGGTCTAATTTTTATAATAATTCTTTGTCAAATTCTGAACGATCTCAATTTGTTTAATTTTCAGTGAGCTTTCATCGATATATACAAGAGTGTATGACACCTGTTGAAATATTAAGGACAAAATATTTTTCAAACACTCCAAAATTCTAACAAAAATTTTAAAAATAATAACTATGAGAAAATTTGTACACTAAAAAGGAATGGATGGCCAGATAGCGAATTAGAAGAAAAAAACGAATTTATGATACAAATCGATTGATAAAATGATAAATTACAATTAATCTCGACACTACAAATTCCACCTTTACCAGAAAAAAGATCTCACGAATATCTGAAAAATGTTTGATAACATACCATTCGAGAAAGAATTTCATTTGTATCAATCCATTTATAATGCTAATTATACAATTCGCGCTTTTTTAAAGACGAAATTCCTACACAGTTCCATACAAATTTTCTAGTCACTCAATTTTTCACATTACACAGAAAATTGCAGACATTCTTTTGTGAAAGAGGTCTATCATATACACCAAATTGTTCCTGCGGAGAAACTGAACAAACTGATCTTCACCTTATCTACGACTGTCTGAACTTTACAGAAGTGAGACATCAATTGTTCCCTGATCTAAATGATTTAACTCTCTTACATCAGTCACTTTGTCTATATCGATTTTATGAACTCAGTCGATCAATACATGTAAATTTGAAAATATTCAATTCTAAGTTTCAATTTTTTGTTTGTTATTTTTTCCCTCTGTAATAGGCGCAAATATTTCAATATCTCGCTTGGTTGATTAATAATTTTAAAAAAATAATTCGAGAAAGAAGTAAAGAGGAGAATTAGATGAACATATTTAATATATGATATGAAAATAAGTAAATGCAAATAAGATATCATCATTACAGGATAAAACACTCTAGGTAAAGCTTTTGTTGTCTTTGTTGCAATTCAGGATCTGCAAGTGTGAGGCTTTATGATCTTTTCATCCATAAGATATTCGAAGTAGGAAAGGACGATGAAGAGTTGCTCTCTTCTGAAGTAAATTCAGATATAGGATATAAATTGCGATTTACTATTACAAAATATCAAAAACCTTCCGCAATTAGTTTATTAAAAAAAAATATCAATTAAAGTAATCGAAAGCTCGCGCTGTTTTTAATAAAGAAACTTATACCGAAGGTTTCTGAAGTAAATTATCAAACTATTTGAGAGAAGTCTGGATCCTTGAAAACAAGCCCCGGAGACAAGATGCTGTCGGCTGAAGAACCTAGACGTCCCACACCGGGTAGTTAAAGAGAACGACAAACAAAGGGGTGAGCTGGGGAGGGGAAATGTGTGAAAATACACATGAGGAAAAGGGGACTTAGTTGTTTGTTGTTGTCAGACAGTAGAAAGGAAATTTGTAGACGAAATTGAAATGGAACCCTCATTTACAATAAAGAGACACACGGGGATAAGAATCAATTTTCGTATGAAATATATGTTGAAGTTGCAGATATTCCAGAAAATATGTTTAGAAAAAGAATATGTTTGTCTCCTATGTACTAAGTACAATTCTCAACCTGCAACCCCAAAACACATTATTGAATATATTGACTCGTCCATTGATGAGCTCTACTCATCCCCAGCAGACACCATCAAAAGTCTCAAGCCTCACAAGCTTTATACCCTAATATGATTGAGTGGAGATCTTCTTCTTCTTCTTTCTTATCTCCACTCAAGCTTGAGACTTTTGAAAAAGAGATTTGACAACCATCATGATTGGGTGAAGTAGAATGCGTCTGCCTTTGTCATTAAGACTGGGAGCACTACTCAGTGGCAGGCCGACTTAGCTCTAAAAGAAATGGCCGCCTCTGACATGAGGTACAGACGCCATGTGCAGCCGCTCCTAATATGGAGTACAAACGCTGCTCATCCTGTATCCCTGGATCAAGAGCCCTTACAGGATACTATCAGCCGGGCCCAGGTTTTTTAGTGAGCTTGTTACTGCTCCCCCTCCTCCTTTTTCATCCGGGCTTGGGACCGGAAAAGGCGGAGTTAATTGAGTGTAGATTAAAAAAAAAAGAGGATGTGCTTGTCTCTTGTGTGAGAACAACATCTCTTGGGGAGAACTACAGCTCAATTGGAAACGTACCCTTAGGTGGGAGTTTCTTTACAACATGTTGTGTTGTCAGAAAATAAAATCTCATGAATATTGATTATTACTTACCACCGCTAAATGAATTCCATACGACATATTATATCAAAATGTTTAAGGCATAGAATTAACTATCTAAAATGTGGATATGATACGGAGACCTATGAATGGTCCTCATAGTTGTTTTTCACAATATATTTGAATTCCTTTCACCTTTCTCAATAATGCTTAGGCAAAGACTTAGCAGTGTCTTCTCACTCAAAGCATATGAATAGCCTTCTTGATATTCTCTAGGCAACTAACCAACTGGCTTGATTTTTTGAGTCTTTCAATGGCAAGCAGACAGACCTCAATGCATTGTTGCAATACACCATGTTACTGTGCGCCACCAAGATTGTAAAGCAAGGTGAGATTCTTTAGGCCGGGGAAGATAAGGGGATGATAAAAAGGGAGGAAGATAAAAGAGAGAGATAGGTATGTAAATAAAATGGCAAACATATGTCAACTGATGCTGGGATGATTAAAACATATATAGACAGTGAAAAAATAGTACGAATGTGATATTGTACTGGGATAAGGTTCATAAATTTTTAAAAAAATTACATCTCCTTATCGGGCAACTGAAAGTTGCCAACTTACCAACATACCAGATAGTTGCCCGATAAGAGTATTTTTTTTTTGTTTTGTTTTGTTTTAATGAAAGGTTATATGAAATTTTAAAAAATCTGTTAGAGGATGTTTAAGTTTTAAAAAATAATTGTATATATTAAGATTGAGAAAACCAAACATTTTTGTACATCAGATAGCGCATAACGCGTCCATATGGGCCGCAGTGCAAATTTATTCCCTAACCAGCACTCACCGTCGAATCCCCAAACCATTTGCCCTCTGTAGTGGGGTTTATAAAGACAGTGACATGGACGATTACATACGCAGAGCAGTCCAAGTAAATTTAAAATGCACGTCATCACATTAATCAGAATGTTCCTACAGGCAGTTACTGGGAACTGGTGTTAAAAAAAAATTAGCGATCCATTTTCGGCTAAAATCTTCAAATACTTTATCCCAGCCAGCTTGATAAAGCTGAAGTTTAGTTCGAATTAGGTTAAATCCGGTATTGTATTGAGAAGAAGGAGCGAAATTTAAGCTAAAGACAAGACGTTTGTGACCAGATAACTCTTGATCCTCAGGATGCCAATCGCAAGCACCATCCACACAAGACCAACAGAAAATCGGCCAGTAACATCAACGGAAGAAGAACGATTACCTTCTTCCCACGTCACCGCGCCGTGCGTGATGACCACGTGCAGACAGTTGGAATCAATGATATTTTCAACAAGATTTCTCTTTGCTGAGCGATACCAGAGTATCTACGATTTACCTTACCAACTAAAATATTCAAAATTTAAGTCTTCGCATAAAATCACCTCGATAAGAGAGAAAACGTATAGAATATAATTTATTTCATTTAGGAAACGTTACGTGATCGCGAAATATAAACATTGCAAAGAAGAACAGACCTTCCATTCAGTTCACACATGACAAACACGACGTGTATGGCTGAAGGGAAGTCAGAACGTTAAAAAAAAGGTTCCACCGAGATTTGAACTCGGATCGCTGGATTCAGAGTCCAGAGTGCTAACCATTACACCATGGAACCACAATAACCATCACAGCATTCACATATAACAAATAGGCCAAGTGAACAAATTTTAGGTTAGATTTACGATGATGACCATAGTACCCAGCTGGTGGAGTCCACAGTGGGACCATAAAATTGGCAGCGACGGGATGTCGCCGCGAGCAGCTGAGAGCTCTTGTAAAAATAGCAAATCTATGTTCTCCTCACGGCTATCATTCAACACAGAATACAAACAAGGCTGTGAACGTCTTAAATTGGTTGTAAGCCTTCGAAAACATTCATTACTTGAACTAGTCCTGGGCATCTCGCTGGTGCTTACACATCATGGATTTGGCGTTGTGCTTGTCACTGCACCTGTGACATATAAGCACATTCTTGTTCTCACAGGTGGCGGTAAGATGTGTACAGTTAGCGAACTTGATCACTTTGGTATACTTCTTACCATTGGTGTGCGTCCTAAGAGACAGGCTACCACAGACACCACATGGGAAGACGCGCTGCGCCATAGCGAGCCTGAGAGACATGAAGTTAAAAGTGACGCGACCAAAGCGTCCTGAATGTCCTTAACGACTTCGATAATAGCGGAGAAGACGAACCTTCCTTTATAATCAACTTTATAATCAAGCTTCATGGATTAAATAAACTGCTGGCCACCGTAAATGCAACACCATGAAAGAAGCATGAGAATAACATTAAATTTACAACATGCATCAGCAGAGGTGAATATGCAAATGATTAGAATTTCAGCGCAGACGCACATCACGCGCGCCTGTGGCTCCACTTCAAATCACTATTTATGGCTTGGAGATTTCGACGATTTCAAGTTCGGCAATTGTTTATTTATTTATTTTTTAACGATCAATTATGCCTCGTAGAAAACAGCGATCATATTTTGATCAAGTATCCATATTCGACAGAGGAAGGATAGTGGCCTACCGAGATTGTGGATTATCTTTCAGGGAAATCGGTAGCCGTGTTGGACGAAACCAGACAACTGTAATGCGGATATGTGATCGTTGTATGCAGGAAGGTATGACGGACAGACGTGCTCGATCGCATCCACCTCAGTGCACCACTTCACGTGCTGACAGGCAAATTGTGCACATGGCAGTGACAGATCGCTCAGTCACATCACGAACCGTAGCACAGCACATTCAGTCTGTAACGCATCATCCAGTGTCTGCGCGTACCATTCGACGCCGTTTACAGCAGAGAGTTCAGTCCGCAAGACATCCATTGCTTCGTCTACCCTTGACGCAGAACCACAGACGTCTCCGCCGCCAATGGTGCGATGAAAGAAGGATGTGGACGGCAGAATGGAATTATATTGTTTTTACTGACGAGTCACGCTTCTCTCTGCAACACCACAATGATCGGATTCGAGTCGAGAGACACCGTGGAGAGAAGATGCTGGATAGCTGCGTTATGCACCGCCACACCGGTCCTCCACCGGGTATTATGGTATGGGGCGGTATTGGATATCACTCCCGCACTCCTCTAGTACGCATTGCCGGTACTTTAAACAGCCGACGCTACATCTCCGAGGTGTTGGATCCAGTTGTCCTTCCTTACCTTCAGGACTTTCCCACAGCCATATTTCAACAGGACCATACAGGCGACCACACGTGGCACGCAATTTCCAAAGGTTCTTCGTCAATCACCAGATTGAAAGGCTTCCCTGGCCGGCTCGCTCTCCAGATCTTTCGCCGATAGAAAACATATGGTGCATGGTTACTCAACGATTAACCCAGATTACATACCCAGCTGCCACACCAGATCAACTTTGGTAACGTGCGGAAGCTGCTTGGTCTGCTGTACCCCAGGAACACATTCAAAGTCTCTTTGAATCAATGCCGAGGCGTGTCGCAGCGGTGATTTCCAACAATGTCGGCTACTCTGGCTACTGATTCTGGCAGGAACGACACTTCGCAGAAGTCTATAAATTTAATCATTTGATACTTGGTCAACATGTTATCTACAAAATAATTTTTGTTGTGATATCTCTTGTCTTTCTTGGTGTTGCAATTTGGTTGGCCAGCAGTGTATATAATATCAGTATAGTGAGAGATAGAGGGGGGGGAGGAATTTGGAATATAGGTCCTGTCTTGAAGCTCCCAAGCATTCCAAGAGGTGGTCTGATGAGGCCTCTTTGGTCGTGCAGATGGTGTATTGTGGAAATGTCTTTGCACCATCCTGGAAGAGGAGCGATCTTGTATGACTAGTTTTGAGCCTGGGAATACAGGTTGGTTCATCCCATATTCCAGAATACCTCTAGGATTATGGTTTAGATACCAATGATGGAATGTTGACTCCTGCATTTTTTCTTGGATGTTTCTTTTTTTTTTATGCATTTGAAAGAGTCGAAATCAAGGTCCGAGTTAGGCATTGCTGCTAAATCTTCAATCGCATCTGCTGTGTCGTTGCCCTTCAGTCCTATGTGGTATGGAATCCACGGGAAGGTGATATGCGTGTCCCTGTGAATTTTGTCTAAATTCAGAGAAATTTTCCTCAGAGACATTTTAGAGCTGGTGTAAAAAAAATTGCTTTGAATTTAGACAAGCTTCACAGAGACACACAAAACTTGCATTATAAATCCATAATATATTGAGCGCTTAATGAATCAAAGCTCCAAATAATGGTTGTCCGTAATGGAGGTCGATTTGCCCAATCCAACAAATTACTTTGGGGTGACTGACCTCTCAGGATTACATCGACATTCGCCTTCCATCAGCCGCCTTTCACTGCAACATCGCATGCTGGGCTACACGGTAGAGTTTGAAAGAACGACAATAAAGATCCTCTCTGGCTATGATGAATGTTTGTGTATATAAATATCTGACTGGAAATATCTTTATTTACGGGGCTGCTAACCATAATGGATGATTTTTGAGCCCCAATGGACGCATAAAACGGAATATGTACAAAGCACTATATACCTTGTACTGTTGGAGGGGCCTGAAGATGGGTGACCAGTGGATCATTGACGGGTGAGGCCAGGAGAGCCGGGATGTAGATGAGGATCAGAGGGGCAGGGTGGTGATCCGTAGAGAGTATAAAAAGTTCCCACGCCGGGAATCGAACCTGGGCCTCCTGGGTAAGAGCCAGGTGAAGATATCTGACTTCACCATTAAAACATAATTTTATCTCTAAAATTTATGAATTGGAAGATTTTGATTAATTTTTTTCACAATTGTGGAACAATATTTTATTATCATCATAACAAAAACATATCTTAAAATCCTACAATTTAAAAAAAAATGTGATATTTAATTTTTTTTTAAAGGTTCATGTTTCTGTTGAAATGGATTAAAATATAACTCAGATGTCTAATAAAAATTAAGTAGAGTGGCATTTTAGAAACACGGCGCTGAATGGCATTGGTTCAGATAATATCGGCCAAATCGAGAATCAATTCCCCACATCGTCATTCAGACATTTGGACGCGATAGTTTTGTCAACATAGCTCTAAGTACAAACAACAACACAACAAAAAGCCTTTATTTAGGGTCACTGACCCTATACAGGATTCACCAGAGGTATGCATAAGAACAAAGCAGTAAGACAAAGGAAACAACGATATAGACAGAAGAAAAAAAAAAAAAAAAAAAAAAAACAAGAAAGAGAAAGAGGGAAGCAAGAAAAACAACACAAAAAGAGTAGCAGTAAGAAAGTGAGGAGTGAGTGTCACTTGGCCTTCTTCTGAGATATGGACTTGTGGAAACCATAAAACGCCGTAGCAATATACTTATTCTGGCTCATATTGTCAATTATTTATGGGAGTGAAGCACAGAGTTGCCCAGTTTTGAGCATAGCTCTAAGTAATTCCAATGTAGAAGGGAGCATATACAAACTTATCTGGGATACTTAATATGAGACAATTAAAAATGCGCAAAAAAATTAATGAAAGTAAGAAAGGATGCTTGCAATGATAAAATATTAATTAAGTATAAGAAAGAGGAACTACCAAGAAGGACTTGGTCAGAAGTTGGCGAGGAGGTTGGTGAAGATCCAAATTTCGAGTGTAGTATTTGATGGTGGTAGTATCTTGTCCATGGAGCAGATCAGATCGGTCCATGCAACCTGATCACAAAACCGGCCAACTGAGGTGGTGGTGGTGTCTTGTCCATGAAGCAGATCAGATCGGTCCATGCAACCTGATCACAAAACCGGCCAACCGAAGTGTCTTGCCCGTATGGATATCCTCTTCTGCATTGAAACAAAAAAAAAATTGAAAAGTAAATCAATTTTACAATACCGCAGAATGATTAAAAACTCACAACAAAAATATATATACTTACCATTTTATTTTGCAAATATTGTGCAATTAAAAAAATATATATATATTCATGATAAATTATATAAATAAATAAATTCTCTACATATATACTTTTCAGAAATGAGATTCCCATTTGAAATAGTGTGTGTGCAGAGATATCCTTTGCAAAGTTTCTGACCCTATATTTTATCCGTTGATATTCCGGAGGTAATTTGTCACGGCCGTGTATGCATTAGGAACGGCATGTGATTTATCAATAGCCTTAAGGAAACTGAGAAATTCATTCAATCATAATACAAACCTTTTTCAAAACTTGGGTGATAGTAATGCATCTTCGCTTCATTTACTATTTATATATAAATAGTATAAAAAGTTTATTTGTAAATAACAAATTCTTTTTACTTGCCTTTTTAAAAGTCGATTAATTTAGTATGAAGATAATTTGGCTTTTTAGTTTATTTTTCCAGCTGTTAATATATAATTTTGAGAAAATTGGCTGATCCTTTATTCCATTAGTTTATATACGTATTATCGAGAGAACAAAACCACCTCGCGACTTTAATAAGACTTAAATGTGTTTGGACTGTATTTCTAAATACATTTCTAGAACGGCACCAATCCGATAGTTTTTAAAATTCTATGATACACAATTTTGTAGGAATTATTTTTTCATAATTTAAAAATTTAATAACAAACACAAATTATCTAATCACATTATACAAAATTACCATACAGTGACGCGTCAGTTTCCAATTATAATAATTGCCTCTACTTGAAATTTAATTTATAAAGTGTTTTCAACTTTTATCGATCTGATACAATTTTAATTAACCAAAAAAATATATAAACGAGGGGAGAGGGTGTAGAATGTATAGCATACATCTTTCTTAATCAATCAAATTAGAAAATTATCATTACATTATATTAATGTTGTATCACATTTTAAAATAATCAGTGAAATTTGTTTCAAACATTGAAAATAGCTCTAGGAGTCCGAGTTTCTTATGTGTGTTAAACATTAAAAAGGTGGACAAAGGCCTAATGAATTAAAGTTTATTATTGTTTAATTATCTTTTAAAATATATACACACATACAGATAATTAATACCACCGGTCTTATACAGATTCACAATAGGAAAAAAACATAGATGGAGCTCCTATACTCCAGGCAGCACAGAACCCAACAGCCGTCATGTCCGACGCATGTTTTGAAAATATAAACATATATCAAATATAATATGGGGAAAAAGTATTCAAGTCAAATATTGATTAAAGAGAAAATATATTCTACTTCCTAATTTATCTTTTTTTTTAACAAGAAAGAATCTTAGAAAAATTGTGAAATACAAAAGGGTAAATCGACCTTTACACCACACCTTAGTTTGTTATCATTTTCTAAGAACTGATTAAGTTATTATCAAAGAACATACGACTTTACTTTTCAGAATTTAAAAATGTCCTTTTTAAATGAATTTTTTTAATTAAAAGGCTATTCATTAAATTTAATTATATAAAAAAGACATACCGGGTTCTGTGAGGAAACAAAATCAACATTTTTGGAGGAATTGCTCTTTCTTTATCAACACAAATTTGTGCAATAAAATGAAAAAGAAGGAGAAATCTCTCGAATAGTTTTAAATATTATTTTGTTTCCCAGATCTAGAGAGGTACGTCGTTTATATATAATGAAATAATGTGATTGCCAAACACTTCTTTCTTTTATACACCGTTCTTTTTCTTCTCTCTTTCTCAATGCTAACATCATATGACTATTCTATTCACGGCCTAAATGTATAGACAAATGTAAAGACATACATGTATGACAGTGCAAGTTTCCCTAGAGAGAGGGGGACATAACGCTTTAAATTGTGTTGGAATAATCAATTTCAACATTTTACTCTTCTTTTATTTTTGACCAATTGACCGCTGTATATATATAATAATGATTGTGGCTTGTGGGGGGAGGAGAAGTCCGACCACACCTCCCTGCGGTCCCCCCTGGACCCTTGGAATATTTTACCATATTCTGGTTTATTTTCAAGGTGAATAACGTGGCAACGGCACCCATTTTCCAATGAAGAACATTGAACACGACAACAACAACAACATTGTGGCTTGTTCAAAAGGAGACAGTGAGAAGTGAGTTAGAAAAAGCTAAATAGAGAGTGAGGTTAGGTCAGTAAGTTTGTTATTTTTGTTATTTTAAAGTAAGCTGCTTCAAGTTTATGTAAATTTGAACATAACTAATTAAAGTTCTTCTTTCTTCAGAAATAAATTTGTCGGCCTTCTTCTTTTTTTGCCCAACAAATTGAAATAATAATAATGAACTAAATGTGTTTATAAGCGACAAGCACATAGAGAAGGGAACTGCTAACACAATAACAAAAGAAGAACACAGTTGGTCCATACTAAAATACTAGATGTTGTCGGAACTCTCGCGAAACCAAACAAGAGGCTTTTGAATTAAAGATGGACCTTCCCTTCGAGACATCGGGTTATATTTACTTTAAATTGGATTTTTATAGATTCAGATAAAAACACAAATTCTATTCTCTAAACCCAATCATGGATTAGGGAGAATAAATAGTTAATTAAAATATAAATTATGTAGAAGATTTAATTAATAAACTTTTAGAGGTCTTTATTACATCATTCAAGTCTGATAACTTTATTTTAATCTATCATTGCAGCTGAGAGTGTATGGATTTATATAGAAACTTGTCTAGAGAGGCTTTCTCCCGAGACAAGTTGAATGTAAATATTGGATTATTTTTTACCAATATTGATAAAATAAATGATATTTTGATCCAATATATGACTTATTATTTAAAGATTTATTTATGGATTGCTCTATTTAAAAAAAAAATATATATATATATATATATGGAAATTTTAGCGAGAAGATATTGATCTGAAAAGACAAAGGTCGCCTCTCCCGTCAAAACTAGACGCCATCTATTGACCGTCGCCGCAAACTAGCGGTTTTCGGGTCAGTGACAAAGCCTGACGCTTTTCAGTTTGCCAAAGCTGGTGTTGTAGCTTTGTCACCGACCCGACGGCGCTAGTTTGCGGCGACGGTCAATAGATGGTGTCTAGCTTTGACGTTTATTTTGACGGGAGAGGTGACCGTTGTCCTTTATATATATATATATATATATATATATATATATATATATATATATATATTAATTTAGAAATTAAATACATTTTATTTTATAAACATGTAATTGTATAAGTTCCATAAATCGTACAAAATATAAGACAGACAGACACACTTCATTATTATCCTCCTTTAATATTCACACCCCACATCAGAAATTTATTTATATTATTATTATATATATAACAAGATTTATCAATATATAATAATAATTTTCATGCAGAAATTTACACTTATTGTATGAAATAAGAAAATAAACCGTTGCAATACGTTTCTTTATTCGTGCAAAGTGCCATTGCTACGGTTTATTTTATTATTTTATGCTTTATAGCAATTTACTCTTCTGAAAAAATCTTATTGTATATTTGTGAAGAAAACTATTTTAAACTGGAATTTATTGACGCTTTGTGGCGTTGAGGTTTGTTTATTCAAAACTAGCGGACGTACCCGGCTTCGCCCGGGTGTTTCTCAAGCGAAAGTTTTCCTAACGAATATTTGTTAAAACAATTCTCTATAAACTTATTTTAAAAAATAATAGATATATTTTTATAATTTGAAACTCTAAAATTTGAATCTCTCGATAAAGTGGACATTTTTTCCCGGTCCCTTGAAAAATACTCGATAAGTTGAATAAAATCAATATTAATTGGTTCCCTCGGTAATTGGAAGTTAAAGGAATATTATCTTTGCCTTGGAATTGTATCATCATTCTTGTCTCAAATAAATTGCCGTGTCATCCTGAATTTTGTCTTTCCTAATTTTCTACATTACAAAATCATCATTTTATCTATTCTCCCAATATTGTATTTCAATATTTTGTATGGCTACACGCTAAATTTATTTGCGGATTTAGTCAGAAGTGTTTATTTCTGCAGGCGGCAGAAGTCATGTTTTATATCATTTTAAATTCTTTGATTTTCCAACAGTTATAAGGTTGTCCCAAAAGTTCTTAAACACTTGCAAAAAGTTGAAATACCAATATTATTCGCCGTTATGTATAATGTCTTTGTATTATGTATAAAGTAATTGTATTATGTATTATTATGTATTCGCCGTAATAATATTATTCGCCAAGTAATAAGAAAAACAACGTTTTAAGAAAATCATGAACTTTTGGGACAACCTTGTATAATATTTGTCAAATTTGACTTTAATACACTGCGTAGAATAGGTTAACACGTAGTTCAATAGAGCTTAAATTGATATTAATTATAAACTTGTTAAACATCTGACACCTGGTTTAATTAGGAAGACGGTCTTGTATATTAATTATTATAACTATATTGATTTATATAGATCTAAATGTTTTGATTTAATTTACATAAGTCAGATTTTGAATTAATATTTCTGAAAACTTTTCTCTTGAAAAATGAAACGGCTTTGGAAGTTTTTCTGTGATGCCAAAGGTGTTCTTAAGGTGCTATTACAAGGATATCTCTCTACGAAAAAGGTTGTGAATGTAAGTGGAAACATACGTTGGGATTGTGTTATCTACATTGATTGTATTGTCGCGAAATTTGTTTAGAGTGAAATCAAAGTAATTGTTTATTATTAAATATGTAAATATTTTAATAGCTCGATGTTATGTGAATTCTGTAGCTGTATATATTTCTTTCATTAGATTAAAGGTGAGAAAGATATCACTCAATTTTCGAGCCTTAATTTAATAATAAAACCTACTGAAATAGCTCTGTGTACCTCTATTCATTGCGACAATCTATATAGATAATACCGTAACAGAGTTTTCCATTGTAAAGTCCTAAGCTATCTCCTCCGAAGATTCTGAACTACACATAACGATCTATATACCAAAATTTCCGTTATTTTTTTCTTCGTATGATAGTTCTGTTTTTATTTTCCTAATGTTAACAGTTATTTTTATTTTTTAATTTAATCTATTTTACAATCGTAGATTTTTTGCATTTATCATCATCAATTCCTTTGTTTTGAAATGCGTTCTTTTGTCTTATTACCTTTTACCAATTTATAATATATATTTCGTATTTCTGATTCATTTGATTATAATTATAATTTGTAAGTACTTTGTTATAGTTTTTAATTTAAATATAGCTTAATTTTTGTGTATGTTTTCTATTTGCAGTATCTTTCCTAATGTCTTTGGCAACATTTTTTTTTCTCATAAATAGGCTGAGGTTATATTATTTTTCGAATTGTAGATTGACTTATTACTTTTATTCTATAATAATTATATTTTGTAAGTGTTTGTTATAGTTTTTCATTTGAATTTAGCACAATTTTTGTATCTGGTTATCTTTTTTGGCATCTTTTCATCTCTCTTTGGCATCTTTTTTTTTCTCATTAATAAGACCTAATCCGAATAATTTAATAGTATGTGACGTTTCAGCAACAGCATCAGACAAAAGAATAAATGAACTAAAGAATAAAATCTCATTTATTCTTTTGTCTGATGATGGTGACATTGCTGTTGCCAAAACATCACACACTATTAAATTATTTGGATTAGGTCTTATTTTCTTGTATTAATTTGTTATAGTTTTTCATTTGAATTTAGCTCCATTTTTGTGTCTGATTTACCTTTTTGCAGTATCTTTCATAATGCCTGATTTGATTACTTGATCTGTTATAGTTTTCATTTGAATTTAGCTCCATTTTTGTGTCTGATTTTCTTTTTTGCAGTATCTTTCATAATGCCTGATTTGATTACTTGATCTGTTATAGTTTTCATTTTAATTTAGCTCCATTTTTGTGTCTGATTTTCTTTTTTGCAGTATCTTTCATAATGCCTGATTTGATTACTTGAACTGTTATAGTTTTTCATTTGAATTTAGCTCCATTTTTGTGTCTGTCATTTTTTTCTTCTCATAAATAGGCTGATGCTGTATTTGTGTAATCAATTGTTGCTTTTTGTGTCTGGTTTCTTTTTTGCAGTATTTTTTGGAGTCCTTTTTTTTCATCAATTGTTTCCTCACATGCTTGGAATTTTCTTTTTATGACTGTCCTGGCATTCAGTTTTATAGTTTTCCTCTGCTTGGTTCTTATTTTACCTTTTTTTTTTCAGCGTCTTCTGTCATGCCTCGAAAAGGCCGTGGAAGACTCACTCCCCTAACCGCTAGGCGTGCTAATATGACTCGCCGCAGGAACAAAACCCCAATTGCTATTTCTCTTGTTTACTTTTTTACCAATGCCTATAATTTTTCACCTGAAAGATTTTGTTATTCAATAAACTATTATCAATTATTTTTGGTCTTCTTTTTATTTACTTATTTTACTGGGGGTTGGTGGAAGGATGGTCTAAGCCGTTGGTTTTCGACCGCTACGACCCGGGTTCGGTTCCCGCATTGGGCACTTTTTTCTGAAAAAATAAAAAAAAATGCTCCAATGGCTTCCGATTCTTGCAAAAGTCCAACCCCACCAGCAAGCGCAAGTTATCAAACGGGGCTCTGGCACATTTGTAAATGCAAAGTTGAACTGCTTTTCACATGTTTAGACATGTGGTGTACTTACAGTAAAAGCAGTCGCCTACTCTACCCACCATGATTATCAAGGCCTGTACCACGTGTACTAGGGATAAGCAAAAAAATATATATTATTTTACTCATTGATCTATACATACAATTATTTGCATACAATTATATACATACAAATATATGCATACAATTATATACATACAATTTTATACATTTTTGCACTCTGCAGTCTAATATGTAGTTGAATTATCGAAAGTGTCGAATTAGTTTGTCATATGATAGGCCGTAGGGGTCGAGACATCAAAAATGGTCGAATTATCGTGTGTTGAATTAATTAGATTATATTATATATATAAAAATATAGAATTGTTGTTTTCAATGAGGTCTTTTAAATGAATTTATTCCTTTAATATGTTGTCATATCTGCAATATAGTTGTGTTGTTTGCAATTTGCTTTTTTTCCCTTTCAAATATATTTGTCTCCTCTGAAATATAGTTTGTAAATTTATATTCTAATTTATTTTCTTATATCTCTCATGTCCTTGAAGCACATATACTGACAGTGCCCAAAGTTGAACACACTGTATAATGTCTGAAATATCTTTGTCCCCTTCGGATACCAACTTTCGCTTCATTCTAGAGAGGCTTTATGTTTCACTAAGGTTGGCTTTTGCTATGACTATAAAGAGGGCTCAAGGCCAAACCTTTGCTACAAGAGCCTGTGTTTACGCACAGACAACTTCATGTGACTTTTTCAAGTCTGCGAACTTTGGATAGCATACATGTAAAGTTGAACCCAAGTATATATAAAATGTAGTTTTTAATGAGGTCATTTAAATGAATTCCTATTATAAATCGTCTCCTCTGAAATATAGTTTGTAAATTTATATTCTGATTTATTTTATCCTTTTTTTTTCATTTCCAAAATATATATTTACACTTTTCACCAATGCCTAAAGTTTCTCACCTGAAAGAAAAAAAACTCCGCCTTCGCCGGTCCCAAGCCAGGATGAAAAAGGAGGAGGGGGAGCAGTAACAAGCTCACTAAAAAAACCTGGGCTCAGCTGGCCCGGCTGATAGTACCTTGTAAGGGCTCCTAATCCAGGGATACAGGATGAGCAGCGTTTGTACTCCATGTTAGGAGCGGCTGCACATGAGTCTGTTCCTCATGTCAGAGGCGGCATTTCTTTTGGAGCTAAGTCAGTGGCCTGCCACTGAGTAGTGCTCCCAGTCTTGATGACAAAGGCAGACGCATTCTACTTCACCCAATCATGATGGTTGTTAATTTCAAGCTTTACAAGCTTGACACTCTAATATGATTGAGTGAAGATAAGAAAGGAGAAGAAAATATTTTTTGTATTTTTTTTTGGCAATAATCTATTTATTATCAATTAATTTGATTTTGGTCTTTATTTATTATTCCCCTGCTCTATACATACATTTTGTACATTTACAATGTCAGCCGTTTTCTCTGTAATACCTTTTTAGCAGTGAAGTTATATTTAAGCAACAATCAATTGTTGAAATTTAAAATGGTCGAATTATCGATAGTGTTGAATTACAGTTTGTTATATGATAGGCTGTAGGTCAGGACAACAAAACATGGTCGAATTATCGAGGTTATATTGTATATCTAAAACTAGAAATGTAATTTTAATGAGGTCCTTTAAATGATTTCATTCCTTTTATATGTTGTCTTATCTGCGATATAGTAGCATCGTTTGCAATTTTATTTGCTGATTTGTGTCATTTTTTTCACTCTAAATATATTTATTTAAACTCTTCAACTAATGCCTATAGTTTCTTTCCTGAAATTGCTTACCAAACACGAGTTGGTTGTATTGTTATGCTTCTGAGAAATTTTAATCCTAAGCGGGGTCTTTGCAAATGGTACACGTATGGTGACACAGTGCATGTGCTCTCATGTTCTTGAAGTAGTGTAGATGTGTTTTTTGCAATTTTATTTTCTTATTTGTTAATATTTTTCTTCTTTTTTCATTTTAAATAATTTTTTAGGCATAGGAACCAATGCCTATAGTTTCTCACCTGCGGGCCCTTCGAGTAAACCCGGGGCGTTGCCCGGGTCACTCGGCTAGTATATATATACTAGCCGAATGACCAGGGCAACGCCCGGGGTTTACCCGATTAAATGCTTTTATTCAAATACTATTCGTTACAATTATAAATTGGCGCCGTGGATGTCATTCTTGTATAATATATAAATGAGTTTTAAAATTGTAAAAAAAAAAAAAATGCACCGGCCGGGAATCGAACCCGGGTCGCCCGCGTGACAGGCGAGCATTCTACCACTGAAACACCGATGGTTATGAGAAATGGCCATATTTGGATATTTATTCCATTCACAAAACAAACGGTGACAGAATTGATTAAGAATTGTTGCTTGATTATGACGCTGATAACTGTATATATTAACTAGACGAATGGCCCGGGCAACGCCCGGGTTTTACCCGAGTGTGTATATATTTTAAAAATGTTTTAATTAAAATACTATTCGTTACAATTATAAATTGGCGCCGTGGATGTCTCTTTTGTGAAACGTCCCGCCCCAAACTGTGTGTGTCTTGAAAATATAAAAATAAAAATGTGAACGGAAAAATATGTCCAGGGTAGCCTAGTGGTCATGGCATCTGCCCGGTAAGCGGAAGGTCGTAGGTTCGATTCCCATCCCTTGACACTTTTTATTTTATCCATTCTGACCAAAATCTATCCGTGAACTTCACACAGTGAACTTCACACAGACAGAATAAGGCAATTATATAAGTAGATAATCCAAATTGTGCCTTATCACACTATTTTTTATTTGGTTTTATTACCTTGTGTTTATAATCTATGACGTAATGCCGGCGGCGCGCGCCCGTTGGCTGCCGGCGAGCACGTGACCTCCCTGTGCGCGCGCATCCGTGACAGCGATGAGGAATTGAGGAAAGACGGTCGTGACTATATATAATAATAATAATATAATAATAATTATTATTATTATTATCATTAGATAATGATAATGATCATAATGATGATGCGCGCGCATCCGTGACATGAGGAATTGAGGAAAGACGGTCGTGACTATATATGTTGATAATAATAAAATAATAATAATAATATAATAATAATAATTATTATTATTATCATTAGATAATGATAATGATCATAATGATGATGCGCGCGCATCCGTGACATGAGGAATTGAGGAATTGTTGACGGTGGAAAGACGGTCGTGACTATATATGTTGATAATAATAATAATAATATAATAATAATTATTATTATTATTATCATTAGATAATGATAATGATCATAATGATGATGCGCGCGCATCCGTGACATGAGGAATTGAGGAATTGATTGAGGAGGAAAGACGGTGGTGACTATATATGTTGATTATTTGTTGAAATATATTTATCTCTTAATACTTTGTCGTAACAGATTTCCTTGTTGTCATCGTGAACTGGTCTCTATATGTTTAAGGAGAGAAGTCCAACCTATTAATCATTATTTATGTGAATAGAACAAGATAACTTTAAATTTGGATTTGGTGGACGAATGGTTAAAACCTTGGATTCCTAACAGCTATGAACCGGGATCGAATCCCGCATTTTACACTTTTTTTTCTGTGAAGAACCTGTGTCATATTGCCACGTGGAAAATTATGAAAGACAAACTTCAGGATGTGACAGCAATTTATTCAAAGCAAGAACAAACTATGAATGATAAGCAAAATATAAGCAATAAGGGAAGTTTAAGAGTAGCAAAATATAAACATAAAAAATGATACTCTATTAATAAAATAATCAATACTTTGCTAAAATATTATTCATGTGAATACCATAAGCTAGGTTGCTGTTTTGAGCTATATCTAATAAAGTTATTTTTGGAACTGGATATTTGTAATGTAGTATGTATATCCAGACATCAACCCCATGGTTCCATTGGCTGATATTACTAGTAAAGACATTTGGTGTACCTAAAGTATGAGTAGTCACAAACCTCTTACCACCGTGATTTTCATGACCAGTACTGTATGTACAAGAAGTAAAAACAAAATATACCTTTTACACATACACAATCACTTTGTTCTTCAAATAAAAGACACTTCGGCCAGACAATAAAAAGATTTACTGGTCGAAGTGTCTTATATTTGAAGAACAATGAATGCCGGCCAGGCAGCCTCTATCTTTACGACAATCACTTTGAATGTGTTATTAATATTACACTGATATTATCAAGAAGATGTCGCCGTATATGAAATAATTTTAAGAAACAGAGTCCAATTGCTAGATGCTATCCAGCTACCAGAATTTCAAGAACTACATGTAGGAATATCACCACACAGTCATCAAATACTTCCAATCTTATAATCTTAATAATTTTCTTTGAGAATCTTGTCAGATATCATCCCTATCATAGATGAACCATAAAATTATCTTTGTGAAAAAATGTTTCATTTTCTGGAATTATAAATCAACCATATCCCACCATCATATGAAATTGTGAACATGAATTTCTTATTTTCATAGCTTATAACATATTTAAAATTTATATCAAATTTATTTTAGTTCGTAAAATTATTCAGTTTCCTGGGACACGAGTCTTCAACAATTGGACAGTTCTAGGGCCCTAGCTTTGCTGGCGCCATCAGGTCAGATCCGATGGTGGGGTTAGTAAAAGCTAGAAGTGGAATAGGACTTCTCAGGACCATTTAGGGCTCCTGGGGGGTGAACCGCCAAAAAGGGTAACGCGCCGAGGCAGGTACTTCCAGAGTGGTGAGGAAACTCTGCCGGATAAAAGTTTATTTTTTCAGGAGATACCTTTTATCCAAAATAATATATATATATTAATAATGCATTGATATATATATAATAGAAATATAATTTAAAGTGATAAAATGCACACACCTTGAGAAAAAAATGTCAAACTTTTATCCAAGGTAGGATCAAAACATTCCCGAACTTTTTAAAAATTAATTATTTTTTCATAGTATAGTAATTTAAACATGAAACTTTTCAAAATAGGAGCCTTGTTTATCTACACATTTTTTTCTAGCGTGAAAAAAGCTGTTGAAATGCTAGTTCAAAGTCAATTTTTCTAAGCTTGTTTAGCTACACTGTCGCATTTTCAATTACTTCTGATGACAATGAAAAGCGTCTCCCTTTTAACGTCATTTTAAGTTTTGGGAAGGAGAAGAAATCGCATGGGGTGATATCAGAAGAGTAAGGAGGATGCGGCAAGACAGATACAGAGTAAAATAAAAGGATTTAAAAGCGCGAATGTTTCTTTTATACATAAAACGAACTTCTACTGTCCTTACTGCGATGAGAAAATATATTGGGAGGGCTTGGCTCATCAGTGGTGAACCCTCCCAGCGGTTTCGCCAATTTAATACACCAGACCGCTTCTCAGAGCTCCAATATTGTATTGGATCATTCTGCTTTTATATGCTACACTGAAGGATGGAATCTTAGAAATGGTTTTCAAGTAAACTATGGACATAAGCTTATAGGACAGTAGAATTATATTCAAATATTTGCTTCGAGCAATGCTCTTCAGCAAACTATAAAGACAAGGCCATTAGGAATAAATTAACACAAAGCAATAACGCGCCATCTATACATATAAAATAAAAGGATTTAAATCCTTTTATTTTATATGTATAGATGGCGCGTTATTGCTTTAGCAATGCTCTTCAGCAAACTATAAAGACAAGGCCATTAGGAATAAATTAACACAAAGCAATAACGCGCCATCTATACATATAAAATAAAAGGATTTAAATCCTTTTATTTTATATGTATAGATGGCGCGTTATTGCTTTGTGTTAATTTATTCCTAATGGCCTTGTCTTTATAGTTTGCTGAAGAGCATTGCTCGAAATCAAATATTTGAATATAATTCTACTGTCCTATAAGCTTATGTCCATAGTTTACTTGAAAACCATTTCTAAGATTCCATCCTTCAGTGTAGCATATAAAAGCAGAATGATCCAATACAATATTAGAGCTCTGAGAAGCGGTCTGGTGGATTAAATTGGCGAAACCGCTGGGAGGGTTCACCACTGATGAGCCAAGCCCTCCCAATATATTTTCTCATCGCAGTAAGGACAGTAGAAGTTCGTTTTATGTATAAAAGAAACATTCGCGCTTTTGAATCCTTTTATTTTATATGTATAGATGGCGCGTTATTGCTTTGTGTTAACAGATACAGAGTGTTTGGCTAAATAGTCTTGAACAATAATGGCTCTATGAGCAGGGGCATTATCTTGTAGCAATTTCCACTGTTTTGATTAAAAAAGTTTGTTTCTTTTTCTTCTTATCGCATCACGAAGGCGCACAAGTATTTCTTTGTATACCTGTTTATTAATAGTATTCCACTCTTAAATAAATTCATAATAGACAAGTCCTTGATAATCAAAAAACACTACAAGCATTACCTTTCCTTTGGACTTGTCAAGGCAAACTTTCTTTCTCCTTGGAGAACTTGGTGTGTGCCATTCGAAAAAGAGAAAAAGAAAGCACCATGTTTCATAACCAGTTATTATTCTTTTTGAAAAATCAGAATCATTATTTGTAGTTTAATTAAATCTTTTTAAATTGATAATCTGGTTTCTCTTTGTTGATCTGTTAAATTTCGTGAGAAAATAACCACAAAGTATTTTCATGTTTAAATGTTCAATATTTTTTTGGCAACTACCACACGAAATTCCAAGTATTTCTGATATATCATCGATAGTAATTTTTCTATCAGCAACAATTAAATCACGTACCTGTCCGATATTGCGATCCGTTGTTGATTTCAATGGCCGACCTGACCTTGAATGATCTGCGATGCTCTTGCGGCCATCTATTCATTATTATACATCTTTAAAACGTTTATACCAGAAATAAACCTGTGTTCGTGACAATTTTTCGTCTTCATAAGCCTCATTCATTAATGCTAATGTCTATGTGAAATACCTTTTTGAATTTACACAAAATTTAATATTTGCACTTTGCTCAAATGATGAAATTTCAGAAACCTACGCGAGCTAAATACTTACAACAAAAATATGCCTAAAATGAACACTACGCATGAGAATTTACTGGCGTTGCTAAATTAAATTATAGTTTAGACATTATGATTTACAGTAAAATTGATTTTACATATTTAAAAAGTTGTTTATATTTTATTTTTTAAAAGTTCGGGAACTATTTGATTCTACCGTGTATTTCGCTATACAATCATCTTCCTTGTTACTGTAATAATAAAATCTCCTCCTTTTAATGTGAACTCGTTCTGGATTCTTCTACGGTATCACTAGTGAACAAAAGCCATCTACATCCCAACATATAACAATATGATAATCGAGAAGGCGCCATAATCGTTTCTCGGCGTGCCGAGAGGAGCCTAAAAGAGACATTGGATTTTCTTAATCTACCAGAACACACTGTTTAACATGTACACAGAAGCAGTATGATGAGGTCGACAGTGACGAAGAAGGAACGTCTGCAAGAAAAAGCACTCGCGTCGATCGGAAAGGGTAAGTGACGAAGAATTTGTCAAATGTCAAGATTGATGGAGACCCTGGAAAAAAGATCATGAGAGCCATAGATAAGAAGTTGAGTATTGACCTATTACAATTAGAACTTTCCATTAGAGCAACTATGGTCTCAATCCTATGCCCTTTAGAAATACCAATTGATGACTGAGGCTATGAAGGAAAGCAGAAAAGGAAAGGCTACTGCTTTCCTCAGAAATCTGACACATGACACTTGTGCCGTTCTAAGGTTCCTCTCTGATGAAAAGAATGTTGAATAGGACCAAATTTAAATGCCAGGAATGATCGTTGGATTTGTAAAGACCTCTCAAAGGCACCGTTCGTGATGCACACGAGATTCCCTGCTCCCGTGATCTTCTTTTGCGTCATCAGCACTGAAGGGGATGTCAT
Organism: Cordylochernes scorpioides; assembly: GCA_030710605.1. Lineage (NCBI taxonomy): Eukaryota > Metazoa > Arthropoda > Arachnida > Pseudoscorpiones > Chernetidae > Cordylochernes > Cordylochernes scorpioides. Next base: position 17,533,106 of record CP092870.1, read on the forward strand.
GTCTCCCCACTTCTTTGAACAGGGCTTCAGGGTGAACGCTGACACCTACATCAAGGTCCTGGAGGCCGTTTTAAAGCCTTGAATGCACATGGTGGCCCCAAAAAGGAAGTTTTTCTTTTAACACAACTCAGTTCTAGTCTATAAGGCAAAGAAGACAGACTTGGCTGACATTTAACATCCCCAGGCACTGGAGATCCGAGTTTTACTCTATTCAACAGCATAGACTAGAAAAAAATCTTCTCTAATATTTTATCCATTATCTGCTAGACCTTTTCAGGGCGAGTTAATACAAAATTAAACACCGAAGTGTGAGAGACCCTCGTAGACTTATTCCCAGGAAAAACCGATGTCATCTACGCAAAGTTTGTCGCAACTAAAATACTTTGAAAATTACTCCAAGACCAAACAACCCATGTACCTCAACTACATATACATTAAGAGGTAATTATTATGAACCCCCCGGACTGAAGGATTGTACACACAAGACCAACTTTCAGTCAGAATAGTGCACCCGATAACGTTCTCCGAGTAGAAGAACTCGACTCCTAATTTCGAGGCACCTATTCTTCATCACAACGCGGAACGCATTACAATAATTCCAAATATTCGAACTTCTACCTCAGCACTCTAAGACCACCTCCAGTTCTCCAGTGACGCCCAGCTACCCCTGATGTTCCTATCAGGCTTCAAGTACTGCAAAGGCATCACAGGTTCACCTGATGGGATGGTGGCGAAAGGTAGGGAGGCGCTATGCAGGCTGTCTAGATTGTCTCTGAACAGAAGGGGAAAGAAGGGTACCATTTTAAGAACCTCTACCTTTCCTGCGTCGAGCCAATACTACTATACTACGCTTCCAGGGCCTGGTGGCAGCGAAATAGGGACCACAAGGTGGCATCGCAAAGGGTGCAAAGGACTGCGGCCGTTGGGATCTCAGGGAGATACCATACTACCAGCACAGAGGCACTGTTGGTCCTCGCTGGGTTAGTCCCCCTGGGGTTGAACCTAGAGGAGGAAGCCATCAGGAAAAACATTTTAATAGATAGGAAAGACGCCTTGTGGTGATAGAAGTGCCATGGAATGAAAGAGGGCCCCGAATAAACTAGCATCATTGAAGGAAATTAGTTGGCAGATAGGCTCGCAAAGGATGGATGCCAGAAAGGAATATCAGTGGATTTCCCAATAACCAAGAAAGAGGTGTATAGGAGAGTCAGGGGGCACGTCCAGGACCTGTGGTTAGATAGATTTAGGAACAGCGGAAAAAGAGGGAGGTATACAATTGGGTGAACACGCCCAAGTACTATGTAAAGGCTATGTCCCTCAAACCTAGTGGTATCGGGAAATGGATTCTTCCCCAGGAGTCTCCACGGATTTAAAAATTAAAAGCAATCCTGATTGCATCTGTGGAGAAAGGAATCTGGGAGCACGCCATTGTCCAAGCACGCCTTGGAATGTCCAAGAGTGATCGGTGTGAAAGAGGAGAGAAGAAGAGCGGGGAACGCTATCGAAACTGAGCTGCTGAGATTTCACAGCAAGCTTCTTGAGAAAGCCCACGACGTGGCAGCTGAACTTTATCTCAGCTGTGGGTGAACAGGGTCGACTGGTGGCCGCGGTCCCTGCTGGACACAGTGGATAGTTTCTCTATTGTGCTGTGACTGAAGGCCACCGGTATATAAATCCTTCTAGGTGATTTAATCTGGGAGTTGGTTTTTCCAGTACCAAATCTGAACCCCAGTTTGGATCCCGTTGCTTGGCTATTGAGCAGGATAGCAGCTAAGGGAATGCTTAGCATGCCAGCTTATGGACCTAAAGATTTGGCAGGCCAACTGCCTTTAGAATGTATTCTTCAATTCCGCCCATATATGAGACAGTAAGACAGAATCTTAGGTATGTTATTTTAGCACACTATGGACATGGGTTTTTAGGGCAGTAGAATATCACATATATATTTGCATCGAGCACTGCTCTTCAGAAAACAATTCACCACTGATGAACCAAGCCCTCTCATTATTTTTTTTATCGCAGTAAGGACAGTAGAGATGTTTGAATTATTTGTGAGAGAAATGCTTAATGGTTTTATATCTCATGTATAGATGCCCCTTTTATGTCTTTTAACTAAATATGTATGTAAGAAATAAAAATATTTTAAAGCACTAATGTTTATTTTTCGCATAAATCAAACCTCTATACTGTCCTTACTGCGATGAAAAATATTGAGAGGGCTTGGCTCCTCAATGGTGAAACCCTACCAGACCACTTCTTAGAGCTCTAATACTGTATTGGACTATTCTGCTTATATATTCTACACTGAAGGGTGAAATCTCAGAAATGGTATTCGGGTAAACTATGGACATAAGCTTTTAGGACAGTAGAATTACCTATAAATATTTGCATCGAGCAATGCGCTTCCGCAAACAGGTGCGTTATTGCATTATATTAATTTATACCTAATTTGTCCTTATTGTTTGAGGGAGAGCCTCGCTCGATGCAAATATTTATATTTAATTCTACTCTCCCAAAATATGTCCATAGTTTACCAATATAATACATATTCATTCCTGCCTGGGCTGCTTGCTGATTTTGTTCAATTAAGTTTACTTAAATACAATTTCTAAGATTTCATCCCTCAGAGTGCAGCGTATAAAATCAGAATAGTCCAATACAGTATTAGAGATCTAAGAAACGGTCTGGTAGATTAAATTGGCGAAACTGCTGGAAGAGATCCACCACTGATGAGCCAAGCCCTCCCAATATTTTGTCATTGCAGTAAGGACAGTAGAAGTTTGTTTTGTGTATAAAAGAAACATTCAAGTTTTCAAATACTTTCATTTCTTATATATAGATGTGGCCTTATTGCTTTATATAAATAATTATCTGTTGAATCTCAGTGGACGCAAACCTGACTGAGGCGCCATTGTTCAAAAGAGGTTGATTGCTGCGACAGCAATTTATTCCAATTTGACTACCTAAAATCCACAGTACATTATATCTAGCTCTTTCAAATCCATAATTGTCGCTTTCTTAGATGGGTTTGCTGTTAATGTTTTTCTCAATTATCCCAAGTACGCATGGAATTAGTCAAGATAGCATATAATTATCTTTTCTCTATATATTCTTCGCATATCAAGACTTTATACTTAAAATTATATAAAAGGGCTGTTTAAACCCATAATTATTTGATTGTGGTTCATTTTTATCTCGTAAATATACCAAAAATGCCCACTTCTTTTGTGCCTTTTTCCCGAGTACACGTGGTACACATAGCATTATCAACAGAAGTATTTACAGTTGAATAAATTCGTTACAGTACATTATAGGAACTAATTCCTGATGATACAACTATATCGGATACTGCTCACATACATCAATAAGGAACTATACACCGAATTTTACAAACTCCAACTCATGCAAAATTCATAAGAAAGAAATAGAAGAGATAATCGACAAAATTAATGTAAATAAAGCTCCTGGTCCAGACAATATTAGTAATAATATGATAAAGAATGCTTTTCAACTAATACTTCCGATTTTACACTCAATATTTAATAAATGTATTCAAATAGGATACTTCCCTAAAAAATGGAAAACAGCAGCACTCAAAATAATAGCCAAACCCGGCAAAACCAATTATGAATCAGCTAAAAGCTACCGTCCGATATCTTTATTATCAAATTTTTCAAAGATTCTAGAAAAAATTCTCAAAAATAAAATCTATGAATTTTATATTGAAAACAATCTGTTAAGCTCGAGGCAGCACGGATTTATCAAGTCTAAGTCAACCATCACTGCTTTGAATACTATAATCGATGTATTAATGGAGCATAAGCAAAAAGAACTGTCTGCACTAATTACAATAGATATCTCGGGGGCTTTTGATAATGCCTGGTGGCCAGCGATCATCAAAAGAATAGACTCAGATAATTTACCGGAAAAACTGATCAAAATTCTACAATAATATTTAAATTCCAGGTTCATTTCTTTCAGTTACGACAATCTAACAACTTCAAAGCCAATTACCAAGGGGTGTCCTCAGGGCGGTCCGCTTTCTCCACTTCTATGGACAATTTTGTTGAATGATTTGCTGATGAATTTGCAGGTGCCCAATTGTGAGTTGATTTGTTATGCGGATGATATTTCGATCATATGCTGGAATAAAGATCTAGCATCACTAAAAATAGTTATAGAGGAAGCATTAAATACTATCGAATTGTGGTGTATTAAGAACAAGTTAGAAATCAGTTCCGAAAAAACAAACATTTTATATTTGCATAATAAAGAGAAGATCCCAGTTAAATTTAAGAGTGGATTAATTTCACCAGTACAAAAAATAAAAATATTAGGAATAACAATTGCAAATCATAGAAGAAAAAACAAATTAAATTTTGCTTTTCATATAGAGGAAATAGTGAGCAGAACTCTAAGAATAAAAAAATTTCTATTCTCTCTGTGCAGCAAATCATGGGGTTTGAGCTCCCATAATAGAATTACATTGTACAAATCTTTATTCAGATCAACTTTAATATATGGATCAGAAATATGGTTCAAATTTTTAAATAAAAAATCGATACAAAAATTAAACTCAATGCAATATCAGATATTATTATGGAGCATTCAAGCTTACAAGACAACTTCGTACAACTGTGTTCACAGTTTGGCTAAGACTCCATTGATTGCAGATTACATTGAAGCAAAAAATATGAAATATGACTTAAATAACTTATCGTTCGAGGACAAGCAAAAATACAACATCGATATTCCCTTTATAATTAAATCCTATATAGACGAAAGAATGTTGCTCTTACTGAATAATACAAACGAGACATTTACAAGTTTTTTCAACCGGGGTATTCCTAATTATTTTCGCCCTAATTTCCACAACACACAATTTGTAACCAACCATGGTAATTTCGGAAGTTTTCTGGAAAGAATACGCGCATCGGAGGATCCGGGCTGTTTTTGTGGATGCCGCATTCAAGATTCCACTCACCTTTTACTTAAGTGCCCAGCATTTCAAGACTACAGACTCAATAACTGTATCCTCTGTACCGATCCAAGAGAATTGATATCCAGCAGGGATTCATACATTGTTTTCAATAGATTTTGTAAATTTATATCAAAGTTTTTAATTAATCTCAAGTGTTAGGTATAATTAACTATGTGCTGTATATATGATTCTTTTTTTTTTTTTTCCTTTTTCCTTTATCTTGAGGTGTGTTTAAATTAAATTACCTATGTATATAGTATGCTTGTTTGAAATCAATTTCAAAAATATGTAAATGCCTTGAGCATATGTTTTTTTTTTTTATATGTAAATAGATTCTCCCTCTCTCTCTCTCTCTCTTGTATTGCTTTCCTTTGGGCGCCAGTGTCCTTGGCGGGACATCGCGCTTTGTATTTACAGTTGAATAAATTCGTTACAGTACATTATATCTAGCTCTTTCAAATCCATAATTGTCGCTTTCTTAGATGGGTTTGCTGTTAATGTTTTTCTCAATTATCCCAAGTACGCATGGAATTAGTCAAGATAGCATATAATTATCTTTTCTCTATATATTCTTCGCATATCAAGACTTTATACTTAAAATTATATAAAAGGGCTGTTTAAACCCATAATTATTTGATTGTGGTTCATTTTTATCTCGTAAATATACCAAAAATGCCCACTTCTTTTGTGCCTTTTTCCCGAGTACACGTGGTACATAGCATTATCAACAGAAGTTGCGCAACTTGCGCACAAGTGAAATATGCTGTTTGAAAATTTCTAGTTAAAAGTTGCCAGAGCCCTGTCTATTTACACGGATATACTGAAATCTCGGAGACCATTGACACCAAAAAGTGGTCAATTCTACCTTTTAAACATATATTTATTTTGTATTTGGTTAGCAACTTTTAAAACAGCTACAAATATCGAAGTTATATAATCATAAATAATTTCTGACATATTTCACCTATATGAAATTCACTATTAGCAAACTATATAAATGCATATATAATTATTCTAAACCTTTCCATAGCTTTGTCTTCAATATTGTTATGACGCTTTTCAGCGGTCGTTGTTTGTACAAGGTTTAATGTAGGTTCATTGTGGAAAAAGATTAGTTTGTTATACTTTTTTTTTGCCAGGAGCTCTTAATGGGATTGAGAACTAGGTACATTTAGATTGACTTGTCTCCAATGTCCGCTATCAGAAGGATCTTCCTTGTCAACGTCCCGCTCCATGCTGTCCACGTCCCGCCTGTGCTACACCACCTTGTAGGCCGCTCCGATGCCGTGGTCCTGGTACCGTCTTGCAGGATAATCCACACTCCTGGAGGCAACTCTCCGCGTCTTCCACTCTCCGCAGATGTGACCAGACTCTGACCCTCCCCCCACACGAATGCCATTTTTTGGCACCTGTTCCCCTGAGACATGGCCATCCCCCGCAGCTGAAGTACACCCATCTTCCCCCAACTTTACTTTGGAATCTTGGCTTCTCAGATAGTTTGTCTTCCATTTTACAACATATACGAAAATATATAACACTCTCAAGAATCATACCACCTGAATTATCTATCCATAAGAATATGACATCCAAACCATATATATATTTATTTCAATTCAAAACGCTATGTCTCCCTAGGGACACTTGCGCTAAATGTACATACAAATATAACAAAGAAAATATTCAACATGGAAAGATACACAGAAAGTAATTTAGAAAGATTCATAAATATTATTTACATATAGAGATATTCTTTGAATTTTATTTACAGTTACATCATAAAATTTAAAATATATACATATATACACACATATACACGCATACACCTATATATTGTTTACAACCATATAATATGTCCAATATTTCCTTGAGATCGTTACATCAAAGACCATTTTTCTTAATGAAATCCAAAATATATTTACAAAGGAAATTAAATTTTATATATGTGTCCTTACTTGAAATTAAATCACTAGGGCCTAAAGCTATTAAATCGTTGTTGACTCTGTAATCTTGAAAGACAGGGCACTCTAGCAAGAGATGTATTGAAGTTTGTTCCCCCAATCCACAGAAACATGTCGAATCTTGCGCAGCCTGAATTTTCTTAAGAAAAAACCTGAAATTTCCATGATCTGTGATAAATTGTGAATTATAATAGTTTGGTCGAAAATATTTCGGAATTTCATAAGGAAAGAAACTTTGAAATGTTTGATTAGTATTCATTTTCAGTTAATTAATCCTTGATATAATGAAATATTTGAGTATACCTGGAATATACAAATCATAAAATTGTTTATCTTCTGTTGATAAATTATTCAACTCATAACCTATAATTCTAGATTCCATATAATCAGTGATCAAAGGAATATTGGCTAAGGTGTGAACACAGTTATAACTGGTTGTTTTATATGTTTGGGTACACCATAGCAGAATTTGATATTGCATTGAGTTCAGTTTGTACTTATATTTTTTGATAATAAATTGAAACCATATTTCTGTTCCGCAAGTTAACGTTGGTCTTATTATAGATTTATAAAGTGTAATCGTTATAAGAAATGTATATATTCATTGTACAATATTCATAATAAGGTTTTACATGTATAGATTATATTAGATAAAACAACCTCCCCACGCCCTGACTACTTAGGTCACATGTGAATGCCCTCCTTTTTGAAACCACACTTTTCACCTATAAATCGGATTTCATATATAGTACCTATGACATATTAATAAAAGAATTTCTAACATTTGAATTCTGTTAGAGACAGCAATTTTTTGACAATGAATTAGGATTCTATTAATTATTTAGTCCCTTTGACATTTAAAAAATAAATTTCGTTATTTATTGCTTTCTAACATTTTCTTAATATATATCCAGACATTAACCCCATGGTTCCATTGCCTGATATTACTAGTAAAGACATTTGGTGTACCTAAAGTATGAGTAGTCACAAACCTCTTACCACCGTGATTTTCATGACCAGTACTGTTTGTACAAGAAGTAAAAACAAAATATACTTTTTACACATACACAATCACTTTGTTCTTCAAATAAAAGACACTTCGGCCAGACAATAAAAATATTTACTGGTCGAAGTGTCTTATATTTGAAGAACAATGAATGCCGGCCAGGCAGCCTCTATCTTTACGACAATCACTTTGAATGTGTTATTAATATTACACTGATATTATTAAGAAACAGAGTCCAATTGCTAGATGCTAACCAGCTACCAGAATTTCAAGAACTACATGTAGGAATATCACCACACAGTCATCAAATACAATCAATCTTATAATCTTAATAATTTTCCTTGAGAATCTTGTCAGATATCATCTCTTTCATAGATGAACCATTAAATTATCTTTGTGAAAAAATGTTTCATTTTCTGGAATTATAAATCAATCATATCCCAACATCATAGGAAATTGGGAACATGAATTTCTTATTTTCATAGCTTATAACATATTTAAAATTTATATCAAATTTATTTTAGTTTGTAAAATTATTCAGTTTCCTGGGACACGAGTCTTCAACAATTGGTCAGTTCTAGGGCCCTAGCTTTGCTGGCGCCATCAGGTCAGATCCGATGGTGGGGTTAGTAAAAGCTAGAAGTGGAATAGGACTTCTCAGGACCATTTAGGGCTCCTGGGGGGTGAACCGCCAAAAAGGGTAACGCGCCGAGGCAGGTACTTCCAGAGTGGTGAGGAAACTCTGCCGGATAAAAGTTTATTTTTTCAGGAGATACCTTTTATCCAAAATAATATATATATATTAATAATGCATTGATATAAATAATAGAAATATAATTTATTTATTCCCAGTTGCAAATAAGACACGCTATATCCGATCTGGGTAATTGCGCGTGAAACTATGTATTTACAATAATTCATATTGCAGTAGAGTAGGTAACAGAATTGTCAAAAATAAAATAAACAATAAAAAAAGAGCATTGAATAAACATATACACTAAAAAAAATAAGCAACAACATAAGCAGATAGAAGAAATCTCAAGGTAGTCATTTACAATATGTTAAGCAATGATGGAAGTTGATTTAATGAAGTTATCTGTAATAATTAGTATCGTGGAGAGAGAAATTCGATCAAGTTGAGCTACTTACAATGAGTTATATTCTAAAGTAACTTATCAATTATTCACAATTATGTAAATCAAGTCGCATAGTAGTGTATTTCCTCAAGCTGCCTGAAGCTGTCTATTTCATAATAAAAAGTCTGCAGGACCCATTAAATTTCATATATCTTTCTCCATTATAAACTATTTGACCCAGATAGGTTCTTTCCATATTGCTCTGCTGTCTTAGGTTCGACACCAGTGGGCATGAGTTCAGAATGTGTTCAGGCGTTTCTTCTTCCGCTCCACAAGAGCATCTGGGGGAAACTATTTTTCTAATTCTGAAGAGATATGATTTGAACTTACCATGACCCGTAAAGATTTGAACATTTTAGAAGTTAGGTTTGAAAAAGTTAGGTATTTTAGAGGAGAAGAAAAAAACGTTCGAAATTATTGTTGGATACTTCATAGTATTCCTGTAATTTTCTTTCATTATAGTTAGCAAATTCTTTTCTGTTTGATAAATTAAAGCTTATTGTAGCCTATTTCATTTTTCAATATGTTGGATTCTATGTAATCTGTGAGTTTTGGTATTTGTGTTAGTATATGTGTACAGTTTGACGATGTTGTGGTATAGGCCTGTATGCAGTGTTTTAGAATATTTTACTGCAGGGAATTTAGTTTGTCGTTGGCTACTTGCTTATAAATGGAAATTATATTGTTTGACCACATGTTATTGTGCTTCGGAATATTGACTTGTATAAAGTTAATTTTCGTCTTCATTCTAGACCCCATGCTTTCTTTATTAAACTGAGTAGGTAACCGCTAGCTCTAGTAGTTTTGTCGACGATTTCATTAATGTGTGGCATGAAGTCCAGCTTGTTCCTGCTTCGATGATTTTTCAAGGTCAATCCCAAGATCTTAAGGGTTTCAACAGGTCTAGCTATATTGCTATTAAGGATTTTTGTATCATTTATGCAATTATATAAATATAATATTTTCGTCTTGTCCTTTGGTATCTGTAATTTACTGCTTTCACACCAGGTATTAATTTTACCAAGTAAGTTGTTAATTGCTGTCTTTAGTTCGCCATGGCTTTTGTTCCAGCATATTGTAGTCAATACCGTTATCATCCAGATTAATGTTTAACAATTCTTCGATCAGTGTGTTCCATAATGTGGGAGATAGTGGTTCTCCTTGTGGACATCCTTTAGTTAGTTTTTTAGTAATATTTATAGAGGAAGAATATTTGAAATTCACTTTTCTGTTGTTAAAGAATGATTGTGTTATTATAATCTGTTGTTTATGTTTTCCCGTTTTTTTTTCCAGGCTGACACTAATTTATGAGTTTCTTCTTTATAAATAGACTTTAATTGTCAATTTAGTTTTAACATTTTTCGCAACGTTCTTCAGTATTGATTTTGAAGTAAATATAAATTATTAAATAAAACTTCTATTAATATATAAATATAAAGAAACAGATTAATCTTTAAATATTCGAATATAATAAATTTCATTATTTCGTGTTCGTTTCATATTCATCATTTTACTCCAACATGTTTATGTTCTGACTTTTGTTTAACTGTTAAAAATTAGAAATAAATTCAATTGAAAAATATCGAATTTTAAAATAAATATTTAACTTGATATTTTAAAACCTGATGTCTGAAGCAGAAGATTGCTCCATCTGCCTGGACACCATCAGCCAGGATAACCTCTGCCATCCCAGAAACTGCACGCACCAATTCCACCTGGACTGTCTCAAGACATGGTCTGAGCAGACAAACTCCTGTCCAATATGCCGGACAATGTCAGAGGTCCTGAGGACTATGATATCATGGCGGTTGAGGACAAAGTCAATGCTACAGAGATGCTAGATGATAATCCTCAAGAAGTCCCTCCTCAAGTGACACAATTCCTCCTTGATGTATTCGACCAAGATCATGATACTGATGATGATTCTGATCTCCCCAATGATGGAATGTTGGGCCTTTTCGAAGTCGTCAGTGTTCTTCAAAATACTACTATATTTTTCTGAAAATATAGAAATATATATTTAAATCTTTAGGTAATAAAAAGGTATATATTGGATTGAATAAAATATTTATTTACCAATATTTCGGTTGGCTGAACGCCAACTTTTGTCATGATATTACATTTTTGTTCAAACAAACTCAGCACCGCTTAGTATTATAATACCACAATTAAAATATATAATTTTTATTATATTAATTTTTAAAAATTATTTTAACTGTGATTTTATAACACTATATGCGGCGCTGTGTGTGTGAGTTTGTTTATACAAAAATGTAATTACTTGACAAAGGTTGGCGTTCAGCCAACCGATATATTGGAAAATAAATCTTTTATTCAATCCAATATATACCTTTTTATTATTTAATTGCTATATATATAAACGTTTTATAGAATATATTTAAAACTCATTATGCCTCCTTACTTTCAAATAGCGTGAATATTTCTTGTTTATAATAATATACAACATGATTATTGTATTCCTATATTTTCACAATCCAATATGCCAGCCGATTACCTACCCAACAGAAATATAACCATAATCACGCCAGAAAAATAGTCTAGGTTATAATGTCAATGTATCCTTTCATTCTATTTCTTTTATTTCAAAAGTTCTCAGGTTCAAAAAAAAATATTTTATAATAATATTATAAAAAAGAAAAAATATTTAAATTACTTATTTTGCCTCTATAATTTTGTGTACTTTGAAGAATTTTATTAGTCGAAATAAACATTATTTAGCCAAAAAGGAAAGGCTAATTCCTACTTTAATATTTTTTCCCTAGCCGGCGCAGCTTTAGATCTCTACATGTGCCATAGTCGAATAAATTTGTTGTTATCAGCAATCACAAACGTCCATCTTTTTGGACATGTGGAGATTTGAAAACAGCTATATTAAAAGTAACAGCAACGAGGAAAAACCTCCACATTTATCCATTTTGACATTTTTTATTATTATATATATTTATATCTTATATATACACTGCGTGACATTGAAAATGGAACACCAAGAAATAGTGGCCAGAAAGTGATGAAACTCGGCAGACAGAGAGAGACAGGGACGAACAATAAGTGATCTTTATTTCAAAATGATAGTCATAATACAGAGCGAGAACGGTGTCGGCTTAGTAGCAAGTAGGACCACCGCGGACGGCGATGCACGCAGCAACATGTCTAGGTAGAGAGTCAATCAGAGTACGGATGGCGTCCTGAGGGATGGCTCTCCATTCCCTCTCAACCATTTGCCACAGTTCGTCTTCTGAACGCGGCTGTGGCAAGGCATGCAAACGGCGTCCAATGATGTCCCAGACGTGCTCGATTGGTGAGAGATCAGGAGAGTACGGTGGCCAGGGAAGCATCTGTACATCTTGCAGAGCTTGTTGGCTAATGCGAGCAGTGTGCGGTCGGGCGTTATCCTGCTGATAAAGGGCATTGGGTACCCCCTGAAGGTAGGGGAGTGTCACCGGTCGCAGCACATCATCAACGTATCGTTGGGCCGTCATAGTGCCCTGAATACGAAGTAAAGGTGACCTGGAATCATACGCGATTGCGCCCCAAACCATGATTCCACGTTGTCGCGCGGTGGGGCGTTCCACAATTGCTGCCGGATTGGACCTTTCTCCACGTCGATGCCACACGCGTACACGGCGACTATCACTGGACAAGCAGAAACGCGACTCATCTGAGAACACGACCCTGTGCCATTCCGTCATCCACGTCGATCTAGCCCGGCACCATTCCAAACGTTGGCGCCTATTCGGTGGGGTAAATGGCAGTCTTCTTAGCGGACGGCATGAGTGCAAGCCATTAGCAACCAATGGACGCACCAAGGTGTGTATCAGCTGCGATTTGACGTATGGACCAACCTGCCCTTTTCAGTCCGATAACCATGCCCCTCGTAAAAGCGTCTGTCTGCTTGAACTGCCTCCGTTTACGATGACCTGGCATTCTCTGTTATTACACGTGTCTTTTAACACAAGAAAAATATTTCTACAATGATTTTCCTTGAAGAAATAACGACACGAATACTGTCCTTTCTGCAAGTTCCTTCCCTTATATCTTACTCCATGTGCGCACGAGAGCTGCGCATTTTACATCATTTGCATAACTCGGTTAGGCGCGTCTACCCTGAAATTTGCATAATTTTCTGGCCACTATTTATTGGTGTTCCATTTTCAATGTCACGCAGTGTATATTCAAAAGTATTTAGATTGTGAATTTATTTTATATTTTTCACGAAAATATTTTTCCGACTATAGAAAAAAGAGGGGTTATAGTTCAAGTATGCCATTAGTGAAACGAGAGAATATAAGTAAAATCAAATGTATTTTAAAGGACAATTTTCACTTGAAAATTTTCACTATTAAGCAACTATCCGGTAATATGATATCTCTCCCTAAAGGACACTTTAGCTCTGCAATTAGGCGTTGTCCTTTACAGGGAGGTTCTACTGCATTTAGCAACTCTCTGGTAAGAGGACACCTCTCCCTAAAGGACACTTTAGCTCTGCAATTAGGTGTTGTCCTTTACAGGGAGGTTCTACTGTACTTGGTTTAAATCTCCTGGATATTAATCAAACAAATGCTACAGGTTTCTGGAGATGTTTTTATTTATCTTTATTAAACCTAATATCGAGCTTTCGGGCATCTCTGCCCTTTTACAGGAGTACATGGAAATATCTTTCACATATGTTTCTATGTACTCCTGTAGACGGGTAAAGATGCCCGAAAGCCGAGATTAGGTTTAATAAAGATAAATAAACACATCTCCAGAAACCTGTAGCATTTGTTTGATATAACACGTATCTATAAAATATATATTGATATTTTTGAATTGGAAAAATAAATCCTATGCGCAAAGTTCGCCTCAAGATCAGCAGCCCCAAATCTAAAAGCCAAAGAAATCTTTACCGAAACAAGCTTTCAAAAACTGACTCCACTATTTGAATCCCATTTAGTTTTAAAATTCTCTGACCTTACTCAAATTTTATCTGAAATTCTGAGAGAACTTCGGGAAATAGAGCCATCACTCCTTAGAAGCGACATGGTATTTTCAATAGAAGGAAAATGGAAGCTTGTTCTTCACACTCAACTGCAGAAGGAGCTACAGCTTTGGCATCCGAGCTACAACAAAAGTCCCAGCCAACCGCTCCTGTAGCCAATGTCTCGTAAGAACGCGCATGACTAGAACACGGGCTGAGCCTATCGAGAAGATCAGGCAACAACAGTCTTGGATGAGAGGATTCTAACTTTACGTGGAAAGATTTAGGCTGCAAGCACAGTACAGAGGTTGGTGTTCTCGTGAACATATCCTAGGTTTCATAAATATTGCCGAGTTACTAATTAAGGACAGTATTGGAGTATCTGCGCGATACAGTGAGTTAATGATTGAAGGAGTGATTTGGCTCTTCGTTCTCTTTGGTCGGGGGCCGCTGCTCTTTTATATAGTATAGTGTCGTGCGTACACATGGCGTGCACTGTAGATAGGTACACAAGATGGGTACTATAAGGGAACATGAGACCGCCTGAAACACATGGGTTAGACACGTGGAGACTTCCCTCATTGTGCGCGAATCAGTTTCGAATGTTTGTCACCCGCTCTGATCTCCCATATCGTACTTGAGGTGCATAGGCCCGCTCGTACTCGACTGTGCAGTCTCGACACCACAGTCTTGCGTACATGGTAAAGCTGCGCCTCGTTACTCAGGGCTGAAGGGTCATTCTATTAATGGTTGGCTCCCAGGAAGTATCGCCCCAAACTATAAGAGGGGGGTAGAGTATCTGCACGCAGGAAGTCAGAAACGACTCCTACCTGAACGAACGCCAAACTGGCAGCGTCTTCAGCGTCTCCTGAAAACGTAAGTGGTCATTAGTTTCAATAAAGAGCTGACATAGGCCTGGAAATATATAAAAAGGTTTGGTGGTAGAGGTTGAAAGTTGAAGCAGGTCCCTGGGGTTTAGGCTGCAACAATGAGAGGTTAAAAAAATGTGACTTACCAGGCGTCCACCCAGGTACACATTGGTTAACTTGCTTGACCTGGACGTGAAACATGAGATGTTAAATCCAAGTTTGGCATCAACATCCATCTTGGCTAACCTGGGTGAGAATCTTCACTTCGGAGAACTTTTCATCTTCATGTGGAACAGTCATCTCCGAGGAACTGGAACACACAGCCTCCTCCCTCTCTCTAGCTATACATACTTACTCTCTGGGCTCCACCATTGAAGAACAGAAATACACAACTTCCTTTATATCATTCTTTTATACACAATACATAGAAGATGAAATGTCTTACGAGTTCCATTTATAAAGTCTGAGTTAGAAATAAGAAATTATGTTTTCCAGGTAATAAGAAAGAGTTCACTCAGCGACACCTTCACACAGGATCCCACTTCTAACAACTGCAGCTGTTATACCACCAGTCAAGCCGATACAACAGCAGCGGTCTGGACTAAACTGATGGTTTCACTACTGATGAGCCATGCCTTTCCCCCAATATCTTAAATTTCTGTGAAGAAAAATTTTAAATGAAAATATTTGTTACAATAATATAATAGTTCGAAGTATTTTCAATTTCTACTTATAGATTGCGCGCAATGTATCTTCATTTAACGCCAAATATTTATAGTGTGGCGTGTAAGTGCGATGTTTGAAATGGGTATTTTCGATTAAACTTCAGAATCCCGTTTATGTTGACAGAATATTAGAGCGAAGTGGCAACTTCTTTAAGCAGATCAAGCTAAACAACAGCAGAAACCGTGATATGTTGCACTAACTGGATCAACCAGTTCTTTGCTAACCTGCCGCTCTAGCTACATCCAGCTACCTCGCGGCCTTGCACATTTTTCCCGCGTTTCGACGTACCCCTGCCTTCAATTCGTTCTTGGCGCGTGCTGTACCTACAGGTTCCTGTCTTTATAAAGCTTGAGGAAGAGAGACTAGAACAAATTATCTGGCTTCATATAGAAGACCGAATGTGTATCGTTCTGGTGATATTGGTTGGATGAAGGATCCCGATAAGGATGTCGCTGAATGGGACTAGTGCAGGGGTCGGCAATCTTTTGAGTCGGTAGAGTCAAAAATTACAATTTACAAAATTCAGAGTTTTTAAAGAGCCACAATGTATATTTTTTGTCAAAATAAATAGTACACAGCATAAATAATATTTACGTATGGAACTATATAAAGAGCCGCAGTTTCTCATCCAAAGAGCCGCATGTGGCTCGCGAGTTGTTGAGCCCTGAGTGTTGTCAGACAGTAAATAGGAAGCTGGTAGCACCATAGTTAGCCGGGATGTGAAGCTGGTAGCACCATAGTTAGCCGGGATGTGAAGCTGGTAGCACCATAGTTAGCCGGGATGTGAAGGAGCTGGTAGCACCATAGTTAGCCGGGATGTGAAGGAGCTGGTAGCACCATAGTTAGCCGGGATGTGAAGGAGCTGGTAGCACCATAGTTAGCCGGGATGTGAAGGAGCTGGTAGCACCATAGTTAGCCGGGATTTAAAACTGGTAGCACCATAGTTAGCCGGGATGTGAAGGAGCTGGTAGCACCCTAGTTAGCCGGGATGTGAAGGAGCTGGTAGCACCATAGTTAGCCGGGATGTGAAGGAGCTGGTAGCACCATAGTTAGCCGGGATGTGAAGGAGCTGGTAGCACCATAGTTAGCCGGGATGTGAAGGAGCTGGTAGCACCATAGTTAGCCGGGATGTGAAGGAGCTGGTAGCACCATAGTTAGCCGGGATGTGAAGGAGCTGGTAGCACCATAGTTAGCCGGGATGTGAAGGAGCTGGTAGCACCATAGTTAGCCGAAGTGTGAAGGAGCTGGTAGCACCATAGTTAGCCGGGATGTGAAGGAGCTGGTAGCACCATAGTTAGCCGGGATGTGAAGGAGCTGGTAGCACCATAGTTAGCCGGGATGTGAAAGATGGTGAGTTTCCAGTAGAAATGGTTGCTATAAAGGATAGTACATGAGAGAGGATGTGTTTCCCAGAGAACTCAATACTCGGATTGCAGGTCTGCGCTGATATCCATTGGCCTAGAGCATGGTCAGATTGTGGAGTCCACTTCGGTGACATCCACAAAGCTCACTTACAGTACCTAATAGAAAGCTGGTGGACAATGGTGAAGCTGCCTCGACAAGAACGAAGTGGACGTCGAGCATTCATCATTGTCAAACCAACCCATCTCTTCACCTTTCTTTTATTACTTTATTTTTAATGCATATAATTTATTATATTATAATGAATTTCTTTTTTTTTTTATAACAAATCAGCTATTTTTAAAATATATTTTCAAATAATATTCGTTTATTAAATTAATATTTTGAGTAATAATTTTAATTATTATTATTTTTATATTTTAACAGTTGGAATATTTTAGAAACAAAATTTTTTTTTTACACTGTTAAAAAAATTGGCGGAAATTTTGAGGAAGGCGATAAGAAGAAGAGAGGGAAGGCAGCAGTAGAGACAGATCGGGGAGAGGTTCTAAGAAAATCGTCTAAAAATGCAGTTTTAAAATTTTAGTGGAAGAAATATTCCAGCCCTCCAACTGAAGCATCAAAAAAGGTAAGTAAATTCTCATAATATATTTTTTAACAGGTTAATATTATGTATATTTCCCCATTTCATTCTCATTGCCTATTTTATTCTTTTCTGTTTGACCATTCCAATAAAACAATAAATTTAAAAATGTTTTGAATATCAACTTTGGCTTTGAGTCTTAATTTGGTTTAGAGTCGATTATTTTAAACCCCAGTGCGTACAGGATATTTACAAGTTGTATTTGTTATTTCAGAAATCAGCTCACATCTTCAACATGAAATTGTGGAGATGCTGAGGGGAATAGACAGATGCTATTTTGGGTCAGAGGACACTCTCTCATCAAGGGCATTGAATTTATTGATGGACTGGCAAAGAAAGAATGCGATGGTCGTGGAATTTCCAATCCCCAAGAATGAGGTTTATAAGCGCATAAAGATAAATCCAGGATGGAGGGTGGGAACTGTACGTGAAAACTTCCCGTCGATTCTGACGAAAAAAGAAGGATGATCTATGTAATATATAATATGTTTATATGGTTTTGACCAAGGACTTGGTTGTTGTTGCGTGATGTAATCAATATATAGCGCGAGATATTCATGTTTTTAGTTCTTATGATAATTCTGTAATAATAAAATATTATGCAAATATATAACTTTTCAGTAGCATACAATCTCATTTAATAGAAACTACATTACCTAATATTCAATATTGATTGAATGATGATCAATAATGAATCTTGATGCAAGCAGTTCCGCATCTTGCTTTGAAAGTCTCAGGTCACGTGTAAAATCATTCAGTTTTGGTTGTGAAAAACGTTTTGGACATTCTTGTTCTCCATAGTTCTCACTATCAGAATCATCCAGTTCGATATCTTTTTGTGTGGTGTGTTCTGTTTCATCATAAAGAGGATTATTAGCACTGGATGAAAAAACTGGGAGGGGACTATTTGGGCTGTGTGGTATTGGAAGTCTAGCTGAATATAGGTCTTTGTATATAAGTTTTTCTTACCATTCCTGTTAAAGTGTTTCAAGTCTTGTACGCAAAAGTAACAATCATTGTCATGATTTTTTGGCCCTCGCCAGACCATAAGAATCCCATATTTCAGTTGCCTTTCACCCTTTGTCCACAGGCGCAGTGTTTCGACACACGTTTTGCATACCTTATGTGGAGCCTATGTCTTGTTCTGGTATCCTAATTTTATATCAAAATATGCGAAATACGTCCGCTTTACAAGTCTGTTATTGCATTTCTTTGCGCTTTTACAGTATATTCGCCACATATATTATAGAAAATATCTGGGTAGTTTTTGCAGGATCTTCTTTTGGAAATCATGTCTGGAAGTGAATTTATTAATGTGTTAAAATTTCATTTTCATAAAGTTGATGGCATAGCTTTTAAATGAATGATGCTTGAAATAATAATTTTTATTAAATTTAATCTGTGTGAATAAAATATATTTTTACTAAAAAGGTAACTACTTGTTTAATTTTTGACAATTTCAAATTAGAAGTGATGGTATAATGTTTGGAAGTGATTTATTTATTTTAGTTGTTAAAATTTTATTTTTATATAAGTTAATGGCGTATGTTTTAGAAGAACTTTGAGATGTGATGATTATAAAAATTATGAAGCAATCATGATGACTTGGCAGTTTTCTTATGAAAATATTATTTTGGTGAAATACACTTTATGGCCATTATCTATAGATTTTGATGACATACAGAAAAACTAAGTGAAGATACGAAATCAGCGCCATTTGATTACCAAAAAAGCATTTTAAATGCTCAATCATCAAAAACTTTTAAAAATTTTGTAGACCTGTGTAATCGATACTGAGAAAGAGTTGAATTAAAAAATTAGAAATTTATTATCTTCGAAATTTAAATCGCTGAGAGGATTCCAGCAAATTACAATATCAATTTTTTTTTGCTTCATGTTTTAATTTGCATTTACCTATTTTACATATCTCGGATTGCATTTAAAAATCGTCATCCAATTCTTCTACTTTTGACGAAGTGGTGTTTTATTTATTTATCATTTGATATTATTAGGGTTCTTTCCTGGTATTCAAAAAGAAAAAATACGTGTCGATCAGTTATATTTTTCAATTTATCAAACAATTTGGCCGCTGACTCTTCGATTCTGGTAGAGCGCCATCTAGCGAATAATATTGTAACTAAAAACAATTTCGAAATTTTCACATTTTGCCATAAAAAATCCCATTGCATCCTGAACATAATAGTGTTTACCGGATTGCTCTAGCGCAAATATTTGAGGAGTTATTAATTTTTAAAATTGTGCAAAACTTTTGGATCACCCTGTATTTAACTATTAATAAATACTACTACAATATAATGCGGCTTATGATTGTAGAACGGCGTTTGACAATTTTACCGCAAATGTTTCTTTTGAACGAAAAATCGTAATTTTTTTAAAGAAAAAATAACAACTATTTCTCTTTAAAATAAATTACGATTTTTCGTTCAAAAGAAACATTTGCGGTAAAATTGTCAAACGCTGTTCTATTAATAAATAATTACATATTTATTCCGATATATATAAGATTAGCTTCATACTTAAAAATGTCATTTCCTATTAAAAAAGTACAATGAGTCAATTAATGTAATTAATGTATTTAATTGCATCACCATTCACACCTAGCATTGGTAGATGCGACCCACCTGTGTGCCTGAAATATTCTCCATTACCTCCAGATAAAATGGAGAGAAGAAAAATCTATTTATTCTGTATATAGAACTCAGAAGGATATTTTCTAACTTGAAGAAAACTCGAGAAATAAGGCAGACGTATCAAATTCGGGGAAAGAAAGAATGGACCACCTTTAACTATAAAATCGTCGCCAATAATATTTCTGGGAACATAAAACAATATTATTTGCAGAGATTCGCCTTAAATCCTCTAACTTTTTTATCGACTTCAAGCTCACTTACAAGCACTCGTAAGCTTTTGGCAGAATTGGAGAAAAGCTTCAGCTTCCCAATCGAAAGGTCCCTAAATGGATTGTAAAAATGAAACAACAAGATCTGGACAAACTTGGCTTTATCTTCTTTTCCCCTTTTTTCCCGGATTAATGGATATTAAAGGACGGACGGACTCTTCCTCTTTCTTACTTATATATATATTTTTTCTATAATTATTATTTAATAGTTACTTAATGAATTAACCAGAATTTCTTAGTGTTAATTAATAATAAATTATAAATAATTAAATATATATATATGAAAAAATAATATATATAAAAAAAATAAAATAAATAAAAAATAAATTTATCAAGATTTATCAAGAAATTGGGTTGGCCAAATATCAGGGAACGGGCTAAATCAATGTTTAGTTGATTTCTGTTCCCCTAGATGGCGCTCTGCTTTCACAAAAGTACATGTGCTCCTGGTCAGGATATGCCTTTTTATTTTTTCATTTTCTGATATTTTTCAAAAATAAATTTACACAATTTAGCAATTTATTACCACAAACACATGGCTAATTATCATTTCAGTAGAATAATAATTTAAGGCATTTAGATGGCATCTATAGATACTTTCAAAGAAAGTATTCAGTTAGGTTTTATAGAAATATTCGCGATTATAAGGTTGTCCCAAAAGTTCGGGTTTTGTCTTTAAACATTGTTTTTCTTATTAAGTGGCGAATAATAATATTACGCCCAATACATAATACAATTACTTTATACATAATACAAAGACATTATACATAATAATACAAATGAAAACACCAAAACGCGAATGTTTTTTTTTTTTCACAAATAAATCAAACTTCTATTGGGAGGGCTTGGCTCATCAGTGGTGAACCTTCCCAGCGGTTTCGCCAATTCAATCTACCAACCGCTTCTTTAGAGCTCTGATACAGTATTGGATCATCTGCTTTTATATGCTACACTGAAGGGTGGAACTTAGAACTTTACTGTATTAGAGCTCTAAAGAAGCGGTATGGTAGATAAAATTGGCGAAACCGCTGGGAGGGTTCACCACTGATGAGCCAAGCCCTCTCGAAATATTTTTCAACGCAGTAAGGACAGTAGAAGTTTGATTTATTTGTGAAAAGAAACATTCGCGTTTTGGTGTTTTCATTTGTAATATATAGATGGTGTGTTATTGCTATGTATTAATTATACATAACGGCGAATAACATTGGTATTTCAATTTTTTGTAAGTGTTTACGAACCTTTGGGACAACCTTGAATTACAAAGGATAAAAGGACATCATTACTATAAAACTGCTATAACCACCGCTATAAATCATTGGAGGTTCTGATGGCGTTACTGCGGAACCGCACTTCCCTGTCTAGTCTTGATCTGTGGCGAGATGCTAATTAAGACTAATCTTGGTCGATTTATATGCTATAATATATGTCATAGTGTTATATGTAGGTATATATATATGCTCGTCTAATTTGCCCTCTGATTAACTGCTCACTATCACGTGACCTTAATCATCCATTCCTCGTTGAGTTTATTATCCAATCAACATGCAGAGTTTCTTTAGCTCAAAAGTTGTATTGAAAAAATAAATATATCAATATATCTAATTTAATTCTAAGAAGTTTTTTTTTATCTTAGAATTTTTTATCATAATACATTTCACCCGTGAATTTTCAAAACGAATTTAACCCAGTCTATGGTTTATTTTCATATATTTATTCTTTCAAAAATTAAACAATTTTTTTACTGTCCTTAGCATAGTTTCGATTTCTCATAACAGTTGTTGCCCTAATGTATAATATATTTATTCTTTGTCTATTGGAATCTGATGCCTAATCTCTTCATTCTGCAATGGTAAATTATAGCCGCCCTGAACATACCGACACGTTTTTAGGTTGTATTATTCTAGAAATGTGTTACGGTGCAACGTGCTAGGGCTCTAGTATCCTTATAAATTGATTCAAGTGCTTTTTCATGCTCTTGGGGGGAGTCCCACTTTGAACAGAGTTCAATGAGGATTCGGTATATTGTTGTGTTTAGGGAAAAATTGATATGATTTCCCGTTGTTCATAGTAAGACGTGTCTTTGTGTTCCTGATTGATATGATTTCTTATATCACTGTCTTGTAGTAGCAGTGATGTAGTCTAGATTTCCTACTCCATGATCTAATAGGCACACTAGACTCCACCGCTACAATGGCACCCACCCCCTTCAAACATACCTCACATTCCATATAAATAAAATATTTCTCATATATGTTCAGTATCCACGTCTTCATTATTCATTTTAGATATGGCGCCTGTCTTCCAAATTGGACCTTTTACCAGCTGAGACCTAGAATTAGATAAGTGATGATTGGCATCGCATAGCACCGAATTGATGGATTTCGAAGTTCCCTTAGCTCATCGAATTGTGTCTGAAGGTCTTGAATCCAGTCCGTCAACTGCTTGAACTCCTCTGTAGCGTAGTGCTGCCGCGATCCTGGCTTGTTTGGTGCAATCAGACCAAGAATTCATATCCCGTGGCTTAAATATTATCCACCAATTCCACCAACATGACTAAATTTGATGCTTGAGAAGTAAGCAGGGCGGTTCGTATGGTCGGAAGAAAACGTGGAGTACACAGGATCTTTATTTCCCATTTGAAATGTTTTCGCCATCCTGGTACCGGAATCAGGAATGTAGAGGGATAAATATGGATTTCTTCCAACACGTGCTCTATTTTTTCCTAGGTGGATTAGCCGAACCGAAAGATAAGCCACACTTAAATAGCTACAAACCAATCATTCACTGGCAATGCCTTCGTTATTTCAGCGAAGCAAGTTTGTATACTGATCTAATGTCGCATAGAAATCGATGTCATCGGGGAAAAAATCTGTCAGAAAGAAAGTGATTTTCAGTAACAGCTCTATATCGTTCTATTTGAAAAGGCGGGTCCTAGAAACAAATACCGCTATGTGGGAATCGACGTGTACAATGGCTCGTACAGATATTTCGTATTCAAGTTTTCCTTTGCATCCGTGTTGTCTTGTCGTTAGGTTGACGCTATCATGGCCGGCGGCTTGTGGCGTTCAGTTGGCGTGCGGTGATAGAGGGAGGAAGGCCAACATCGATGTTGACAAACCCCATAACTGTATTTGAGCTTTAAATCCATGTTTATGTGTAACGATTATTTACTTAAGTTTATGAAATATTTGATGCAAAATTTCATTTGGCATATCTCGTGATGCTACCAAATTATAAAGCTATTTGTGTGCTATATATATATGAAGAAAAAAAAACAATTAAAATAATAAAATAATAAAAAAGGTCAGGTGTTTGTATTCAAATGAAAAAAAAAAAGACATATCCTGACCACGAGTACATGAGCTACACTAGATGGCGAAGAAAAGTTCACGTGCTTGTGGTCAGGATATGCCTTTTTTGATTTGAATATATATATATAATAAATTATATGCTCTTACAAATTTGCATAAAGTTGTTGAAATACTTAGTAATTTACTACAGACATATTATCCATGATTTATATATTTCATAATATATAAACTGCATATAAGTTCATAATATAATTGTGCAATATATAAATATTGTGATTCAAGTTTGCATATAACTTTGGAATGGTTCTCGACAAAATACTCAAAGTTAGATTTCTCGGGGAAATCCACTAATTCCGCTTGCCTGTACTTGAAAGTGAAAATTGATAAATTGAACCATTTAGTAATTACCATGGCCATAATTGCAAATTAATTATCGAATAATTAAGAGAGAGTTACCACCAATTAAAGGCGACACGCAATTTGTCAAAGGAATATTCAAATTTTGTTGAGTTTATCTTTTTGAATATATAACTTTTTAATTGTAGAGGAAACCCCAAGTTATAATATTTAATTACAGAGTTCAATTTTCATAAATAACCTGGTCAATTTTCGTTGGTAACAATGATGGGGTCCATGTTGTTGAACTTGTGATTTTGTCGAAACAATTTACATGTGTAACAGTAGCTTTTTTGTATTTGATAGTTTTTAAATAGTTTGTGTGCCGTGCGATAACATTTGTCACGTATATATATTAATTATTTATCTTATATTTGTTGTTTTATTGATGCCATTTATATATTGTTTATGACAAATAAATATGGTATTTTTTGTTCCGTTTGGGTGACGATAAAATTAAATTAATTAGGTGAAATTGCTTTTATATATATATATGTTTTTTTTTTCATATAATATTTATAATATTATATAATATATATGGGATTTTTTGAAGCATGGCATATTAATAAATATTTAAACAGCACAGCAAGCTAGCATTTAAGGAAATGGAGCAAGTAAAGCAGGAGAATAAAAGTCGGTGAAGAAGGAAGTTGGCACAAAGTGTTGACAAGCTGCCAGCGTGACAACGGCGGCGAGCAGGACAGTGGGACGGACAGTCTGATGACAGCAGTCCTCAAGGAAGGCTATCGAAGTGTCACGGAACAGACAGTCGAAGCCTGAAGCTTGTAGATGGTCGTGGCCTCTGGCAGGTACGCTTGTAGGTGGTGCTGGATGGTCGAGATCACCAGAGAGTTGGAGGCCCTAGCTCGCCCGACAAGGGATCGGCCGTTCCCGGTGTTCCCGGTGGGCGACGGAGCTCCTAGGAGCGATTTTTGTCCCTAAGACTTGGATCGAAGAGCTCGATCAGGAAGCCTCGAGGGGAGAGTCGCAGCGTTCACGTCAGACGCAGCACCAGAGGCCCGCGCTCTTCCCGTAGTTCACTGCGATCCCAGAAGCTCGATGGAAGTCCTCGAAGACGGCCGCAACCCTCGCGAACTGCTCGTCACGATGGACCAGGAGGACGATATCGTCTGCGTTTGCGATGCCATTGCCTACTCCGAGGATCGTCTCCAGGCGACGTAGCAGTGGCCCCGTCTCGATGTTGAAGAGCAAGGCGCTGACGGCACAGCCTTGTCTCGGGCCATTGAGGAGATGAAAGGTAGCCGTTTTGAATGCTCCAGCCCGTATCGCCGCGTCCGCCCCGGTGTACAAGAGAAGTATCCAGCCCATGAAGGCCGGTGGGAGGCGCAGGGACACCATGAAGGATAGCAGGAAGCCGCGTTCCAGGGAGTCGGAGGCGGACTGGAGGTCGACGCAGACTACGGCCAGTAGCGAGCCCCCAGCAGCAGCTTCCTCGACGGCATCGGTGACCCAGGCGATGTTTCAGGAGGGGGACCTCTCGGACACGGCGTACGTCTGGCACTCTGGCACCAGGGCTGGTTGGTGGGGCTTGATAGTCGGCCAACGGTAGCGAGATTGGTCTATGGCCTTCGAGGCCGCGTTCGCAGCGGGCCTTGGGCATCAGGCAGATTGTACTTTGGCGCATCGATGGAGGCAGGGACCGCGGAGTTGAGAGGCCGCGAACACAGACCGCAGGGCTTCTGTGAAATAGTCCTCGTAGGCGTCGAGGAGTTCTCAGAGCAGGCCGTCCCAGCCGGGAGCTTTTCCGCGAGGGAGGTGGCGAATGGCGGTGGCAACCTCAGGCGCGGTGATTTCAGCCCGATGGAGTGCGTCGTTCTCTTCTAATTCAATGGGGGGTAGTTGTCCCTTCGATGAGGGCTGCGCATGCAGCCGAATCACAGGTCGCGTGGGCGAAGCGGAGCAGGAAGATGGTAAGAGCCTTCCGTCGCAGCTCGGGGCCGTCGATTAGACGGCCGTCGTCGTCTCTGATTGGAAAACAAAGATGCAGCACACGGGTAATGTCTGGCAAGGACGGGTAGTCAGGCCTGACGAACGAGGCTTCCAGGTGCGCCGCGATGTATCTGCGAGCTCGGGCGATGTATCTGTCATCAGCAGTAGTAGTGCGACGGACGTCGAGAATTTTGGCCTCGGCAAGCAGCCCCGCCTTATTGGGCGGGGATCTTTCCCAGATGAGCATATCTCTAAGTTCGCTGACGTCCTCCTTTTATCTTCTTGATGTAGCCAGCTAGGTGTTCCTACAATAGCCCCGAGCGATGCAGTGCGCCTATGCGAGGCTGGGGAGAGGCGGCGGGCGGGCTCACCTGGAACAGTACGGCGCGGTGGTCGGAAATCCGGCAGTAGGTGTTCACACGTTCCAGGAAGCCCGCAGAAACAAGGATCTTGTCCCGTCGGCTGCTCTAGATGTGGTCATCGTGGCTAGCGACCCTGGTGGAGAGGTGGACGGCGTCGAACTGAGTGGCTACGTCCACCAGAGTAGCCAGATCCTGAAGAGTGGTGAGGGCATCCACGGAGGCTGATGAGTAGTCCCGGTCCTCCCTGATGTTGAAGTCTCCGAGGACCCAGGCTTTCTCTTTGATCGCAGATGCCGTTATGGTTTCCAGTTTATCCAGCCGGTCGTTGATGAAGGCCATATGCTCACCGTGGAAATTGATGACAGCCAAGGCAATGTGGCCCGATATCTACTTGGTGTTGCCTGAGGAGATGACAAAGTATCAGACTCCTCCGAGGGGCGAACCCGCGCGCGTTGAAGGTGGCGACGTGGAAGCTCATGGAGCCTATCTGCTATGTAGGCCTCGGACCACCACGAGGCGCTTGTAGACGTTTCGGCACGGGGGCGCGGACCAGCTGGAGCAAAGCGGTCATCTGGGCGGCTGTACGGCCAGTCATCAGGGTCTTGAGCTTGGCGGTAGAGACGAGGGCACGTTGGACCACTTTCCTGTGGAGGCCAAGATGGTCAGGCTTGGAAAACAAGGAGCTGAGGGCTTTCTCGAAGATGGCGTCGAGCTGGGCCCTGGTCCTGTCCTTCTTTGCTGGTGGGTGGAGCCATCTTCGAGAAAGCCTGTGTGAACACGTGGCCTTTACCTCTTGTACACGCTGTGTCCACTTTCCTGGTATTCGCCTCCGCGGAGTTGCTCCGATGGTTGCGCTGGTTCTGGCGCCGCTGGACTTCCCCGTCGAGTTGTTAGCTGTGATCAAGTCACGGCGCCTCTTCCTTTGTTTCACAACGGTGTAGCCGTCCTCATTGTCATCCTCCTCCTCCATCGCTTCAGCCCAGTTCTTTTGGGCTTTTTCCGCGCCGTCTGGGGGCGACTTTTCGCGATGCCGTCCGACGCAGCAAAATTTGCGTTACCTACGCTAGCAGCAGGCGAATTTGCAGTTTCTTGAATCTTTATAGAAAATGCATACTGTGAATCAATTTTCGCAGATTTCTCTGCATCGGCTTGGAGTTCCGAGCTCGGCTTTTCAGGCTCACTAGCAGCTTGTCCAGGGCTTTCTGGTAATACTAAATTAGCCACACATTCCAGCATTTTTACACTCGCCGAAGGAGAAAAACGGCGGAGCTAAAAAAAGCGTGGCCGCTCACTCTGGTGTGCGTAACCCGTAGAATAAAACGTTATTTTTTATTGATACTAAGATATTATTATCAATAATATTTGTTAGGCAAACTTTCACTCGGATTAAACCCGGGCGAAGCCAGGTACACATCCGCTAGTAATATTATATGTTTATAAACATATTATATGTTTTAAAAATATGGAAAATAATAACATTTTCGAATTCATCATCTTGCGAGTTTGAATATATATATATATATTTATTGGTAATTGAAACTATATATACAACTGTATATTTGGAAGAAATCAAATTTTACAGTACAATATAGAAACAAATCTCACCTTTATTATAATCCAGAATGGGATATAATAAAAATTCACAGAGAGACTTCAACAAAACTAAAATAGCCAGTAAACAAGGGTTGAGCAAACACTATAGAAATACAAAGAGGAGAGTAATAAAGAGATAGGAAGGCTCCGAAGGCCCTTATTAACCCGTTGAACGATTCAACACGCGATTCTATGATTTGTATTGGGTTTCTGCCCCAGCGGTTTATTTGGCCCTTTCAGCCGTGTCGGCCCTTCCCGATTGTCGATCGCCCGGCACAGACTTGGATACTTTGTTTATTGAGATATCTCACAGATATTTATCATATATATATAGGATTAATTTAATTAATTCTGGATCCCCCCCTCCCTTTTTTTAATTTAAGGAGCAGCACCAGAAAAAATGCACGAAGGAGCAGTTAAAAGACTTTATTGGTTCTTCCTTCCCCGCTGACACTAGGGCTTACGATGCCACCCGGGGGTTTATTTATCTTGAGTGGAGGAGGCTGGCTGGGTGAGGTTGATGTTGGATCTGCCACTTTGTAAAAGTTGTAGAAGTACAGAGCAACCATTCGAATCTGTTTATAATTTTCCTGAAAGATCTCAATTTCATTCTCTCGATATGTATTTCTTTGACTTGGCAGGTTTTTGATTCCTGCATGCAATATCACAGCGGTCTGATGAATCAAATTGCCAAACACGCTGAGAGGATTCACCACTGATGAGCCAAGCTCTCTCAATATAGATTTATATCGCTGTAAGGACATTGGGAAAATGCTTTATTTAATAAAGAAAATATTGCGCTAAAAATTTATCAAATATACACATATGTGATACATATATCAAAAGAGACACCTCTTCCTTCAAAATATACATAGAAAAATATCGAAAAATGAGAACAGTATGAAAAATAGAATAGACATCCCAGAACAATTCTGTCATACTCCAAATCAAGATTACATAGCCTCCCCGTGCTCACTCTCGGTTGTAACTTCGCCCGTTGAAGAGCGAGAGCTCGAAGGTTCGCGGTGTTTTTATAATTAAAAAAAAAAACTTATTGCGTAAGGTTTTTTATATTTTTAAATATAAAAATGCATTACTTTTATTAACATAGTTAATATATATGGCAATTTGAACCAACAACCCCATATTGGTGTATAATATAACAAGATTGTCGTGTTGTATAATAGAAACACCTCTGTAAATTATCATACGCATGATTGGCATGTCTCATTACATCCCCATATGTAATGTACTTTGTACAAACTGAGAATAATAAAATTAAATTTTGTAATAGATTAAGAGTTGAGCTATAGCAGATATTGGAGTATAAGAAGTCCAACAACGTCTAAGAACGAGGCCTAAAGATGTCAGAGAGTTACCAGGAAGTCGTTAAGTGTGAATAATGACATCTCTTCCGATCCACGCTCTTATTACATCCGCTAAAACCCAGTACTTCCTCTCAGCAAAGTATATAAACCTCCGCCCTAGACGAAAATAAACAGTCACTTCACCACCAGCGGGAGACCTCGTCACTTCATCCCTTGATCATGCCGTATAACATAAATAACTTCTTCTTAACCATCTACATATTTTGCTTCTAGATCGATTTTTTTTCTGTTCACGGAACTTTCCTAGTACAACTGTTTCTCTTCGTTTTTTTTGTGTAGACAATCCCAAGTCTTCCATTCTGCCTCGATTACGACTGCCTGTACTCTGTGAGAACTGTTAAAGGTCTTCCAAGGTGCAGAGAGGTACTGGAAAATTCTCCACACCCTGACTGTTCCTCTCGGTTACTACAGGTTTGACCCTCTCGGTTACAACATACAGCGAGAGACCCTCGGTTACCACAGTATAGCGAGAGTCGACAGGATATCACATATATTTACTTTCGGATAATAGCCCTCAAGCAATGCATTATTATATTCATATTTAAAGAGAAAGGTGCCTCTTCTGGTACATGAATAATATCTTCCCGCAACTTTATGTTGTATTATAGCATTAAAATCGGCCCTGTTAATTCACCAGCTTAACCACTCTCGTAGGATATTATGAAATCGAATTATCTCTGTACTGGTAAGGGCCATAGACCGAAACCATGGTATACAGATTGACCTTTTTGTCCAAATTTGCTAAAACTGGTGTTTCGACTCATTCTCTATCATCACTAGTGAAGTTTTTACAAATTCACGTAGAGTAATATATGTTGTAATATATTCCAATATATACCTATATATCCATATCGTCATGTGTTGTATAGTTATGATGTAATTGCCAGTTGACATAAATAAAATTTCGAGTGAGTGACAGTCGGCGCCAGTAGAGGAAAAGGGTACGAAAAACAAGTCGGGTATACCCCCTTCTTGCTCAAACAGATTAGTCCGCTTTGAGACACGATTGACAGACCCCTCTCAACAGATCTTCCCGACCGGCGTCGGCTTCAGTCACTCTCTCGCCATCTCTGTGGTGACATCTAACATGTCTCGTTCTTTGGTGCAATACATTCACGCTTGAACCCACTCTAACATTGAGGCAAAACGACTGCATTCAACCAACATACTATAGTCATCCTACAGGATCGATTACCTCTTACTACATATATATACATATTGATATATATTTAAATATACACTCTACCACATATGTACCAAAATTATAAATTGTGTAACAGGCCCAAAATGTAGATACAATTCAATCCGCCAGTTTGGCCATCATGTAATAACAAATATGATAATCCATTTTATTGAGACAGCCGCACCCAAGACAGGACGAGGGTCCGAGGTCAAATTTCGTCAAAATTATTCTTCTCCTCTTAGGAAACTTCCAATAAGTTTTACGACCGCCACTGGAAACTAACCAAACAGGCGGACAACAACAGATCATCTCTGCCTTTCATGTAGATCACACCCTCTTAGAACTTCTGATGCTCGACCATGCCGTAGAACAGTAAGAACTTCTTCTTAACCATCTCTATCTTTTTATGCTTATCTCAACTCTATCTGTTCACGGAACTTTCCTAGTATCACTGTGTCCCTTCGTTTTTTTTTGTTTGAACAATCCCAAGTCTTCCATTCTGCCTCGACCACGATTGCCTGTACTTTGTGAGAACTGTTAAAGGTCTTCCAAGGTGCAGAGAGGTACTGGAAAACTCTCCACACCCTGACTGTCCCTCTCTGTTACTACAGGTTTGACCCTCTCGGTTACCACAGTATCGGATATCACATATATTTACATTCGGATAATAGCCCTCAAGTAATTCTTTGTTATATTCATCTTTGGCGCTGGATTCTCTCTGAGGTAACATCCAACCTGCCACGCTTGGTACTCGCTTCTTCGACGGTACATATACTAAAATTGGAACGATACAGAGAAGATTAGCATGGCCCCTGCGCAAGGATGACACGCAAAATCGTGAAGCGTCCCAACCTGCCTTGTCCTTTGTGTTACCCGTTGACTCCTGACCACGAGGACCATGACTGCTAGTGCTTGTAATGTTGTTGTTGTTGTCGTGTCCAATGAAAATCCTCAGATATCTTCATGCATCTCATTGAGAAAAACCTATTGATTGAAAATTGTTAGAGATGGTCACAGCACTACATTTCATTTTTTCGGCCAACTCACGGGTTGTTTGGCGATCATCTTTCTTCAACAGGGCCTTTAGATGTTCTCATCGAATTCTGATAGTGGTCCGCTTCGAGGCGTATCTTCAAGGTACAAGTCGCAGTCGCAATGTCCTCTATCAGTAATTTATATCCACACCTATATAACATAGGGTTGAGGGAGGATGGTATTCAGGCTCCACAAGATGCACCTCTCCCGTTAAAATTGCATTAAAACAATACGTTTTGGTTCATTACTTCAGTACATAACGTTATGTGGCCATTCAGTTAAATTCGACCAATTTCATAACTCCTTCATAGGATGTTATGAAATCAAAGCCGTCCCTAACCGATCAGGGCAATACCAGGGTTTTGTCCGATCTTTTATGAGGAAAAAAATGTAGGAAAGTTTTACCATTAAAAATAAAATACAATCTTAATTTTCTTCGTATTTTTGTTTTTAAAGAATATCAAAAATCTATGTTTCCATTATAAATATAGATATATAGAAATATTTTTTACTTTTCAATATTCACCATCGCTTCAAAAAAAATCCATTAAAATTACAGTTAAACTCAATAATTTTAAAGTAGCTTTCGAATATATTGAAAATAAAAAAAATTCTAAATATTTTTTAAAACTGGCTTAGAATTTCCTAAAAATAGATCAATTCAAAATAAGACTCCCTGCTAATTAAAAATGATATTTCAAAAGGAAGCAAGGCAGAGTCTCGTTGGAATGTATTCAAGTTTCACATTAACTAAACATCCACTCATTCACAAACATTCGGATTTCTTTTTTTAACTCAAATTCAGCTCTCAAAGAGAAAAAAAGGAAAATCTATTTCACCGTTTTTACGTTACACCGTTAGTATTCGATCAGTTCTTAAATAATAAAAAAACCTTTTGAATCCTAGGGAACAGACACAATATCTTTTTAATATAAACTTATAAATATGAATTTGTGTATTATGATACATTAGCGCGCCATCTATTATGAAAATTTGAAACTATTATAGACACGTATGAATCTTTTAAAAAATTAAACAATTTCTACTGTCCTTACTGCAATTGAAAAATTATTGGGAGGCCTTCTCATTAATTTTTCCATTGCAGTATGGACAGTAGAAATTGTTTAGTTTTTAAAAAGAATCATACGCGTCTATAATAGTTTCGAATGAATCTGTGTATATAAATATGATAAATTTGTTTCGCCTATAGGTGTTTAAACAATCATTAACCTATCCGGATGACATTTTTACGACATATAGAAGAGATAGGTATGGAAAGAATTAGTGTATAGATTATACAGTTACGAGCGTCATTCTTCATCTCCTAATCAACTCTGTCACCGTTTGCTTTTTTTTTTTTGGAATGGCGCCCTCCTATTGGTTGGCTACGATCACGCCACCTTTGCCTATAATACATATATTAGTTAATAACTAAATGGAATCCTCTCTTTCTTTTTACAGTATGAGACGCCTACGGAAGCCAACAGTACATAGACAGATAAAGCACATAGGCTATAGTTATTAACTAATGTATGCATTTATTTAAGGCGCCAATTTATAATTGTAACAAATAGTATTTGAATAAAAACATTAAATCGGGTAAAACACGGGCGTTGCCCGGGTCATTCGGCTAGTAGTTTATAATATGCAAATTTGTGTCCAATACTTTTCATTTATTTAATATCGAAAAATCAGACGTGATATCCCCACAAGGGATGCTTGCGTTGAGAAACAACACTAAATTCAGAGAACTATTTTACATAAACAATTGGTGAATTACAAGGTTTGAGTAGAAGTTCAAAGAAGAAAAGAAAGGAAAGGACATTAAAACCATGCTTGATTCCACATCCTAACTAGGAATAACCAATGATATAAATACAAATATGCATAGTTTATCAATTACATTTTTTTAGCCAAGAGAGAAAATCATAGATATATTTCGACTTAAATTCAGTCGGTTTCCGTGCCGTAATTTTTCGGCTCCAAGCATAGCCCTGTATATACACTAAAAGTGTATTTGGAAAATACAATAAATTTTATCATTATAATCCATTTTAAGAAGTTTATTGGCATAATAATCCTCTTTTGTGTGTTTTATCAAAAGCGTTTAATATTCCTACAATAAACTTTATCGTCATATGCTAGAATAAGTTGTACGTATTACTTTATGACACTATTTTAATGATTATTATAGTCACTATATACTATACTATTACTAATGATAATAAAATATATTTTGATCATACACAATATTATGATACAGTAGCGCGCCATCTGTTATGAGAATTCGAAACTATTATAGACGTATATGATTCTTTTAAAAATTAAACAATTATCTACTGCCCTTACTGCAATGACCCTCCAATTAATTCTTCCATTGCAGTGAGGACAGGATAATTTGTTGATTTTTTGAAAGAATCATACCCATCTATAATAGTTTCGAATTCGCATATGCAATATTGTATAGAGAAATATTCAATTGGGATGTCCCGGGTAGAAGGTACACATTAAACACAAGTTAAACCTGTCTATAGCGCCAACTCTAAATAGCGCCCCATTTTAAAGATTAAAATGTAAACATTTTACATTAAAAGTTTTTTTTTGCTTATCCCTAGTACACGTGATACAGGCCATGATAATCATGGTGGGTAGTTAGCGACTGCTTTTTACTGTAAGCGCACCACATGTCTACACATGTGAAAGCAGTTCGACTTTGCACTTACAAATGTGCCAGAGCCCCGTTTGGTTACTTGCACTCGCTGGTGGGGTTCGACTTTTGCAAGAATCGGGGGGCCATTGGAGCATTTTTTTTAACAGAAAAAAAGTGTCCAATGCGAGAATCGAACCCGGGTCGTAGTGGTCGAAAACTAAACGGTTTAACCAGCCTTCCACCGACCCCCACATTAAAAGTGACCTGTCTATAGCACCTCCTCTCTATAGCACCCCATTTTGGTGAGTCCCAAGAGGGGGCGTTATAGACAGGTTTAACTGTATATGCATGAACGGTAAAATATTCCCCTGGATATGTAGAATAGCGGATTTTTAACCCCGATAAGTAAAGCAGGCAAGAGTAACTTCATTTACAGTCTGCATGAAAGAGCATATAGTAAAATTATTTCTCTTATAAAAATCGCATTTACATTTCGGTGTCTTGTGAAAAGGTCTGGCATGCCTCGTGCAGAACACCAATAAGACAATAGCAACACGTATCACAATTTTATCTCCCTAGAATCGTTTGCTTGCAGTACACTTTTTTTTACGGGACTCTGACACATTTGTAAGTGCAAATTCGAAACTGATTTTCACATGTGTAGACATGTGGTGCACTTACAGTTTTTTTTTTATTATCCCATGGGTAAGATTACACTAGGACATGAAGGTTGAAAGCAATAATTATTTCTACTATAGTGTGTTTTGGGGTTCTTGTATAGGTCTTAGCTCCAATACAGTCCAGGATATGTGCTGGAGTTGCAGTGGAGTTGGAGCATTTACAGGAAAAGCAGTCGTCTACCTCTACCTACGTGTACTAGAAATAAGCAAAAAAAAAAAACCACTTTTTTGTTAAAAACAAATGATTGTATATCTAAATAGGATATATTTAATGTTACTTTTATTAATATAATATATTATTTTGTCTTCTTACATTTCACACTAGGTTGTCAACTGTATAGGCTTTGAAAATCACAAAATATCAATTTATTTTGATGATTCTATAAATTTTGGGACTTGGATTTTATTGGAAGATCGTGAAAATCTTGGAAAATGGAATAAAAAAACTCTAGATTACTATATGTTTTAATTAAACTGATTATAATCAAAATAAGAAAGTCAAATTAAACAATAAAATGAGAATCGTAAGAATTTTAAAGAGAGAGAGAGACTCTACTTTAAGTGATATTTTAAACGTAAAATAATTTGAGAAAGAAATATTTGATTTGAGTTATGGAAGTGAAAGAAAAACCTTGCTTACTTAATTACATATTTACAAAATGTGTTAGGTACGACCAAAAGAAAACAAAAACAATAGATTTATATAGTTTGAATCCGCGCTATCGTGTGACCGAAATCACAGAGAGTTGTCCTTGTTTTATCTAAAACAATACTTATTTTGAAAAAATTCAGGAATTATATTCACAACATTTCCCTCCTGTGAAAAATATAATAGGTGATTAATAGACAAAAATGATTTTTAAAAAAATGGAAATATAGAAAAGGTTATAAAAATGATGTTTACATGTTCCTATGTCCCCATCATATTGTAGCAAAGTATTTATTATTTTATTAACATAGTATATATTTTTCATGTTTATATTTTGTTATACTCTGTACACTTCCCTCTTTTGCTTATCTTTTTGTTTATTATTCATAGTTTGTTCTTGCCTTAAATAAATTTCTGTGTCATCCCGAAGTTTGTTTTTCCTAATTTTCCACGTGGCATTTTGGTGGAGATGCTGGGTAGGTAAGGGAAGACAAACTGAAGATCGCTGAGAAGACAAAGAAGCAATGAGTGCTGTGATCTACATTTTCGGAGACTGGCTCCAGGATTCCACCGCCGTGTCAAAGCCAAGACTTCTTCCAAGATGACGATGTCCCTATAGACGACTATACGACG
Source organism: Cordylochernes scorpioides (assembly GCA_030710605.1). Classification (NCBI taxonomy): domain Eukaryota; kingdom Metazoa; phylum Arthropoda; class Arachnida; order Pseudoscorpiones; family Chernetidae; genus Cordylochernes; species Cordylochernes scorpioides. The sequence goes on from CP092870.1 coordinate 17,569,515, forward strand.
ACAAAGCCGCTCTTCACGCCGCAAGAAAAAGGACGCAAAGGTACTAGGGACAATGTTCCAAGTCTTCGATGGATTACTTGGCAGAAGCACGTCAGATCCATGTCAGCATTTACCATAATTGCGAGCCGTGGGTCACAGCTACCATAGGGAAGGAGCTATGTCGCAAAGTATTTATTATTTTATTAACAGAGTATCATTTTCATGTTTATATTTTGCTATTCTGTAAACTTCCCTCATTGCTTATCTTTTGTTCATCATTCATAGTTTGTTCTTGCCTTAAAAATTGCTATGTTATCTTGAATTTGTCTTTCCTAATTTTCCACGTGGCAATTTATTAATAAATCAAATATAAATAATTTCGACATATTCAATTGTTCTTTATACATTTCTATTTTTGGTGGCGTTATTGAAATAAAATGAAAATATACTATTAGAAGAAGTTCTAACATTCGGCTATTATTACAATATTTGGAGAAATAATAGATTTTTGTTGGACTTCCATTACTAAGTGCAGTCGTTTGCTAAAAATCGGAAAATATTTATTCATTAAGTAGTTTTATATTTTAACTCTTGAAAAATACATAATAAAATATCTCACAGTCAATATGGAATTTTTAAAAAACAAATTAGGTATACACTGACCAGTAACATGAGCGTTTTTTTTTATGGCAAAACGCCATCTAGTGGAATAAAAATCAACTAAACGTTGAATTAGCCTGTTCCCTGATATTTGGTCAACCCAATTTCTTGATAAATCAAGAAAAGCCATCCACGAAAGTGTTTTGGGCTGTTTGCCCTCGTCATCGTGGTGCAGAAATGGGTATTTAAGGCCAAACATGCGTAAATATGCTAAACATGTGAAAATATAATTTTAAAAATTTAAAAAGTCAGGTGTTTGTTTTAAAAATATGCATTGAGTAAATCCTATATTGATGTGAATTCTATATACAGTTACGAGCGTCATTCTTCATCTCCTAATCAACTCTGGCACCGTTTGCTGTTTTTTTGGAATGGCGCCCTCCTATTGGTTGGCTACGATCACGCCACCTTTGCCCCCCCCCCCCCCCCCCCCCCATCATGCCTCCCCCACTCGCTTCTTCGTTTTTGTAACTATTGTGTTGGAGCGGGTCGCTCCTTAAATAAATGCATATATTAGTTAATAACTAAATGGAATCCTCTCTTTCTTTTTCCCAGTATAAGACGCCTACGGAAGCCAACAGTACATAGACAGATAAAGCACATAGGCTATAGTTATCAACCAATATATGCATATATTTAAGGCGCCAATTTATAATTGTAACAAATAGTATTTGAATAAAAACATTCAATCGGGTAAAACACGGGCGTTGCCCGGGTCATTCGGCTGGTGATAAAATAAGAACCAATATTTACATATATTGTTTTTAAGAATTAATAACAAAAATAAGACATACAATATAATAGACTGCGGCCTGTGATTGTAAAACGACACTTGAAGTTACACCGCATGAGTTTTTTTGAGTGTCGTTTTACAATCACAGGCCGCAGTGTATTATATTGTATTATAAGTTACTTTATGTATCATTTACGAACGGAAAAATACTTCCAGGGTAGCCTAGTGGACATGGCATCTGCCCGGTAAGCGGAACATTGTGGGTTCGATTCCCATCCCTGGCAACTTTTATTTTTCCGTTAGTCATTACTCTTCATAATTCACCCTTTCATACCTCATCCAAAAAGGTTAAAAATAATCGATTTTTACCTTGAAAATAAAAAAATGATTTTTCGTTTAAAAGAATCTTATGCGGTGTAACTTCAAATGTCGTTTTAAAAATAAGACATATTAACTTAAAAAACAATGGCGTCTTAAAAAATAATTCTTAGAATCTATTCATACTTAATAATAAATAATATATATATAATAATGTTTGGGTTGGCCAAATATCAGGGAACAGGCTAAACCAATGTTTAGTTGATTTCTGTTCCACCAGATGTCGCTCTGCCTTCTGAAAAGCACATGTGCTCCTGGTCAGGATATGCCTACTTTGTTTTTAATATCAACACCTGATCTTATTATTTTTGTATTTTTTTATTCATTTATTTTTTATTGTTTTTTCACGTATAAATATATATAAAATAAAAAATATAGAATCTTTTCCAAAATTATATAATATAGTGTGTGTGTCATTAGTGAGTATAATAACTAAAGTAAAACTTTTTTTATTATTATCAGGAGTAGAAGCTGAATAAGCGTCATTCGAGCAGATTTTGGATGTTTCTTTCATTTTTTTAAATCACATTACATTTTCAGACGTGTGCAACGGCAAATTTACATTTGTAAACAAAATGAAAAATAGGCAGCTATTTCCTGTTAATTGATATAATTAAATTATCAACCTTAATTCAACACTCAAACAACTTAACCATAATAACCTATAACGTTTAATCAGAAATTGCTCTTCTTAAAGAAACGGAAAAAAATGATTTATGAACCATTTTATGAATGTCCTAACTCGAGCGCTCGAGGCTAAAGGAGATTAACCCTTCGATTAATTATTGTCATTTTAGAATTCCAATCAGCGAGCAAAACATCGGAAGGATTGAATGCCTTGAGCGCTTTCTTACACGCAAAGAAAATGACATCTTTGGAAAACTAGTTTCTTCTCTACATCTTTAGAATACTTAATTAATTGTTGGATAACTTCGCCTTCAAATTATCATATTTAAATATGTAAGAGCTCTTTCAACAGACCTGAGATAAGTAATAACTATATCATGTACTTGTAAACTAATCCCTGAATATATATCGAGGGCGAATATAAACTGAGGGTTTTGGAATATTATGTTGAACGGGTAATAAATATTGATATATATGTGTGTTTTGAAAATAGAGCAATCCATAAATATATCTTTAATTGAAAAGGCATGTATAGGATCAAAATATCATTTATTTTACCAATATTTCAGTTGGCTGAACGCCAACCTTTATCAAGGTGTTATAACATATTTAATGTGTGTCAACAACAAATTCAGCGCCACATAACTTCAACAGAATTAAGTTTTAAAAATATTTTGTTATATTCAAAAAATTTTTCTCCCCATTGAATATAACAAAGTATTTTAAAAACTTAATTCTGTTGACGTTATGTGGCGCTGAGTTTGTTGTTGACACATATTAAAATGTTATAACACCTTGATAAAGGTTGACGTTCAGCCAACTGAAATATTGGTAAAATAAATTATATATTGATCCAATATATGCCTTTTTAATTAAAATATATATGTGTGTGAAAAAATAATAGAAAACATTTTTGTATTATTTTTCACATGTTAAGCGTATTTACATAAGTTTGGCCTTAAATACACATTTCTTGGTTTCTCAAGAAGCCTCTAAGACCAAGATTTTTGGTTGCAGTGATACACGCTCCAAGCTGACGAGGGCCAACAGCCCGAAACGCGTTCGTGGATGATTAGACATTTTTATGAATAGTCCACCTTTCCTCTCAAATATTTGATAAAAAGTCAGTAGAAGAGCGAGTCAATCAAAATCTCGCTTGCTTTCACAATAGGAAAATACACATACACATGTGTATGTATTGCTAATATTTTCAGTGAGAATTTATATATAGAATTTATTTTTGCACTCTAATACATAGTCTATAGTAGAAGAGAATTCACACACATACTAAGCAATTATTTGATACTCGAGGATTAATGGCGAAGTTTAACTTGAGAAAAATGGACTACTGATCGTGCAACTAAAAGTTGCTGATGGCGTGCGCCATCAACGGAATAAATATCAGATAATCGTTGATTATTAATTATTCCAGAATTGACCAAATACCGTATCTTGATTAATCAAGAAAAGCTAACTAAGTACGCGTTTTGGGCTGTAGGCCCGCGTTAGCGTGGTGCAAACTGTACTTTAACGACCAAAAGAGCTGGATTTGAGGCATATTAAAAAACCATGATGCTGTTAGATTCTAAAATATGTTGAGCTATGGATATGTCTGATTCCTGATACTCGTCGAACATCCGCAGCAATACCGTCCGTGTTCCATCTCTTTGACTTGAACATAATGCATATGTAAAACAACACTTGAAGTTACACCGCATGAGTTTCTTATCAATGAAAATCAAAATTTATTTCAAGGTGAAATATTGACTATTTCTAACCTTTTTGGATGAGGTATGAAAGGGTGAATTATGAAGAGTAATGATGAACGGAAAAATAAAACTGTCCAGGGATGGGAACACAATGTTCCGCTCACCGGGCAGATGCCATGTCCACTAGGCTACCCTGGACGTATTTCTCCGTTCATAAATAATACATAATGTAACTTATAATACAATTTAATACACTGCGGCTTGTGATTGTAAAACAATACTTGAAGTTAGAAGGTTAGAAATAGTCAATATTTCACCTTGAAATAAATTTAGATTTTTCATTGAAAAGAAACTCATGCGGTGTAACTTCAAGTGTTGTTTTACAATCACAAGCCGCAGTGTATTATAATGAATATGTACTCTGAACTTTATAACACATCAATATCAGGGAAAAATACATAATAGACTCGTGTTATGAACTGGTCTCAATCGAGTTAAAATAATACAAATCAGTTGTTGGGCACAACGAATCTTTCGTTTTGGTTGTGATGTAAAACACGGCCGTCTCCAACAGGCTCTAGAAACGCTGACAAGATAACTACAAGAGCTTATAGAAAAGGTAGTGTATTTGAATATCGAGACACGGTTTCTAACTTCTACTATTGCTATTTCACAAGTTTTCTGTAAATTTATTTTACATTTGAATGTTTGAAGAGAAATTTTAAAAATTTAACGAACAAAATTATATTCTATAACATTTAAAATATTCAACGTAAAGTTAATACTATAACTATAATCTATGAGTCACAATGAAAGGAAAATTGTTGGTAATTATGGGATAGTGTTAGGCAAAAGGTCATATTGGTTAGGGAGGTTTTTCCCTCTATTCTTCACTGTTGGATAGAACAATTTACCCTTTTGAAAGAGCCCCATGATAATATATTCATCCTCATTTTTTTATTTTCCAAGATCTTTTCTATCTGTGAAATTTGAACCAACTTTTTCTCAACTCGCAAAAAAATATGTGTGCGTGAACGTTAAGATTTATATTACAGAGAAGAATTTCTGTAAATATATTTTGAAGGAACAATAAGGAAACTTAAATATAAAAAAGGATAAAAAACACAAACATACATAAAATACACACCAATTAAAAACAGTTTGATTTGAAAAATTATATACCATAGATTTATTTCTTCCCTTTTTCTTCCCTTTTCCAAGATGTTAACGGAAAATATTTAGATTTATTTGTGAAAGCAAAATACAATTTTGATTCTACGATTCCATCCCGCTCTTCACCAGAATTTCCATTGAGGCCGCCAACAATGACTTTGGTAAGAGCGATGATCGAGTAACCAACCTAAGTGACCTACGAAGTATTAAGGCTATTCTTTTTCCACAAAGGCGAACTTTTGTGACCAAGAAGAATTTTGTGACCAAGCAATTATTTTTCCACAAAAACGAACTTTTGTGACCAAGAAGAATTTTGCGACAAAGCAATTATTTTTCCACAAAAACGAACTTTTGTGACCAAGAATAATTTTGTGACCAAGCAATTCTTCTTCCACAAAGACGAACTTTTCTGCTCAAGATAAATTTTGTTACAATTCGATTCTTTTACTAAAGAGAAGAACTTCTGTGACCAAGATGATTTTTGTTACAAGTCAATTCTTTTGCTACAAAGAGGAACTTTTGCGACCAAGATGATTTTTGTGAGAAATCAATTCTTTTGCTACAAAGAATAACTTTTGCGACCAAGATGCATTTTTTGACAAGTTGATTCTTTTACTACAAAGAATAACTTTTGCGACCTAGATAAATTTTGTGACAAGTCAATTCTTTTACTACAAAGAATAACTTTTGCGACCAAGATGAATTTTGTGACAAGTCGATTCTTTAACTACAAGTAGGAACTTTTGCGACCAATAATTTTTGTGACAAGTCAATTCTTTTGCTACAAAGAGGAACTTTTGTGACCAAGATGATTTTTGTGACAAGTCGATTCTTTTATTACAAAGAACTTTTGCGACTAAGATGGTTTTTGTGACAAGTCGATTATATTACTACAAAGAACTTTTGCGACCAAAATGAATTTTGTTACAAGTCAATTCTTTTGCTACAAAGAGGAACTTTTGCGACAAGATGGATTTTGTGACAAGTCGATTATTTTACTACAAAGAGGAACTTTTGCGACTAAGATGGTTTTTGTGACAAGTCAATTCTTTTGCTACAAAGAGGAACTTTTGCGACCAAGATGAATTTTGTGACAAGTCAATTCTTTTACTACAAAGAAGAACTTTTGCGACCAAGATGGTTTTGTGACAAGTCGATTCTTTTGTCACAAAGACGAACATTTGCGACCAAGATGGTTTTTGTGACAAGTCTATTCTTTTACTACAAAGAAGAACTTTTGCGACCAAGATGATTTTTGTGACAAGTCAATTATTTTACTACAAAGAAGAACTTCTGCGACCAAGATGGTTTTGTGACAAGTCGATTCTTTTGTCACAAAGACGAACTTTTGCGACCAAGATGGTTTTGTGACAAGGACCAACTAACGCGACCAAGATGTTTTATGACCATGCGATTCTTTAGCGACAAAGAAATATTTTTTTGACTGAAATTATTTTTGTGACTCGCCGATCTTTTGAGACCTAGATGCTTTTTGCAACAAAGATTATTTTGGTTTCCAGGTTATCTTTTGTCACCTAGATGTTTTTTACGACCAAGAAGATTTTTTTGTGAACAGGCAATCTTTTGCGATCAAGGTCATTTTTGTGACCAGGCTATCTTTTGTGATAAAGACGAACATTTGCGACCAAGATGGTTTTTTGACCAGGATATATATATAACCAGAGCGACCAGGTGATCTGGCAGCACTATTGGAGGAAGGGCTGATACCGAAAGAAGAAGAAGAGACGTAAGGAGTAAGTAGATTTTCAGTTTACTACTATGTATTGTTGTATTAGTTTAGGATCATTTATATATGGAAAGAACACCTATATCAGTAACAAATCCCAAAATAGTTTTATGTGACTAAGTTAAAATACCACGCATTATCAATTTCTCACGAATTCTTTCAGTCAAAATGATCGATTTGTTTAAAAATGGATCATTCCTAAAATGAGTAGCCAAGCGAGAAATTTTAAACATTAAATATGTAAATATTTATTCGAAATTTCTACTTCACTGAGGATGTAGTTTTGTCTATCCTATGTTCAAGTGAGAGCGAAATGAACGAGTCTCGTGTTCAGATGTTAACACGGATGTAAAATCGTAAAGTTCACTAATGGTAATTTAAATGAGCGATATTTTACTGTTTAAAAAGAGTAGATATAGAGGATATATCTCGATGGATATTTCTCAGAGAATCTTGTTCAATACAAAGAAAAAGGTCACCTCTCCCTTTAAAAGAGACGCTATAACTATGAACTATCTTTCGGCCGTCCTTGTCAGATGTCGATACAACGCCAGCTTTGTTTAATTCAGAGCGTCCACTTGGAGACAAATTGGGAAATACATACAACTTTCCGGCCAACATGAGAACTAATATCCCAACGTCATAGTAACAGTCTAACGACAAAACATAACTGTCCACAAAATTGGAATTTGAGGATAACATTTTGATGATAAGTGAAGACAGATAAAAGATGTAATATCGATAATTTAAAATGTAAACGAAACCTGAATAAAGTAACATCCAAATAAAGCAAATCATAACTGAAAGAAATCTGAATCAAATTCCTGAAATAATTGAATTGGATTATTGTTCCTTTTCAAGCAGTGCCTGGGTTCACCTTTCGCGTAGTAGTGGCTTTTTATGGCAGAATTTAGAAATTTGAATAATTTTAGAACATTTTGATTCCAATATATGGTTAAAACGATTATAATTTAATTGCAAAATAGAGAATTTGATTAATATAATATAAACTCAGGTAAAATGAGTTTATCTATTGTATATGTATTTAGATATTATTAAAACCTGGCTCATCTAGGATTATATAGCTCTAAACCTTCAACAGTTCATGAAGCTACAAGCCAACCTTTGTGAATATTTGTTTTTTAATGCATTTATCTATCTTTCTATATTCTTACAATATCATAAGTGTACAAAATATGTAAATAATAAATTGTATAAAAACAGTATTTATCATTAATTTGTTAATGTGATACTCCTGTTGAAGGACTGACAAGTCCGAAACCTTGAAAATAAAAGGCTTGCACATGAAACTTAGCCCTGGAAGCATTTTTTATTATTTATCTATTTTGTTTAGATTTATGACAACTACCTTTTTATTTCTACATATGCAAAACAACATTCACCATATTAAAGTTCAAAAAATCTTTCTGTACATTATAAAAAAATGGTATATTAAAAATATAGCGATAGTGACGCTTTACACTATTGTTGTTTCTTTTGGCTGGCTCAAATATTTTATAAATCAATTTTTCATTGCAGCAAGGGCAATAGAGAGAAAGATGTTTAATTTTTAAACGAATCATACATAGCGTTTATAATAGTTTTAAATTTTATAAATAAACTAGACGAATGGCCCGGGCAACGCCCGGGTTTTACCCGAGTGCGAATATATTTTAAAAACGTTTTAATTCAAATACTATTCGTTACATTTATAAATTGGCGCCTTGGATGTCACTCTTGTGAAACGTCCCGTTCCAAACTGTGTGTTTTTAAAAGTGGTCGCTATAGACAGGGTGGTCTGTATAGACAGGTGGATGTATCACACAGCTGATAACAGGGTTGCCTAGAGTGGCCGCTATAGACAGGGTGGTCTGTATAGACAGTTGGATGTATCACACTGCTGATTACAGGGTTGCCTAAAGTGTCCGGTATAGACAGGGTGGTCTGTATAGACAGGTGAATGTAACACACTAATGATAACAGGGTTGCCTAAGGTGACCGCTATAGGCAGGGTGGTCTGTATAGACAGGTGGATGTATCACACAGCTGATAACAGGGTTGTCTCGAGTGGCCGCTATAGACAGGTGTATGTATCACACAGCTGATAACAGGGTTATCTAGAATGGCCGCTATATACAGGGTGGTCTGTATAGACAGGTGGATGTATCACACAGCTGATAACAGGGTTGCCTAGAGTGCCCGCTATAGACAGGGTGGTCTGTATAGTGTTACATCATGATTAATGGCGTATTTATTATATTATTTTTAATATATTTGAAATTTAAATTATATATTTATTTATTTTTATATTCTATGATATTTATTTAAAACAGATTATTTTTAGATTATCATCATTTGTATTTAGGTACACTGTGACTTCACTGCTCTCTTTGATGTGAGAAAATAAATAAATTATTCTGGTGGCTACATAAAGTAGACTTATCTCATTATTCCATTTTATAAATTTGTAGGATGGTTGAAACACGCTCTGGTAAGATGCAAGACCCAGCACAGGAGAGAATCAAGGCTGAAGAGTCTGCCAAGCCGCAACCTGGTGCAACAATTGGTGGAGATGCTAGTTCCGACCCAGTTGTCCTGAATCCCAACATCGACATCCCCAAGTATGATGGAACAGAAGACCCTCGCCCATGGATTGAATCTCTTGAAGAAATTGGCTTCCTGTACCATTGGGCAGACTACATTATCTCCCGTTATGCTGCCATGAATATGATTGATAGCGCCAAAACCTGGCTGAACCTACACAAAGTAAGTTTCACCAGCTGGGAAAATTTCAAGAGCCGCCTAATTGAGGATTTTGCCTCAGACGCCAACAAAGAAGAAATGAGGATGAGATTAAACAGGATACAACAGTGGAATGAACCTGCAATCAGGTTCGCAGAGGATATCCTTGTACTGTGCAACAAGGTCGACCCCCAAATGGAAGAAGAGACTAAAATAAACTGGGTTATTGGAGGGTTAAAGAAAGAATACTCTTTTGCCCTTCACCTAAACCCTCCTAAAAATACCAATGGACTTCTAGAAATTTGTAAAAAGCTGGATTTGTTCGAAAAGAATTACCAAGAACGTGCAGAAAAATCAAAAGCTCTTTATAATGGACCACGCTCTCCTCGTCCCCATCATCAAGAGCAATGGAAGAATGCTACGTCGTTCAGAAGACCATATCAGAACACCTCCAAGCCCCAGGCCCCCGCTCCGAGGTACTACCAGAACACCTCCAAGCCCCAGGCCCCCACTCCGAGGTATTACCAGAACAAGCCTCTGCCCCAGGTATCTGCCCCTAGACGATCTTACACTCCCAATCCTGAGCCAAAACCGGTCTACCCAAGTAAAATATACAATAAGAATCCAAATTCAAATAGGAATAGGACAGAAGACGGGAGACCAATATGTTTCAAGTGTAACAAGCCAGGACACGTAGCGCGGTATTGCAGAGTCAGGTTTGTAAGAATTGTGGAAGAGGACCCCATAGTTACACAAGACAAGGTCGAAGAAGAAATCCGAATGGATAATGGAACTCAGAAGTCGAGACCTCTGCTCTACTCTGACGTAAGTAATAGCCCGTACTCGAGTATCCCTACAAGGAATAGATATGCTGCATTAGAAGATTTAAACTAAACATCGCGCCTGAGTCCGTCAATCAAAGCAAGTCGACCATAAATGGAATTAAAAAGTTAGACCCCAAATATAAAATGAACATTAACGTGGATAGAATCGGTATCTGCGAAGCTTTGATTGATACAGGCGCCGATCTTTCAGTGGTCGACCTTAGTACAGCTCTTAACACAGGTCTTGAAATAATAAATCCTGATAAAATGTGCTCCGGACCCGATGGCAAAGAATTAGATATCGTAGGAAATATTATTTTAAATATAAAATTTGATGACAAAACAATTACACATCAATTTGTGATAATGAGAACACATTTGCGAATATTTATACTTGGACGTGATTTTCTTAAGAAAATGAACGCAAAAATTGATTGTCAGCGTGAAATAATCAAATATGACTTGACAGAAAATCGTGACGTAATCAAATATCAACAGAAGAAAATAAAAAGTGCAAAGGATGCCATTATACCAGAACTTTCTATTAAATTGATTAATGCATTTGTAGAAGCAGAGGATGGCGAATACATCATCGAGGAGAACCATAAAATGTTTCAAACAAATGGACTTCGACTAGCGAGAAGCTTAATAAATGTTGTGAATAAGGAAACATATATCTGGATAACAAACCCTTACCCTCGACCATTAAAAATATTAAAAAACCAAACATTGTGCTTTGGAAGCCAGCCAGCCGAAGTGAATCTTATGGAAGAAAGTGAACAAAAAGAGCATGAAGAACCCCAATTTCAGATAAACGAAAATTTAGCATATACGGAAAAGGAGCAATTGAAACAAGTTTTGGAAAGGTACGAGGATTTGTTTTCGTCGGGATTAGGAAGATCCAACTTAGCGAAACATCGGATCGATACAGAAGGCGCGAAACCGATCAAACACAAGCCGTATAGGGTGAGCGCGAAAGAGCGAGAAATTATAAAAGAACAAATTGATGAAATGCTCAGAGACGGCATAATTAGACCATCCTCGAGTCCATGGTCCTTCCCTGTAATCTTGGTCAAGAAGCGAGATGGTAAGTACAGATTTTGCGTTGACTACAGAAAATTGAATGATGTAACAGTGGATGTTTACCCAATTCCCAGAATTGATGAAGTATTGGATACACTTCAAGGATCCAAATACTTTTCAGCAATTGACCTTAAATCAGGATATTGGCAAGTAGAGGTTGAGGAGAAAGATAAAGAAAAGACAGCCTTCACTACAGCACATGGCCTATATGAGTTCAACGTAATGCCCTTTGGTCTATGCAATGCCCCTGCTACATTTGAGAGGAACATGGAAAATATGCTTGGTAATCTTAGATGGCAAATTTGCTTATGTTATCTAGATGACGTAATCATTTATAGCTCGGATTTTTCAACACATCTCAAAAGAATAGAAGCTGTTTTAAAATGTTTTCGCGAGGCTAATTTAAAATTGAACAACAAAAAATTCCAATTTGCTTTCGAAGAACTGGAGATTCTTGGCCATATAACTAATCAACATGGTATAAAACCAGCGGAGCATAATATCAAGGCTATTAGAGATTTTCCTCGGCCCAAGAAGATAAAAGAAGTTCAATCATTTTTAGGAATGTGCTCATATTATAGAAAATTTATCAAAGGTTTTTCAAAAATTTCCGATCCATTAACCAGTCTTATAAAAAAGAATGTACCTTTTACCTGGACAGAAAATCAAAAAAAAGCTTTTCAAACCCTTAAAGTAGCATTGATAAATCCTCCAATCTTAGGGCACTTTGACCCGAATGCAATTACTTACATTCATACTAACGCATCTAACATCGGCCTGGGTGCAACATTAGTCCAAAAGTTCGGGATAAAGAAAACGTTATCTCATATTTAAGTCGAACACTGAGCAAACCTGAGCAAAATTATTCGACTACCGAAAAAGAATGTCTAGCTGTTGTGTGGTCAATGTCCAAGTTACGACCCTACCTATATGGAAGGCACTTCAAAATCGTAACTGATCATCACGCACTATGCTGGCTTAAGAATCTGAAAGATCCGACCGGCCGATTAGCACGATGGGCACTGAAGATTCAGGAATATAATTTCGAAATCATACATAAATCGGGTAAAAAACATCTGGACGCTGATGGTCTATCTAGAGGACCCTTACCTGAAAACGAATGGGACGAAGATTATGAAAGACTATTTCTGAATCAAATAATAGACGAAAAGGATGATTTTATTGAGAATATTAAGGAGAACCTTAGTGGAAACAAGCGTTCAATTACACAGAACTTCAAAGAAGAAAATGGGTGTCTCTACAAGAAAAATCCAAATCCTGAAGGTAGGGCATGGTTGCTGGTAGTGCCAAAGAAGAGAAGGAAGGAAGTCATGAGTGAATACCACAACCATATGCTGAATGGCCAGAACCACTTACCGATTGAAGAATAAATACTATTGGCCTTCCATGTTGAAAGATGTTTCAGAATTTGTAAAGACGTGCCATCTTTGCCAAAGTCGGAAAGGTTCAAATCACTTGCCTTCTGGACTTCTACAACCTATTCCCCCAGCTAACTACCCTTTTGAAAGAATCGGAATTGACTTTGTTGGCCCCTTGCCATCAACGAAAAGAAGAAGGAAGTGGATAATTGTGTTGACTGATTATTATACCAAGTATGCTGAAACAAAGGCAGTATCAGAAGCAACCGTGAAAGAAGTCTCTACATTTTTAATCGAACATATTATTTTACGTTACGGGGCCCCAAGATTTCTTATTAGCGATAGAGGTTCACAATTCACTAGCAATTTGATGAAGGAGGTAATGAAAATGTGCAAAGTGAAACACTGCTTCACAACGAGCTACCACCCCCAGACTAACGGACTAACGGAACGGCTAAATAGAACTTTAATCAATATGATCAGCATGTATGTGAACACAGACCAAAAGAACTGGGATGAAATCCTCCCTTTTATCACCCACGCGTATAATACCACGATTCAAGAAACCACAGGCTACTCTCCATTTTTCCTGTTGTTTGGAAGGGAACCCATGTCCCTCTTAGACGACGAGAATATCCCAACGGACAGTAACATGGACGATTACGACGAATATATAGAAAACTACTTAGATAAAATAGCAAGGACGAGACAGGTAGTCATTAACAACACAGAGAAGACTCAGGAAAGAATGAAAAGAAACTATGACAAAAAACACAATGAGAAAATCTATGAACCAGGACATTTAGTGGCAGTTTGGACACCAGTCAGGAAAATCGGAAAATGCGAAAAACTATTGAGAAAATATTTTGGCCCATATCGAATATTAAAGAAACTGTCTAACGTAAATTACTTAATTGAGCCGAAAGATAATCCTGGCCAAGACCCATTGATTGTCCATGTCTCAAGACTCAAACCCTATTTTGAGAGAATTGATGAGGTAACTCACGAGGACGTGACGACCTCTGGAGAGGGGGAAGTGTTACATCATGATTAATGGCGTATTTATTATATTATTTTTAATATATTTGAAATTTAAATTATATATTTATTTATTTTTATATTCTATGATATTTATTTAAAACAGATTATTTTTAGATTATCATCATTTGTATTTAGGTACACTGTGACTTCACTGCTCTCTTTGATGTGAGAAAATAAATAAATTATTCTGGTGGCTACATAAAGTAGACTTATCTCATTATTCCCTTTTATAAATTTGTAGGATGGTTGAAACACGCTCTGGTAAGATGCAAGACCCAGCACAGGAGAGAATCAAGGCTGAAGAGTCTGCCAAGCCGCAACCTGGTGCAACAATAGACAGGTGGATGTATCACACAGCTGTAGAGTGGTCGCTATAGACAGGGTGGTCTGTATAGACAGGTGTATGTATCACACTGCTGATAACAGGGTTGCCTAAAGTGTCCGCTATAGACAGGGTGGTCTGTATGGACAGGTGGATGTCTGTCTGTCTGTCTATACCTGTCTGTATAGACAGGTGAATGTAACACAATAATGATAACAGGGTTGCCTAAGGTGACCGCTATAGGCAGGGTGGTCTGTATAGACAGGTGGATGTATCACACAGCTGATAACAGGGTTGTCTTGAGTGGCCGCTATAGACAGGTGTATGTATCACACAGCTGTTAACAGGGTTATCTAGAATGGCCGCTATATACAGGGTGGTCTGTATAGACAGGTGGATGTATCACACAGCTGATAACAGGGTTGCCTAGAGTGGCCGCTATAGGCAGGGTGGTAGGGCGGCAGGGAGGCCACGTGTTCGCTGGCAGCCAATGGGCGCGCATTCTATCCGTGAGCTTCAGACTTACAGACTTACAGACAGAAAAAGGCAAATATATAAGTAGATATTCAAAAATTAAAGTAATATTTTATTTTCTCTATTCTTCGTTTCAAATCAGGTGCTTCATCCTCAATTATCTTATCGGCGCAATTAAATCAAATAGTGATTTGAAGTTGTTTTCATATATTTTCCAAGATGTGTTACGACTGCATACCATTAAATACTCATGTATTCCGAAATCAGCTAAGAATTCCTATCTCCAACAATATTTATTATAACATTTATATGTTATCAATTGTTTTGAATTTCCTTGATATCAATAAAACAAATACCACAGGTTTCCAGAGGAGGGTTTCTTTGAGAAATCTATCTCCTCTAGGTTGAGGAACCTATAGAATTTGTTTGATTGGTATATACACACACAAGCCTTTATTAAGACACTAGACGTAAGGCCCGGGCAACGCCCGGGGTTTACCCGAGTGCGTATATATTTTAGAAATGTTTTAATTAAAATACTATTCGTTACAATTATAAATTGGCGCCGTGGATGTCTCTCTTGTGAAACTTACCGCCCCAAACTGTGTGTGTCTTGAAAATATAAAATTAGAATTGTGGATTTTCATAAAGAGTGGTCGCTATAGTCAGGGTGGTCTGTATAGACAGGTGTATGTATCACACTGCTGTTAACAGGGTTGCCTAGAGTGACCGCTATAGACAGGGTGGTCTGTATAGACAGGTGAATTTATCACACTGATGATAACAGGGTTGTCTAGAGTGGCCGCTATAGACAGGTGGATGTATCACTCAGCTGATAACAGGGTTGCCTAGGGTGACCGCTATGACAGGGTGGTCTGTAGAGACAGGTGAATGTATCACTCAGCTGATAACAGGGTTGCCTAGGGTGACCGCTATTGAAGGGTGGTCTGTATATACAGGTGGATGTATCACACAGCTGATAACAGGGTTGCCTAGGGTGACGCTATGACAGGGTGGTCTGTATAGAC
Organism: Cordylochernes scorpioides; assembly: GCA_030710605.1. NCBI lineage: Eukaryota > Metazoa > Arthropoda > Arachnida > Pseudoscorpiones > Chernetidae > Cordylochernes > Cordylochernes scorpioides. Next base: position 17,585,414 of record CP092870.1, read on the forward strand.
AGGTGGATGTATCACTCAGCTGATAACAGGGTTGCCTAGGGTGACCGCTATGACAGGGTGGTCTGTATAGACAGGTGGATGTATCACACAGCTGATAACAGGGTTGCCTAGGGTGACCGCTATGACAGGGTGGTCTGTATAGACAGGTGGATGTATCACACAGCAGATAACAGGGTTGCCTAGGGTGACCGCTATGACAGGGTGGTCTGTATAGACAGGTGGATCTATAACTCAGCTGATAACAGGGTTGCCTAGGGTGACCGCTATGACAGGGTGGTCTGTATAGACAGGTGGATGTATCACACAGCAGATAACAGGGTTGCCTAGGGTGACCGCTATGACAGGGTGGTCTGTATAGACAGGTGGATGTATCACTCAGCTGATAACAGGGTTGCCTAGGGTGACCGCTATGACAGGGTGGTCTGTATAGACAGGTGGATGTATCACACAGCTGATAACAGGGTTGCCTAGGGTGACCGCTATGACAGGTTGGTCTGTATAGACAGGTGGATGTATCACTCAGCTGAAAACAGGGTTGCCTAGGGTGACCGCTATGACAGGGTGGTCTGTATAGACAGGTGGATGTATCACTCAGTTGATAACAGGGTTGCCTAGGGTGACCGCTATGACAGGGTGGTCTGTATAGACAGGTGGATGTATCACACAGCTGATAACAGGGTTGCCTAGGGTGACGCTATGACAGGGTGGTCTGTATAGACAGGTGGATGTATCACTCAGCTGATAATAGGGTTGCCTAGGGTGACCGCTATGACAGGGTGGTCTGTATAGACAGGTGGATGTATCACACAGCAGATAACAGGGTTGCCTAGGGTGACCGCTATGACAGGGTGGTCTGTATAGACAGGTGGATGTATCACACAGCAGATAACAGGGTTGCCTAGGGTGACCGCTATGACAGGGTGGTCTGTATAGACAGGTGGATGTATCACTCAGCTGATAACAGGGTTGCCTAGGGTGACCGCTATGACAGGGTGGTCTGTATAGACAGGTGGATGTATCACTCAGCTGATAACAGGGTTGCCTAGGGTGACCGCTATGACAGGGTGGTCTGTATAGACAGGTGGATGTATCACACAGCTGATAACAGGGTTGCATAGGGTGACCGCTATGACAGGGTGGTCTGTATAGACAGGTGGATGTATCACTCAGCTGATAACAGGGTTGCCTAGGGTGACCGCTATGACAGGGTGGTCTGTATAGAAAGGTGGATGTATCACACAGCTGATAACAGGGTTGCCTAGGGTGACCGCTATGTCAGGGTGGTCTGTATAGACAGGTGGATGTATCACTCAGCTGATAACAGGGTTGCCTAGGGTGACCGCTATGACAGGGTTGTCTGTATAGACAGGTGGGTGTATCACACAGCTGATAACAGGGTTGCCTAGGGTGACCGCTATGACAGGGTGGTCTGTATAGACAGGTGGATGTATCACACAGCTGATAACAGGGTTGCCTAGGGTGACCGCTATGACAGGGTGGTCTGTATAGACAGGTGGATGTATCACACAGCTGATAACAGGGTTGCCTAGGGTGACCGCTATGACAGGGTGGTCTGTATAGACAGGTGGATGTATCACACAGCAGATAACAGGGTTGCCTAGGGTGACCGCTATGACAGGGTGGTCTGTATAGACAGGTGGATGTATCACACAGCTGATAACAGGGTTGCCTAGGGTGACCGCTATGACAGGGTGGTCTGTATAGACAGGTGGACAGCTGAAAACAGGGTTGTCTAGAGTGGCCGCTATAGACAGGTATATGTATTGCACAGCTGATAACAGGGTTGTCTAGAGGGGGGCAGGGAGGCCACGTGTTCGCTGGCAGCCAATGGGCGCGCATTCTATCCGTGAGCTTCAGACAAACAGACAACCAGACAAACAGACAAACAGACAGAATAAGGCAAATATATAAGTAGATTCCGTCTTCTACAGACGATTCTCCTGTTAGAAATGAATCTAGAAAGAAATGAGAAGCAAGGGAAGAAACTGAATCCTCGCTCAGAAAAGAATAAAAAGAAGAAAAGGAAAGAATATCTATGTACAAAGGTTGAGACTATATACATCGTTTTTAGTGCATAGAACACAGTGAAGAAGTAGATTATTGAGTAGATGGTTGCATTTGATTGGTTTATATGTTATGATAAATTTGTCAACTTACTGTTACGATATATTTGTGAAATAAAAATTAACTTGTTTTTCATATAAATGAACATTTTATGTTATACAGTTATAATACATCTTGTATCAAAGTATTTATAATATTTTATGCACTGATTATTAATTTTCATATTTAGATTATTTATATTTTGTTACTCTGATAACTTTCCTCATTGCTTCTCTTGTATTTTTAAAATTTTAGTTGGTACTTACTTGTGCCTTGAATAAATTTCTGTGTCATCCTGAAGTTTGTCTTTCCTAATGTTCCACATGAAAATATTGCTAAGGGAAATTATTAAAGAGCTATGTGTTTGTTATGATATTATTTTTAAGAGATAGGAATTTATTTTAGTTTGTTCTAATTAATGATTATTTTGCTAATGTTATTGCAGTACTGGAAAGAAATAATAAACAATATTAATTATAATTTGTTTTTATTGAGCTAATGATAATAATTAAGGAAGAAATACCTGACTAAAGGCGAGTATAATAAAGAAAATAGAATATTACGTATTTACATATCTACCAAAATATTAGTGCCGGCCAAATAAAAAACAACAACAATGAGTTTATATAGGGAAAGCCGCGACATCTGGTGGTCGTCTTTACAGAGTAGTTTGTTCAAGATATTATAAATAAAAAATAAATAATATTTCATATAACCTATATATATATATATATATATATATATATATATATATATTAAAAATAAAAAAGGCATATCCTAACCATGCTCACATGACCTTTCTAGATGGCAGAGCGCCATTTTGTTTATGTTTGTTTCACTAGATGGCGCTCTGCCATCTAGAAATGCTCATGTGAGCATGGTCAGGATATACCTCTTTTGTTTTTAATATCAACACCTGACCTTTTATATATATTTTTTATTTTTTCACAGACACACATATACATATATGGAAGCAATGGGCGCTTCTCCCGTCAAAATAAACGTCAGAATCTGACGCCATCTATTGACCGTTGCCGCAACTATATATATATATATAAATATATATTTCATATATATATATATTAAAAATAAAGAAGACATCTCCTGACCACGAGCCCATGTGCTTTTTAGATGGCAGAGCGCCATCTAGTGGAGCAAAAATAAACTAAACGTTTATTTAGCTTGCTCCGTGATATTTGGCCAACCCAATTTCTTGATAAATCAAGTTAAAAGAGGCAAATACAGTCGGCAGTCAGAGGGGAAGGGGTATCAAGAAGGAGTTGATCTATCTGTTGTAGTCTTTCCGTCTATTTCCATTTCTATACATGGCGGAGGGGTTGTCTTCACTTCTAGGGGAGTGGGCTTAGGTTTTTTTATCTAGGTTCCTGTCTTCTTGTTGGTCAGAGTTGTCGTGCTGAGACGCATTAAGCGGTCACTTCTTCGTCGGATATTTTGCATCGAGGATTGCATCGTATATTGCATCATACTTGTCGATCTCCGTTTGAATTAGCCTCAATTTGCCTATTTTATCGTTGAGTGCTCTTTTTTGGTCGGTATTGAGGTCTCTGAAGTTTTTTGACTTAAAATCTTCACATTTCTTGAGGTAGCAGGAGGTCCTATACTTCAGGTCGGGGTGCAGTTCAAGCTGTTGACAGACCTTGGTCTGTCTAGAAGTACCTGTCCTTTTAAATACCAACGCGATGATCCTTTCCATTTTAGGGTTGTCTCTGTGCTGGCAGTCTATCAACTCCCTCTGGAGTTGAGAGGAGTCCATCGACCACTGTGAGCACCTGGCCGATGTGTCTTCGTCAAAGTCCTCGGTTCCTGCGTCGGTCCTCGATTCAGAACACGGGTGAATGGCTGTTCCTCCACCAGGGGGGACTGGTTTTGTTTCTTCGCAGAATTCGGTTTCGAATTGCGAGGACGTCATTGATAAATCGGACTTGGTGGAAAGAGCGTCGTCATCTGAATCGTTTCCGTCTTTCATTAGAATGGATTGTACGACAGGGATTTCGCTGGGGGGAGTCTCGAGATTGTCAGCCTCAGCAGAACTAGCGACGTTAATCCTTTTCACTTCAATATTCATCGAGATGTTCTTGGGAAGTGGGGTTTCGATTGTTGGTGGACTTGGTTTTGGCCTTTTGCCCTGGTCAGTACACTCCTCTACGGTGTTGTCGTTAGACGTCTCAGACAGTGTTCTTTTCCTGCCCAAGGTTTCATCATTCGCGGTGGTTTTCACTGTAACTGTTTCTCCTGATGGGCCTGGCACAGCGGGTGGGGCTGTGGGATTGATGACTTCTGAATAAGTTCTTGTGATGTTGGCTCTGATTTCCGGGTTGAATGGGCATTTGGATTTAATATGTCCATGTCTCTTACATCTCAGGCAGATGGTGTCTTCGCCCACAAAGACCTTAAAGGTCCTTTGCATGTAGTCGATTGGGATGATTGCCGGCATGTCGGTTGATTCTCTTCTCTTCAGCACGACCTCTCTTCTAAGAGATGAGAGGTGTTTAAATAGTGGGTTCTCGGTGGGGAAAGGCAGGGGCCTGATGCTGAGGATCTCTCCGAATGGCGCCAGGGCTTTGGTGACCTCTTCATCTGGGATGAAGGCAAGTATTCCTGAGAGAATGTATTTCTTTGGGGGGTTGAATAGGGGTGTTGGGTAGATGGTGTTGCCTCTTACAGCAAAGCCGTTGTTAATGAGTAGTAGGGCCTGTTCACCATCGGCAACCGACACAACGGCCTGGCCATTCATCTTTCCAACCGAGTGGATGTTTTCGTGTCCAATAATTTTGGCTATAGAGGATAGGTGCTCCTCAGCACTGCACTCTGAGAGGGCGGTGAATTGGATGGTGGAGTTTATGTTTTTACTTCTTTTTTCGTATGTTTCTCTTCGAGATTCTTCAAATTTTTTCCACTCTTGAGGCGAAAATTGTCTTCTTTGGGTATGCAAATTGTCTTGTTGTTTGTTTTTCTTTTGAGATGGTAATTCAGCGATTGATGGCTTTGATGTAAATGAGATTTCTTCATGAGGGTGAGCGACCAATGAGACTACCGCAGCAGATGACGTGTTTGATGACGCAACGACCAACTTGGCCGTTGCCATGGTAATGATGCAAAGCTACGACTTGTAGCTTTGCTAAATTATGAAAAATAGGAAAATATGAAATTTGATGAGATTCTTTGAGAGATGGGTTGAAATGATGCCTGGATTAAGGCGAACAAGATGATATGATATTAGTTAAATAAAAATTGACTTTACGGGATGAAAAAGGCGAAAAACACGGAGCTCGCGCGACGCGTGGCCGCACGGCTATGTATATATATATATATATATATATATGTTTGAAAATATAGCGCAATACATATATTAAATTATTTAAAGATGCTTATTTTGGATCATATATTTTTATTTTCCAATATTTCGTGTGGCAATTCGCAAAACTTTTTCGGGGAACAAAATTGTTTTGATATGCTCGGTTAATCAATTCACGAGTATGTAAAACTGCTATAAAATTTAAAATATCTAAAACCTACAACATGCATATTGTAGGTTTTCGATATTTTAAATTTTATAGAATTTTTACAAACTCATGAATTGATACGCGAGCATCTCAAAACAATCTTGTTCCCCGAAGAAGTTTGGCGAGTTGCCATACGAAATATTGGAAAATAAAAATATATGATCCAAAATAAGCATCTTTAAAAATATATATATGTATATTCAAATATTATTTATGGCTAAGTAGGATAGGAACTCTCTCAATTTCTAACTAGACAAAACTCTCCTATTCTCGCTTTAACCCAACTGGCCTAGCAAAGTTGTGTTCAACGAATAAAATGAAAGAAGATTTCACAGGAAACTCGTCTATTGGCCAAGGAAATAAAACGTTTGACTTGCTGGATGGGGCCATAACTCTTGAAGGTTATCTTTTCTTTTTAAAATTGACAAAATGAAGATTGAGGTGGCCATTGGATTTCCATTTGGTGCCTCAACTGGATTCGCTGGAATTTGTAGTTCGAGTTACTCGACCTTTTTCCCAAACCTCTGTATATGAGTGGCCACCTTTTCTACCAAAACACACACACAAGGCAATAAAAAAATTGTATGTATTTTCAAATATATATATATTAAGTTTATACATTATGAACTTTTGACTTATCCTGAAAACGAAGACGGTATAAGGTAACATTTCTATTTGTGTTAAAACGCAATTTTGCAACTCAATACAAAGTTTCTATTCAAATTTTAGAAATATAAATCCATATTGAAGATCATAAAAGCCATATTAGGAATAATATTCATTATATAATTGCTCATTATAGTATTTTAAACATAAATTGTAATATTCTTACATTTTTCTATCCACACACAATTATTTATTCATTTCAGAATAATCTGGGTGTCTAAATTAACATAAAATTTGTTTTTCTTCCCATTATATATTTTCCATTGCATAATATGGTAATAATATTATAGCATAGAAATCAAGTCTTTATATATCTGAAGGGGTGAAAGTATTTATTGATGACGTCACGGCGACTAGTCGACAATTATCAACAAATTAACCAAACTATCTACAGCTAGAGAATATCGAGCAAGCAAGCTAGGCAACTAAATGATAATTTTTCAAATATAAAATACTAAATCTGTTTCCAAATATTTGCATTGAATAATTTTAAATTAAATTAAATAATTATATATTTCTTCGCCACATAAATTATAAATGTTGGGGTTATCATTTTCTAACTCAACAATAGCAAATTAGTTTCTTGTCAAACATATTTCAAATATGAATCTATTGAAATGACTTTCATAATATCTACTTTCTAACTTCTATTTTTCAAACTATCTTCCAGGTTATTCATATATTTTAGCAAAGAATTTATTATATTTTATGTAAAGGCTACTCTGGCTACTTTGCTACTCTGGAAATTTCCCTCATTGTTTACCTTGTATCTTATAAAAGATGTTTTTTTTCGTGCCTTAAATAAATTGCTGTGTCATTCTGAAGTTTGTCTTTCCTAATTTTATACATTACAATATATTGTATAAACACGAGAAAAATGCAAAGCCTGTTATCAGGTTAATTCACCTATTCCAAGGTAAAATCTAATACAGTGCTATGTCAAGTATGTTGAACAAACATTTTTTCAGTTTTAAAGTTAGCGTTTCATAGCTATTTCATTAACGGTTATTGTTATCAACTCGAAATATTCACATCTAGCCATTAACAACAATATTAAAAGTGATATTCATTAAATATATCTATTAGTTTAAATCGATATTTTTATTAATATTCATTTGTTGTTCATTTAGAAGGTTAGAATATTTCTTCTTTTTTTTAATTCTGTATAGCTCTGAATTTCATACTTGACATGGTGACTCGATAATACCTCAAACCCAAATGTTAAACTTTTCCAAATTATTCTCTTTTTTGAAACATAAATAATTATTCAAATAAATAATCCCTTGTATCAATATTGAGTAAAAATATCAGGCCTCCAGGGAAAAGTTTCTTTTCAAAAATCATTATACCATGTTTTCTCCTGTAGAAGGGCGTCCGTGCCCGAAGCTAGAGATAAAAAAGGTTTTTAAAAGATACTCTTCCCTGGAGGTCTTGCTATTTTTACTAAAAAAATAACTATCTAAAAGGTTATTGTGAAAAACCCCAAATCTACGCGAAACCGCTGCCCTTCGCAAAAACAATGGAAATTTTAGAATGGTTTCACGCATCTGCTGCGTTTTATTGACAAACGACGAAAGCTCAAGGAAAGATGCCAGAATTCCGGCACTAAATAAACTACGCTGAGAGGATTCCAGCAAACCGCATCTAAAATATCATTTTTTTGCTATATTTTTAAAATAAACTACGTATTTAGCGCTTATTCGAATGTTTCAAAACATTTATTATGCAAATTAATTCATTAGACATTTGTCTAGACGTTGACGATCATTTCACGTGTGATAGGAATTTTTAAATAATATAAAAACATATATTGGATTAAATAAAATATCTATTTTCTAATATTTCGGTTGGCTGGACGCCAACCTTTGTTGGCGTTACAAGGCATTACAATATTTTGTATAAACAAATTCATTTATTTAAGACTATGCGGCGCTGAGTTCGTTTATACAAAAATATAATGCCTTGACATAGGTTGGTGTTCAGCCAACCGAAAAATTGGCAAATATATATTTTATTCAATCCAATATATGCCTTTTTATTATCTGAATATTTAAATATGGATTTCTCTTTTTTTCAGAACAAATTAAGAATTTATTAAAGAATGTCTTTACAATTTACTTGAAGTCAACGGTCAAATATAATAATAGCTATCTCTGAAAATTAAACATGCGAAATTGAAGAGATCAGATATTGATGAGACAGGTACTCCAATATTTACTTTATTATAACAAGTAAAGTCGAATTTTATTTTTAAAAATTTAGAAAATTTAGATAGGTAAAAAACTTTTTTATTAACTTAGATTCCCAGAAAATATTTGACATTAGATAATTCTTTTCTTCATAGAAAGTAAATTTTAATAAATATCGTTTTTATATACAATATTTATTTTTTAAAATCTTATTAATTTAAGGTTTTCTGAAAGAAAGAGGTAGAATATTTCTGCATAAATTGAAGAGAGGAAAAAAAAAAAACAAAAGACAAAGAGCATGTAAATTGATTCATTACTTCAACTCACACAAAATATTAGAATTTATATTACTCAAATTATTTTCATTTTTTAAAAATTTCGGAAATTAATTTAGCTCATATAATTGTCATTTATCTAATTTTCATGCTAATTTTCTCTCTCTTAATTATCAATATCCATTTAAATAATTGAAAATATTGAAAGGTTAGTATATCACACTTTAATTGAATATTTGAAAAAAAGAGAATAAATCGAAAACAGACATAAATTATGATAAAAAAAGAATACATTTCAATTAGTCTACAAAAAAAATAAATAAAATATATTCAGAACTTTATCCCAATTTTTATAAACTAGATGAATAACCTGTGGACAAAACGCTTTTTAATTCAAGTGCATATAGAATTAAAATATATTGTAAACATTTAAGAAAAATCTCATATTTCAATAATTGATTTTTACAAATATTTATATGAGAATTCGAAACTATTATAGACGCGTATGCTTCTTTTAAAAAAATATCTATAAATTTATAAATAAAAAGAATCATACGGGTCTATAATAGTTTCAAATTCTCATAAAAGATAGCACGCTAATGTATGATAAAATATTTATATATATTTTGAAAATAGAGAAATCCATAAATATATTTCCAATTAAAAAGGCATATATTGGATCAAAATATAATTTATTTATCAATATTTCAGTTGGCTGAACACCAATAATTACAACACATTTGACGTTATGTGGCGCTGAGTTTGTTGTTAACATATGTTGTAATACCTTGAAAAAGGTTGACGTTCAGCCAACTGAAATATTGGTAAATAAATTATATTTTGATCCAATATATGGTCTCTTAATTAAAAAAATATAAATGTGTAAAAATGGTAACAGACGATATTATTCATTAATCGCTAAATAAAAGTATAAAACGTATCAAAAGATCAACGTTTTCTTCCTTATTTCGGCGTGGCTGGCAGTCGATAAACGAATCTTCAACATGCCAACAATAAACAGATTGTTCAAAAGTGTTACATACATACAACATCAGAATTTAATCAATTTAAACTTTTGTTTTCACATATTCACCTTTTCTATTGAATAAAATGCTATTATATAAACGGTATAGGCATTAAAATTTAATTTAAAGCAAATAAAGCCATTAAGAAATAAAAAACGCACGTAGATAAAAAAACAACCAAAAATAGAAACAAACTTAAATAAAAAATAATAAAATCAAGCTTAAAAAATGTATATATAAATAAATAGAAATAGACGAACACCTTACTCTATCCCTATATATTCCACTTAACCATTGTCCCGGTAACTCCTGTTTATACTATTTGATGTCATCAAATATCAATCTCTGATAATTCGAGGTAATATTCACTTAGTGTCATTTTTAGTGTCATTAGTGACAAGAATCACTCCGTTATCAGTTAGATGTTTACATAAGAGAAACAAAATTATACGTAATAATTATTACAAATAATTTATATTTACAGTCTCAACATTCTCCCATAAGTTGAGTAGTATATATGGACGTCATAATGAATATACACTGGTCCGCAAAATTAAAGGAACAACACATGTTTAAGAAAAAGAAAAGTTATATTAAGGGATATACGAGGGGCATCCAATAAATAAGTTTCCCTATTTTGTAACAAATAAATAACTTTATTTACAATTATGCAGTTATTTTATTTTCATTATACAACTCATAGACTACTTCTCTACATAATCACCATTTCTGTCCGAACATTTTTGGTACCGTTGTAGCGATTTTTTGATACCACTGTTGTACCAAGCCGTGTCCTGTCTTCGTAGCCAGTGGTTCGCCTCCGCCTGTTTTCAATTCAAATTCAAAACATCTGACATGATTGTTCCAATCGAAAAGCATCCAATTTCGATTCCAGGAGGCAGTCGAATCATTATTTCGTCAATGGTGACGCGGCGATTTGTTTCCACCACATTCCGAACAGCAGCCACGGCTGCATTGTCCGTAGCAGTAACGGGCCTGTCGCTTCGCTCGTCATCATGCACGTTTTGCCGTCCTTCCAAGAACTATGAACGCCATCGGCGAACCATTTGGATGCTCATACATCCTTTACCATACACTGACACTAAATTGCGATGAATATTGATCGCAGTTTCATTTTTCGCTGTGAAAAAACGAATTACAGAACGGAGTTCGCAAGTGGACACGTTCACCAGTGGTAGCTCCATGGAAACTGAAGCGCTACGGACTTGCGCGTACGAGTAGAGTGATTTTGAAAGGTCACCAGCTTCCAACGCATCCTAGTGACCATTTCTTACCTACTAACTAATTTTTACAACGTTTCGTTCGCCGAAAAAAAAAATAGGGAAACTTATTTATTGGATGCCCCTCGTATATCAAGTTTTGGTATATTCAAAAGCTTCCATGAATTAAGAGAGTATGTAAAATATAAAAACAAATAAAGTTGTTCCCAATATGCAAAATACCACCGTCTACGTTGACTTCGCCTCCAGCACGTGCCAGAGTCTTTCTCAAAGCGTCCTAATTTTACGCTCCACTAGAATTTTATTGAATCTTTTTGTTTTTTAAAGTTTTCATGGCATATAGGCAACATTTATGACAAGAAAAAATGGCAAGCTATTGGAAGGATGGAAGCAGGCCAATCACAGGCAGAAGTAGCAAGATGGCTTGGAGTGACAAGAAACGTTGTCTCAAGGCTTTGGAAAATATTTCAAACGACAGCTAATGTTGCCAGAACACCCGGACAAGGACGGCCAAATCAAGACGGTTATTTGAGTCTCCTTGTGCGTCGCAATAGAAGAATGACAGCATCGCAACTACGAAGTGACCTCAATGCCGCTACAGGAGTCTTAGTATCAACTGATACAATACGCAGAAGGCTTCACAAGAAGGGCCTCTATGCTCGAAGACCCATAATTTGTGTGCCATTGACACCACCTCAAAAGAGAGCAAGGAAACTTTGGTGCAGACAACATGTCGCCTGGAATCCAGATGAATGGAGGCGTGTAATGTTCACTGATGAGTCCAGATTCTCTCTAAACAGCGATTCTCGTCGTGTCTTTGTCTGGAGAGAGGTAGGAACCAGAAATAATCCCCGGAATATGGTTGAAAGGGATCCCTACAGAAGCCAAGGTTTTATGGTCTGGGCTGGAATCTTCTTGGGCGGTCGCACAGCACTCCATATTTTTCGGCAAGGAACCCTGACTAGACAGAGGTATCGGGACGAGATCTTGGCAGCATATGTGATGCCTCAAGAATTTGAAATGGGATAAAACTTTTTTCTAATGGATGATAATGCCCGTCCACATAGGGCTGGTGTGGTCGATACTTTTCTCCAAAACCATGCAATTGCTCGGATGAATTGGCCAGCTCGATCCCCAGACCTAAATTCCATTGAGCATGTATGGGACAACCTAGGACGGCGGATCTCATCCCTCCAACCCCCTCCTAGAAACACTCATGAGCTAGAAACAGCCTTAACACAAGAGTGGGCGTTGATTCCACAGGAGCTGATAAACTCCCTAATTCTTAGTATGGGTCACCAATGTAGAGCCTGTCTATCAGTTAAAGGTGATCACACCCCATATTAACAACAATATCCAATATATTTATGCACTGACTGCAAGAAAATCATTGCTTGACAGGCTAATTTGCATAAAATACGTGTTAGAATTCTTTGATTTCGGGTATTCTAATCAATAATGGAATAATAAATTTGTGTATAAAATTTCATTGTAAATGTTCAATAAAATTCGAGATAAATGAAAAAATATATTGTTCCTTTAATTTTGCAGACCAGTGTATATTAATTTTTGGTAATAAAATCATCAAGCCAATTTTCTACTTGGTAATTCAAGAAGCGTTGGTCGGCTGACCATATGTCATTGACAGGAACAGTGTCCCATATTGTGAGCGCCTATCTCTGTAAAGCCATAGATGACGTGAACGCTAAACCCAATCCAATCTCCAATAAGCAACCACCTAGAGAAGAGAATATAGTGTTTCTATATATTCACTTTTATTAGAATGATTCTATTATAGACCAAAGTGACCGGGAAACAGAACAAGGATAACTTAATGTAGAAGGATTTATAAAATACCCGAAATCTATAGAGAATATATAAATAAAGCAGGAAGCATATCCTCAGAGTCCCTTTTTTATTATTGTTTGTATTTCATAGGATTCTATCTTTCAAACTTATATGAGAAATGGATTTAGTCTTGTGCTGTTTCCAGGATACTTCAGTCTATAGGCATTCTGACGATAAAGAGCCTAGAACAGGGGTCTGCAACCTTTTGAGTCGGAAGAGTCATAAATTACAATATACAGAGGTTTAAAGGTTTTAAAGAGCTACCCATTTTTTTCTGCCAAAAATAATTAGTACTCGGATGAATAAAAACTTTATTTATTCGTGTACTACACGCAAGTTCGTATCCAAAGAACACCATGTGGCTCGTGATTCGTAGGTTACCGGCCCCTGGCCTAGAATTATCCATGGTCTCTCATCTAGGTGGTTGTTGATTGGAGTTTGGAATATGCGCTCATGTCATCTATGGTTCTACAGAGTTAGGGAAGTCGGTGGAAGGATGGTTTGAACCGTTGGTTTTTGACCGTTACGGTCCGTGTTCGATTCTCGTATTGGGCGCTTTTTTCTAATTAAAAAAAAATGTTCAAAGTGTCTCCGATTCTTGCAAAAGTCCAAACCCACCAGCGAGTGTAAATAACCAAACGGGGCTCTAGCATATTTGTAAGTGCAAAGTCGAACTATTTTCACATGTGTAGATATGTGGTGCATTTATAATAAAAGTAGTCGCCAACAATGATTATCATGGTCTTTACCAGGTGTACTAAGGATAAGCAAAAAAAGGGCGCTCACAATATGGGGGAGGAATAGAATAAGATCAATGTTATAGGAAAGTAATATGTAAGGATGTAAACACATGGATAACAAGTGGTGTATTGTCAAACTTTTAAAGGATATCACCCAGGAGCGAGGCCGGTCCCGCGCTGTCAGGTATCGATTTGCTTGTCGGACGGTCGATGCCTTAAAACACCAACTTAAGCCTAACATCATAAACTCTTATTATAAAGTGGCAAATAATGGTATTTCCGTTAGGTGGGCAAACGATAAATTGATAGCCGGATAATTTTTGAGGCGCCTGAGGTTTCAGGTGAGATCCCTTCCTACATTCATCTTTCCTATTTACACATGTCGAAGATATGCAATTAGCACTTCTCGTCTCTTTGGAATAAACGGCTTCACAATTTTACAATATTATTAGAATACGGATTTAGAAAGTATTTAAGCGCGAATGTTTCTTTGACACAAAAACAAACTTCTACTATCCTTACTGAGATGGTGAAAAAATTGGGAGTGTTATGTTATCAAAGTAAGTAAGAAGGATGAATCCGTAACCAATATAACTTTGCATATTGCTTATTATTAATAGCAATTATACAAACAAACCTTGTAATATATGTCTACCTGAAAACAACAAAAGACAATAATTATTATATACATACAAGTTCCTTTTCAAACACGAGCTCATCTATAGACATTGTTACTCTGTGTAATATTCCAACAGGGAGGGCTTGACTCATCAGTGGTGAACTTTCCTAGCGGTTTGGACAATTCTACTTATATATGCTACACTGAAGGGTGGAATCTCTGAAATGATATTAAAGCTATAACTATGGACGTTAGGTTTACGGCAGTATAAATATATATAAATTAATATAAAACAATAACGTGCCATCTATATATAAAGGAAATGAAAAATTTTATGCACGAATGTTTCTTTTACACACAACACAAACTTATACTATCCTTACTGCGATGGAAAAATTTGGGAAAGCTTGGCTCATCATTGGTGAACTTTCCCAGCGGTTTCGACAATTTAATCTACCAGACCGCTTCTTATATCTCTAATACTGTATTGTACGATTCTACTTATATATACTACACTGAAGGATGGAATCTCAGAAATGGTATTCAAGCTAACTAAGGACGTAAGCCTTTAAGGTAATAAAATTACATATAAATTAATAAAAAACAATAACGTGCCATCTATATATAATGGAAATGACACAACACAAACTTCTCATATCCTTATTGCGATGGAAAAATTCTAGGAAAGCTTAGCTCATCAGTAATGAACCTTCCCAGAGGTTTCGCCAATTCAATCTACCAGACTGCTTCTTAAAGTTTTAAAACTGTATTGGACGATTCTGCTTATATATGCTGCACTGAAGGGTAGAATTCCAGATATGGTACGGAAATATTTTTATATAATTCTACTGTCTCTAAAGCTTATGTCCATAGTTTTCTTGAAAGCCATTTCTGAGATTCCACCGTTTAGTGCAGCATGATATGGAAGTATATTGAAAATTGTTCACAAAATTTGAAACGAAATATATAAAAAGAATATTTTACCGACCACCTAGAAGTCTGGAATATTGTCAATTTACATTTTCTGCTGTATTGAGTAGGTCAACGCATTTTCAGAATTCTGTGTGATCTTTCATTATATATAAATTGAACATAATAATCGAAAATGAATTTATCATTTGAAAGTTGTCACTTGCCGATCGCCTAGAAGCCTAGAAAATTAGCAACTTGTAATGCCATCGGTATTGTACAAGTGTACCAAATTTAGACATATAAGTGATCTGTAAGTATAATATATAAAAATTGACCACAAAATAAAAAGAAATTTCAAGTTTTGTCAATTCCCGACCATCCAGAAGTAATAAATTTTGTCATTTAAATTGTCATCGGGTTTGAGCAAGTGTACCAAATGATAGACATATTAGTGTTCTGTAAGTATATTAAAAATTGTGCAAAGTCGAATTGCTTTTCACATGTGTTGACATGTGGTGCAATCAGAGTAAAAGCAGTCGCCTACTTCTACCTACCAGATTATCATGGCCTTTACCACATGTACTAGGGATAAGCAAAAAGAAAATTAAAAATTTATCGCAAAGAGATAAGATAGACACAGAAGAAAGTTAAATAAAAGCCCATCCATCTCTTATTTATAATATCCTGAAAGATATTCACGCTGAATCATATCTGTTAGAGTGGTTTTGACAAAATATATCATAAAATATAAAATTCACTTCGCAATTACCTCTCCTTAAATATCGATTAAAGTATATGAGTGAAATATTTGATGCTTAAATCGATATGTAAGGAGGAAATCGCCTAGGGAATTTTATATTTGATGCCATTAACATCAGATATATGATTTCAACTCTGGTTTAAGTAACTCCTTCAATATAAAGTATTAGCGCACTATGTAAATATAGAAAATAAACACATTTATTCACGAATGTTTCTTATATACATATCGTAATTTAAACAATGTGATATGTAAGTAATAAAGTATGACGTCTTTTCTAGTCGTCTCAAAGTGACACCAGCTTGCCACTGGACACCCGGGGGATCCAGAGAGGGACAAAGAAGGGGCGTTGGTCAGTGCTAAGTCTCACGGCGACCCTTGTGGCCGCCGCTTTGGTTCCTCCCTGCCTCCGCGGCTTCATGCAGGACGCCGAGCTTTCCTCAGTTAATCCTCAACTTTCCCCTGGTCCTGGTGCCACGTGAGACGTACTAAGAGAGCGTCTTTTGATCCCAAACTTTGTCCTTACTGTCCCGTGCGGACTTCCCACTCTGCACGCCTTGCCACTCAACCCCGACTGCTTCCAACTCACTTGTTGGCTTACCCAGGTTTACGACATATATATATCAAACTTTTCAACTGTACTTACTGCGATGAAAAAATTATGATTGGCGAAACCGCTGGGAGGGTTCACCACTGATCAGACAAGCCTTCCCAATATATTTTATCGCAGTAAAGACAGAAGAAGTTTGATAAATGTATAAACATTGGCGTCTAAATGCTTTCATTTGCTAACTTTTTTTTATTATAAATGAGAGAGTTTGAGTTTCAATTGTGGGCTTCTTTTTCTATCTTATTTTTGAAATTTAACTTTATATTGTAAATATTCCAATGAAATATAAGATGGGATTTGTAAGAATACAAACACATCCTAATTTCTAATCGTGTGGTTATAGCATTGATAGCTCCGACATAACAATGTGTAGAAATGAAATATAGTTCGGAGAAAGAGATGTAGAGAAACATCAATTCTTACATTTTCATATCCAAAAAGCAATTTTACTTTTAAGCGCTAAGATTTCATTTATCTTAATCTCGTGCTGTTATAATGAGAAGATATTGAAAGTATATAAGGTTATGAGGTTTTGCTCTTAAATCCATTTTAAAATATTTGGAAGCGAAAATTAATACCTCATCTAGTTTCAGCTCGAATATGAATTTCTTATCAACAAAGCAAAAGATAAAAATTAAAGCATTAAAACGCGAACGTTCATTTTCACACATCAATCAAACTTCTAGTATCCTGACTGCAACGAAAAAGTATTGGAAGAGCTTGGCTGATCAGTGGTGAACCTTCCCAGCGATTTTGCCAATTCAATCTACCAGACCGCTTCTTTAGTGTTCTAATACGGTATTGGATCATTCTGATTTTAAATGTTAAACTGAAGGGTGGAATCTTAGAAATTGTACTACTCTGATCAAAAGGTTTCGACACTTTGCTCATAAAATCCTGGAAACTCAATATATTTTCTTCCGGTTTGTGGCAAACGCAAGCGTCGCCCTTGACCTGCCAATTTTCCAAAATCACGCGCCACAACAGCGCGAGCAGCGGCTGTTCGAAGTGAAGCCATTTTGCCCGTGCTTCGATTTCGTTAGTCACCGAAATGGAGGATCAACGAATTTGCATCAAGTTCTGTGTGAAAAACGGATTCAAGGGTGCCAAAATTTTTTGGATGTTGCAAACAGCCTACGGGGATGCCGTCATGAGCCGAAGACGAGTTTTCGAGTGGTACAAGCGCTTCAAGGCGGGTCGGGAAGAGACCGCCGACAACGAGCGTCCCGGGAGACCGTCCACATCAACCACGCCTGAAAAAGTGGACATGGTGTTGGAACTGGTGCGTGAAGACCGACGAACAACTGTCAGGGAGGTCGCCGAAGAAGCAGGGATATCATTCGGGTCGACTCAATCGATAATGAAGGACATTTTGGGAGTGAGAAGACTCAACGCCGTTCTCGTTCCCAAAGATTTGACTTTCGATCAAAAGAACGCCCGGAAAGAAAGGCCAGTCTCAATCTCGAAGCGACAACCGACGACCCCGAATTGCTGAAGAGGGTCATTACTGGAGACGAAACATGGATTTACGGCTTTGATTCGGAAACTACCCAACAGGCATCGGAGTGGCGCTTCAAAAATGAGCCGGGACCAAAGAAAGCGAGGAAGGCTCCCAGCAAAGTCAAGGTCATGTTGACGGTGTTCTTCGACTACCAGGGCATCGTTCATCATGAATTTCAACAACAAGGTCCTACAATAACCGGTGACTCCTACCTGGGAGTTTTGAGGCGATTGAGAGAAGCGATCAGGCAGAAACGGCCGGAGCTGTGGAGGAGCAAGTCGTGGATCCTCCACCACGATAACGCGGCGGCGCACAGAGCCCTCAAATCTCGAAGTTCCTGCAGGACCACTCAACCTCTGTGTTCCCCCAACCCCCCTACAGTCCCGATTTGACCCCCTGCGACTTCTTCCTTTTTGGAAAGCTCAAAAAAAAGTTAAAGGGTCGGAAATTTCAGAGCATAGAAGAGATCAAAGTGGAATCGAAGAAGGCCATGAAGGCGATCCCGAAAACAGACTACCAGAGGTGTTTTGCCGACTGGAAAAAAAGGTGGCTGAAGTGTATCGCGGCCATCGGGGACTACTTTGAAGGGGAGAATTTGAATTTGGTAGAATAATAAAGTTTTTTTAACTTATGAGCAAAGTGTCGAAACTTTTTGATCAGAGTAGTACATACATGTATTTAAGAAAATTATGGACATAATCTTTTAGGGCAGTAGAATTAAATTTAAATATTTGCATCGAGCAATGCGCTTCTGAAAACAATAAAGACAAAGCCAGTTAGGTATAAATTAATACAAAGCAATAATGCGACATCTATATATTCGCGTCTTAATGTTTTCATTTGTTATAAATAGATGGCGCGTTATTGCTTTATATTAATTTATGCCCAAATGAAGGCCAGTCCTTATTGTTTACGGAAGAGCATTCCTCGATGCAAATATTTATATGCAATTCTTCTGTCCTAAAAGCTCATGTCCATAGTTTGCTCAAATACCATTTCTGAGATTCCACCCTTCAATGTAGCATATATAAGCAGAATGATCCAATACAGTATTAGACCTCTAAAGAAGCGGTCAATGAGCAGTAATAAGCCAAGCCCTGCCAATATTTCTTTCATCGTAGTAAGGACAGTTAAAGTTTAATATATGTTAAATAATATTATTGATTTATATTTTAATGCTTTGTATTAAAATATTTCTTATAAATGTTCAGTATTCATATATATATTCATATATCCCCTCCCAAAATCCTATCCTAGCACAGGACACGTCGGGAGTTTAACTCCTGGTAGGGCCACCCTGTGCTACATACCCGGCTAATGTAGGAAGGTATCAAATGGTAGAGTCTGTTCTCCATAGGAGCGGCTACACTTCATGTCAGGAGACCAAAAAAAGCAAAGTCACACTGAGTGGTACTTCCAGGTCTTCAGACCAACAGCACCTCTCTTTTCTTCTCCTAATGGAGATCGTTTAAACGACTCGAGGAATAAGCAACAACAACAGTATTCAAGCCTTCATAATTTATTTTAGATATGGCGCTTGTCTTCAAATTGAGATAAAGTTCAATGATAATAGGTTATCGAGATTGGCAAATAAAGGCCTGAAGATATATATTTAAAAATAGTAGCTTTCACTCTCTTTGAGAATAAAAGGCTCGAGATATTCAAGTAATAAAATATACTCTCAAACCAGTTTAATATTTAAAAAGTAATTTGATTAACACATAAATGTAATTTAATATTTAAAAAAGGGGAAAACGCATATTACGAAAATATTTATATTATGAAAATAAGTTTGTTTCATATTTTAATGAAATTATTTAGAAAATAAATGATATATAAGAAAGAAATCTTTATTTTTAATTAATTAAAGAGAAATAAATAATAAGAGGTATTTATAAAAATTTAAATCGAAATATATATCAAGTATATATATAAAAATAAATTTATTAACAAATTATTTATACGCAAAAAAAACGTTATACATTCTAAATTTTAATTTATTTTTAGTAAAAACCATTCAATTTGTTTTCTTATTTATCCAGTTTGTGTTAACATTACCCATGAAAGTAAAATTTAAATAAATCATCCTTCAGTAGAGAAATTAATTATTTGATAAGCTTGCCCCCAAAATAATCTTCTTTATTCAAAATATGATTTTTTCTTCAATTGATTTTAAAATAATTTGAGGAAAAATTCCTTTTGTTAAAGGTCTATCAGTTAAGAGATCACCAATTAACCAAGATGTTTGTTTTAAAAACTAATTTAATTTTATCCTTATTTGGTTGTTAATTACAATTTTTCAATATGGCGGTTTGTGATAAGGTGGGTCTTTTTCATTCTTTAATCCATACGTCGTTTCTTCTTTTGATTTCCCTTCTGAAGATTCTATTGTTATTTTATAATTAATTGCGTTTACAGCCACCATTCATTTATTCAGAAAATAAATACATTTCATAAATATAATCTACCTTTTGATGTTTTATTTCAACACTAGTATTTTAAGGCTTTATTTGCTCAAATGCGTTCACACGAACTAGCCTCAATACATGTATATCATGACTCCTAACAATTTGACCATTACCACAGAATCAATGAGAATAAAAACTAAGAAGGATTTTTCAACAGAGTAAATTGTGAAGATTCTTTGCTGCTTTTACACTATGACAAAATCAATAAGGAATCTAGGTCTAGGTTTCTTTTTACAATTTTTTATTTCTTGAGTTTTCGTGCTAACATGCCCTTTAATACGGAGCTCGAAAGCTCGAGATAAAAAAATTCCATATAAAATAGATTCCTTATTGATTTAGCCAAAGAGTTACACCCATACCTCGCTTTGCGTCGGGGTTACGTTCCAAAAAACACGACGCAAATTGAAACGACGCAAAGTGAAAATATGTGAAGGCGCAATCAAAAACAAAGGTGTTGCCATATTTTAGGAAAAAAATTCAAAAAAAAAAAAAAATTAAAGACTCAATCCAAAACAACGCAACTTCGAAATTCTAACGACGCACAGTGAAAATAAGTAAAAATTAAGCAGCGACGCAACTTCGAAAAAAACGCAAAACGAAACGACGCAAAGCGAGGTATTGGTGTATTTAGTTTAGTTATTTTGCTATATATATGTTTAGTTTTTAGATTCATGTAAAGTACTGCATGTAAGACTTCTGAAAATGGTATATACGGGTTTCCTTTAAGGATCTTGTCCACGTCTTTATTATTTATCATAAACAGAATAATCTCTCTCAATTCTTAAGACGTTGGCGGTATTTTAGTTGAACTACAAAAGGGGGAACCATTCATCGCTTATGCGTCTTACACTCTACTAAAACCCGAACAGAGAATGTTTGGCAGATGTATGGGCGATCGGAAAATTTCAATCCTACCTATTTGGACGTCTATTCAAGGTTATACCTGATGAACATTCCTTGTGTTGGCTGACTAACCTGGAACACTCATCAGGCTAATTGGCCATATGGGTTCTTCGGCTACAAGAATAGGGCATTTTGTCTTTTTTCAAACGGGAAAGATACGCCAAGATGAAGATTGTCTTTAGAGGAGCCTTCAAAATATAAGGTTGACAGAATTAATTATGAACTTCCATTTTTTCACAACACATGAGAGATCATTGAGAGAGATTGAAGCTGCTTTATTATACATCGTGCACATATAAGATTATATATATAAACTGCTGGACACCGTAAATGCAACAACCTGAAAGAAGCATGCAAATAACATGAAATTTACAACATGAATTAGTGGAGGTGGTATGTGCAAATGATTAGAATTTCAGCGCAGACGCACATCACGCCATGGTAGGATTCGAGTCTGGAGACACCGTGGAGAGAGGATGCTGAAAAGCTGCGTTATGCACCGCCATACTGGTCCTGTACCGGGTATTATGGTATGGGGTGGTATTGGATATCACTCTGGCACGCCTCTAGTACGCATCCGGTACTTTAAACAGCCAACGCTACATCTCCGAGTTGTTGGAGCCAGTTGTCCTTCCTTACCTTCAGGGCTTGTCCACAGCCATATTTCAACAGGATAATGCGCAACCACACGTGGCACGCTTTGTCCAAAGGTTCATCGTCAATCGCCAGATTGAATTGTTTCCCTGGCCGGCTCGCTCTCCGAATCTTTCGCCGATAGAAACATGTGGTCCATGGTTGATCAACGATTGACCCAGATTACATACCCATCTGTCACACCAGATCAAATTTGGCAACGTGTGGAAGCTGCTAGGTCTGCTGTACCCCAAGAACACATCAAAAGTCTCTTTGAATCAATGCCGAGGCGTGTGGCAGCGGTGATCTCCAACAATGGCTACTCTGGCTACTGACTCTGGCAGGAACCACACTTCGCAGTAAGTCTATAAATGTAATCATTTGATACTTGGTCAATATGTTATCTACAAAATTAATTTTGTGGTGATATCTCTTGTCTTTCTTGGTGTTGCAATTTATGTGGCCAGCAGTGTATATAAGGTGAAATAAAACAAATATGATAATATAAGATTACTTGCACAAATATAAATAATATATATAAAATAGTTGATAAACATATTCACACACAAACACATATATATTTTTAAAATAAAAAGGCATTTCCTGACTGCTCATATGAGCCCTTCAGATGGTAGAGCGCCATCTAGTGGAACAAAAATAAACTGAACGTTTTATTTAGGTTTGTTAAAAACACAACAAAGCTGACGAGGTACAACAGCCCGAAACTCATTTGTGGTAGACCTTTCTTAATTTGAATGGGGTTTCCAAATATTATGAAACAAATATAAATAAACATTTGGTTTTAATTTCACTAGATGGCGCTTTTTCATCTAAAATGCTCAAGCGAGTGGTCAGGAAATGCTCATTTTAATTTTAATATTAACACCTGACCTTTCGATATTTTGATTATTATTTCACCTATTTACATATATAGGGTCTCATTAGTAGCGTCCACACGGGCAGGATTACGCCATCGATGGGCCTCGAGCGTTTTTTCCCTCAAGTGAGTAGTTCGATGAGATGACTGGCATTGGACAACTAAAGACCAAGATGGTAGGTTCGAGAGATGATAGCCTTCGTCATATTTGTAATCTTCATTGCTTCGTAATAGAGGCTGATACAGAAGAACCAGTCCTGCAGGAGGCGTACAACTCCCAGGGCAGGTGTTGCACGGATCGGAAACTTCAATATCTGTGGGTCAGCGACCTTTCGCTTGTCCCACAGGCAGCATATGTGTCACGTCTCAAGGCAGGATGATCAAGATAGGGTAGGGCGTGAAGAGTCTGCCGTAGGGTGATGTTTAGTGCCGTGCCACGATTAGTAATAACGGCGCAGGTCGGCCCAGGGAATAGAACCGGGCACATCTTCTGTGGAGGTACATAGCGACGTAATCTCTTCAACAGGATGCGCCTACACCAGTGCCAAGTCTAATGTCCGACGATCCTTCTGGCCGGTAGATATATAACGAGCGCTGCCGACCCCCCAGAAGTTGATATCTACATCATGCTCCGCATAATAGCTATACATATCCTGCAGTAGTCACTGCCAGAGGCCTTTATGTGGCACGCGTCCGCACGCTTTAAACCCGCCAGTTCAGGGGCACCATCGGAAACTTCTCCGGCGGTTGCATGAATCCATCGCTCGTGATCCAGCATGTTTGGCGGCCGCAAGAACCTGCCGTCGTTTCGTAGACACAGGGCTTTTATACTGGAGAGATGGGGAACTCTGGGCACAGCTCAAGGAGGCTTAACATGGCCTCCCAGTGGCTTAGAAGTTTCCATCTCCTCGGCGAGACCCAGATGTCGCAAGCTGAGGGGTCAACCACAAGCCAGGAGTAACCGTTGGCAACGCCGTACAGTGATGACTGGACTCCTTTCAGGCAGGCGAGCCTAAGCTTTCCTGCAATGTCCATCAGGCCAACAGCACTTTCAGAGAGTGGGTGAGCCAGGATGCCCCCAGGAAGCTACATGACTCGGCTCGTACTCCACACGGAGCGCGTCATCTGTGCCTGCAGCCGGCCAATGGTGGTTTTAGATGAAGCGTAGGCGTAGATATGGTACAGGAAGGAACTCAGTCCAGGTTGTGGGCCGCGTTGAGACAATACACCAAGAGCAAGTCGCGGGTGAAAAAAGACCACCTCGCGATGGCTCGCTCCAGCAGCCCCAGCAGGTGGGAAACCACAGGCGACGACTTTTTGGCAGAGATCGTTTAGCCCAGAACAGTCAGGAGATTTATAAAAATAAACCGTCCGGTTCTCTCTCTCTTCCAAGAACCGCATCATAGCTCGCAGCTCTGGTGGAATCTGACATCCACCTCGGAGGCCGGAAGGAACCTTATGAAGATCAGGGGCACTAGCTAAAACAGTGTCGTCCCTTATGGAGAGAACGATGTCATCCGCTTAAGCGACCACGCAATCGACACCCAATAGCCCCTCTATGCCGCGTTGTAGAGGCCCAAATCCAATGCTGAAAAGGGTGACGCTGAGGCAAAAAGCCTGCCTCACCCTGTTGAGAAGTGAGAAGGCCTCCGACTCGGATGGCGGAGTCTGATTTCCCGTAGAGAACTAAAATCCACCCGAAGAAAGTAGATGGTAGACCCAGTTTCTCCAACAGGGCGAACAGATATCTCCTGTTTGGGTCGCTGAATGCTGACTTCAAGTCCAGAGAGATAACAGTCAGCGGCGTTTCATGTCTCGCTGCCCAAGCGACTTTTTCGGACATTTCTTGGAGGATAACCGTCCCGAAACAGCGTAGGCCTGACACTCGATCACGAGGTCTGGTAGATGACGGGGCAGACGATCCATAAGCACGCCGCTGAGGATTCTTTAGTCGGCCGTAGGGAGGCTTATTAGCCGAAGTGCCTGTAGACTCTGAGCACAGTGCAGTTTCGGCATCAGGATGAATTTTCTGCATGTCGAATATGGAGCCAAGGCCTTTCTGAAGTAAAAAGCATTGGAGACTTTCCAATGATCTTCGGTGAAAAAATCTTAAAAGGCCTTAACAAACTCTCAAATTCATCCAATTTCGAGACACGGCTGTTGTGCTGGAAGTGGATTGTTGTCGCAATCTATTCGCGTGAGATGTAGACGAGAAATAACTTATCTCATTCGTCGAACTCCAAGGAGTCACTCAAGCGATGAAGTAGGCGATTGTCTTCGGCAGAGCTAAGAGCTTAGGCAAAGCAACTACTTAAGCATCTCTTCAGAAAACGACTAAGTTGTCTCCCGGAAATAGCGCTGACGTTGTAGTCGGCGTAGGTGGAAGGAGAGCGACGTCTGGCGGGGAAAGAACGCCCGAGGTTCGACAAGAAGGGATAGTCGGAGCGGGCAGTATCGTCTCCCAGTCTCCGCCTCAGGAAGTCGCTTGCTCTCTCGATGTATCCACCGCAGGACTCTGCGAGGTGCGAGTGACAGTATCTCTGCTACAAGATATGCCTTGATCCTTGTCCATTGTTTCCATAACTTTGGAGGTAAATTATTTACCAAGTTTTTTTTCCTATATTTATTTGATGAATTTTTCTATTCGAACGACGAAGGTCAGACAGGTCTGACTGTAGAAGCCCGCCGATATAGAGTAGTCTTGTAGGAGCTGGGTAGCCCAAATTGAAAGAAACATCACGGTGATTCGACTTATATATGGTCAAGAGCTTGTTTACCAAGCCCCTTATTGTTTGTGAATGCTTAGAGGAGATCCTCTCTCTCCAGCCTCAACTTCTGAACGCCGGTGATGGCTGCAGCTTACTTTTCATTATTTATTAGAATATCCTTTTTTTTTTAGTCGATGTGCGCCGATCCTGCGCTGGTGAAAGCTCTTGAGACGCGCTTTACGGTGGAGAAGGAGCCGAGTTTGGCCATCTTATCTGTTATAGCAGTGTCGCGGGGAGGTTTTTGGTTCATGAACTTTACATAGAATACGGCAGTTTAAACAACATAGTAGTAAAATTAACAGCCTATCATTGTAGCATTTGCAAGATGGGTTCTAAAGGAATCTGTTTTCATTACTGGAGGAAAGGTTTAAGTGTAATCTGTTCCATATTTTTGAGGGCATTCAAAAAGTCTTGCTTTGTAAATTCTATGATTAGTTTGAGGATAAATTTCTCTCAAATATCCATTTTTATTTGTTAGTATTTGCACACATATTTAGGTGATTCAATAAAGTCCTAAACATAATAGTCTTAAATACAAGGTGTGTCCCATAAGTTCCCGGACTGGGTCCATAAAAAAAAAGGTAAGATATTTTTTAAAAAAATTATTAAAACTTTTTAAAGTAATCTCCCCTTGCTTCAACGCACCAGCGCCATCGTTTCCCCAAATTGTCGAAACAGTTTTTATAGAGCTCTTTTGGAATGCTCTTCAATGCCAACAGCGATTTTTCTATTATGTCATCCCTGGTGTCAAAATGTCTTCCTTTTAGAACTGCTTTAAGTTTGGGGAACAGGAAAAAGTCATTTGGTGCGATGTCTGGGGAATAGGGTGGTTGAGGTAGGATTTCTGTCCCGTTTTTAGCCAAAAAAACTCGTCACCAAGTGCGCTGTGTGAGGGCGGGCATTGTTATGGTGTAGGATCCAGTCACCATTAGGCCATTTTTCTGGCATTTTTTTCGAATCGCTTCCCTTAGATGGCGAAGAATGTCCAAATACATGTCCTTAATAACCGTTTGGCCTGCAGGAAGATACTCGTGATGAACAATGCCCTTGTTATCCAAAAAAGCGACCAGCAACACCTTGTTTCTGGATTTCAATATCCTGGATTTTTTTTGGTCTAGGCTCACCCTGACCTCTCCACTCGGCATTTTGACGCTTGGTTTCAGGGTCATAGTCATAGACCCATGTCTCGTCGCCTGTGATTATCTTGTCTTTCCATTCCGGATCCGTTCTTGTCATTTCCAACATGTTCTCACAGGTTGCAAGCCGACACAGTTTTTGCTCATTAGTGAGGAATCTTGGGATGAATTTTGCAGGAGTCTTTTTGAGCTTCAAATCTTTGGTTACGATCCTTCCAATCGTTGTTTTAGAGATGCCTGTGTCTTGCTCTAGCTCCAGCAAATTGGTTCGAGGATTTTCTTTTTTCAAATCGGTGATTTTTTGCACATTTTGGGCGTTCTTTCCGAGGATCATCTTCAATAGAAATTCTGCCAGCTTTAAATCTAGAATGCCATTCAAAAACAGTTTTTCTCTTTGGGGCGTTATTGGGGAATGCTTTATTAAGCATTTCAAAAGTGTCGGTTGCTGATATTTGAAGTTTCACACAAAATTCTATGCAAATCCTCTGATTCAATTTTTGTTCCATCGTAAAATCGCCGCAGCGCAAGGTGTAACCTTTAAATAAATTAGAATAACTTTGGCGCGCGCACACGTACCGCCTCGATATTGGTACCACCGTGTTGCCAGATATTTTTTCTATAATAAACTGTCAAATTTATTTACATTTTTCATTTATTTATTTTTTTATGGACCCAGTCCGGGAACTTATGGGACATACCTTGTATAATAGATTCTCTTCTTCATGGGCAGTTTCCATAAGGATGAATATGGGTGGCTAATAGCTTATTTTATAGGAAGATGGTAGTAAATCTCCAGGAGAAATTTTAAATGCTTCTTCAGCTAGTTCATAGATAAGATCTTTGCCTTCTACAGCTTTTTCTGGCTCTTGCAATGGAACTTTTTCTTCGCTGTAGCTAACTTGAGATTTTTCTATCAAGAAATAATCTGAATCTTTATATTGTTATAATTAGCAAGAAGATCCGTACTTTTCTTGTCTTCAAGGAAATTTACATCCCTTGACTCAGTGATTGATAAGTCTTCTGGATTACAAATTCTTTAAGCTTCCTTTCTGAAGTATAACCAACAAATATACGCCACATTGCCTGGCACATTCTAGTTTTGAACTTTTTTTGTGTTGGTAGTGAAGCATAACATCTGAATATACGTGTATATAAATATGGGCTGTACTATAAATTTTGTATTAGTAAATAGAAATTGGTGTGATTTCAAAACCAGGTGTAATTTCATATTTTTTAAAAGATGGAATTATTTTCATCAATAACGAAAGACATCACGTGGGTTTGGGTCTTGGCTCTAATATCGTCGTGCTTTTTATAGGAGGTAAAGATGGAGGTTTTCAAATCCTCTATAAATTTATGTATGAGAAATTTTGAAGGCTTAAGACTTGATTCTTGTTGAGAATATCTAGATGTTGCGGTCTCTGCGGTGTAACATCACGTAATGTTCGCTCAATGAATACAACTACACACACATGCCAAACTACTCAATCATATATAGATATAACAGCACAGGGCGCCACTCCCGTCAAAACAAACATCAAAAACTGACGCTATCTATTGATTTTTTAATGTTTATTTTGACGGGAGAGGCGCCCTGTGCTGTTATGGATCAATTTCCTCCCGGCAAATTTTCCATCTATATTTAGATATATTCTAACAAATACTTCAATTTAAATATAAGTTAATACAAAGCAATAACGCACCATCTTTATATATAAATGAAAGGATTTAAGCACGAATGTTTCTTTTATATACAATAATTCTACTGTCCTATAAGCTTATGTCCATAGTTTTCTTGAAAACCATTTCTGAGATTCCACCCTACAGTGCTGCCTATATAAGAAGAATCGTCCAATACAGTATTAGAACTTTAAGAAGCGGTCTGGTAGATTAAATTGACGAAACCGTTGGGAGGGTTCACCATTGATGAGCCAAGCTCTCCCAATATATTTTTTCATCGCAGCAAGGACAGTAGAAGTTTGTATTGTATATAAAAGAAACATCTGTGCTTAAATCCTTTCATTTTATATTTATATATTGGTAGAATATATTTTAAATATAATCAGAATTCTGTGTAAATATTTCAAAATAAAATGGCATTACTTATCGGGGTACTGAAAGTTGCTGATGGCTCATCAATCAGCAATTATCAGTTGCACGATAAGGAGATTTTTTTTTCTTTAAATTTTGAACCTTATCCTAGTAAAATATGACATTTGTACTATTTTAAAATAAATATATGTTGTAGTATATTCTAATATATACTTATATACCCATGCGTTATATAGTTATAGTGTAATTGCCAAGGTGACAGAAATAAAATTTCGAGTGAGTGAAGCCGGCGCCAATAGAGGAAAAAGGTCCGAAAAATATGTCGGGTTCTCAGGTGTACCCTCTTCTTGCTCAAACAGATTAGTCCGCTTTGAGACACGAGGATTGACAGACTCCTCTAGACAGATCTCCCCTGACCGGTGTCGGCTACACTCACTCTCTCGCCATCTCTGTGGTGACATCCAACATGCCTCGTCTTTTTGTGTAATCCCAATCACGCCTGAA
Source organism: Cordylochernes scorpioides (assembly GCA_030710605.1). Lineage (NCBI taxonomy): Eukaryota > Metazoa > Arthropoda > Arachnida > Pseudoscorpiones > Chernetidae > Cordylochernes > Cordylochernes scorpioides. The sequence goes on from CP092870.1 coordinate 17,614,789, forward strand.
CCCACTCTAATCATTGTGGCCACCACGACTGCAACCAGCATGTCACACTACATTCATCCTACAGCAACAACAACTCTATTACTACATATATTTGTTTGTTTTGTCTCTATATTGTTGACCTAGTTGTTTTTCTTCGCTCTATGGTTTTCTCAAGGTTTCTTTCTGCCAAGGTTTCTGCTCTGAAACTCGTTTCAAATATATTAAATAGAGAGTAATCTTATTCTATTACTGTTTTGAGGTATTATATTTCTTAGGAAATAAATCCTTTTATTTTAAAGGGGTTTTCAGAGTTATTGAGGGATTAGGCCATCAAACAGGCCTTGTTAAGCCTCAAAGAAGAGTAGAGCCGCGGTAGAAATGGCAGGAAGTGAACAGATATATTTACAGAATGTCGTGGATCTGGGAATTGTACTGTAAATTCCTCTAATGGAATCTCTTTATACATGATGGTGGGGTAGCATTGTCTCTTTTTATTGCAAGTTCCTTTTGGGAAATCAATTATTCCTTCACCTTTGTTATCAACAAGCCTATGCATAGCGCTAGAACTATAGAAAATATCATAAATGCATTTTTATGAATGAAGAAAATACTTTAAGAATATAATTTTTTCAAAAATTTATAAATAATATCAACTACTGCCGTGGATAATTATTTGTATAGTTGATTCTAGTCGTTTAATATATAAGGCGTTGTCACAAATAAAATTCGTTTAACATTTGGCACGTTTTCCACAGCACGTTACCCAATGATATGTATGGAGTTTGATTTAATTCAGAGAATATATCAATACACATTGTTTCGAGGCTTATCAGGCAAGTAATCATGCTTGTTTCATTTTACAATCCATACTAAATTAGTCAGAGATGATTATACAGATTTTATATTGAGAAAAGTGTCAACTCATTGAGATCCATCGAATGTGATGTCTGTTGAGAAAGGTTTGTCTAAAACTACTGATAGATTTTGTGTCCAAACGTTAAAATAATGGATATGAATAAACTAGAAATACCATGTATGGGTCAAGTCTTTATTGTTGCAGCGGTTGGCAAAGTTTGCTAACTGCTAATTCATTTGCATCAAATTAATTTGCATTAGCTAGAAAACGAATTGGGCATTTCATTTTATGTCGTTAAAATAGTTCAATTACAGAGAAATTCTAGCCAAGCGATTTGGATATTTGATATTTTTCCTAATATTATTATAAATACTTTATTGATCATCGGTTAAGAGAGTGAAAAAGGCCTCTTTTTTGAGTAAAAATATGATACTTGGTAATAATTTCATTATTTCTTTTCTAAACCTTAGTTTAATAATTTAATCGAACTTATATAATGGAATCTCCATTTACTGATTATCCTATTTTCTCTCTCCTACTCTCTATTTAAATATTATATCAAGATTTTAGTCAATCATCCAGAACCAATTAATATTAAGTTTTTTTAACCAATTATTAAAATTTAAAGATTAATTTTCTTTAAAAAATTAATTTCCTATTAAGGGGTTGTTTTTATCCCATACTTTTTAATAGTCAATTAATTTAAAGGAAATTTTCTTGGATTAATTTACTTAGAATCTCTGTGAAGAATTATTAGAAAGGTTATATGGGATTATGGATAAGTTTTAATTAAAACTAGGCAAGAAAGTATTGGGTGAGAATCATCTATCCTTCTTCATTATCTTTCAATTCGCAGCGCTACTTTGAAAATAATGTAATCGATACATTATACAAATTCAAATAAGTTTTTTATTAATTGAGAAATTGAAAAATACATATTAATGTGCTTTTAAAATAGAGCAATCCATAAATAAATATTTGATTAAAAAGGCATATATTGGATCATGATCAAATATATGCCTTTTTAATTAAATATTAATGTTCGAAACTATTATAAAAGCGTATGATTATTTTTAAAAATAAACCATGAACAAAAAAATCATATAATAGTTTCGAATTTTGGATAACAGATGGCGCGCTAATGCATCATAATATAAATATTAATATGTGTGGTTTATATTTATTTCAATTTAAAGCGCTATGCCCCCCCTAGAGACACGCTGTCATACATCATGTATGTCTTTGTCTATACATATATATATATGCAATGATTTTAGGCCGTGAAGAGAATAGACATATGATATTAACAAGGAGAAAGAGAGAAAAAAAAAAGGAAAACAGAGAACTGTGTACAAAAGAAATAAATATATCTGGCAATATGTACAATCAACATAATATAAATTATCAGTTTCTCTTAAAATATATTTATTGCTATATAATTCAAAATATATCTAACAAAAGGTATTGGATTTTATATAAATTTCTTTACTAGAAATACAAAAACTTGGATCTGTTACAATTAAATTATTGTCAATTCTATAGTCTTGAAAAACAGAACAATCCAGTAAAAGATGTATTGAGGTTTGTTCCTCATGCCCGCAAAAACAACTCTAGTCTTCCACTGCTTTAATTCTTTTTATGTATGGCAATATTTAATTAGAAGTTTTGAATGAAAGTACTTTTGCAAGTTATAAAATAATATTAAGAAAAAAACACGTTAATGCTACCTCAGCGCTATTTGTTTCCTTTTCTCTAGAAAAATAATTCTTTATGTTAAAAATGATTCGAATTTCTCGCATGAAAAACAAATTAGTTGTTTTTATTTTCGCAAAGTTTTCGCGCGCATATATGCTATTTTGAAAATTATATAGAATACGTATAGGAACTTTATAAGATGCTATAATTTGCATATTATTGTAATATTGTCTGTGTTAATTTGCACCTTTGTTAGATAACGCAGCTTTATTAGTTGGCTAGCGGTTCTTGGATAAGTAAGGCCGCTGATAGGCGTGAGCTACTGTTGTATATATAATTTTATCTAGTTCAATTTCTTCAATCTCTTGTCCTTCTTTATTGTTTATAAAATACCCTTTATATGGTAAAGGATCTTCGTAATTATCAGCCTTCTTTCTTCCTCTAATATATATTTTTTCAGTGATACGCTAATTTATGCACGATGGATTCTATGGCCACTGGACATGCGTCGGACATGGAGGCTGTTGAGTTCTGCGCTGCCTGGAATAAAGGAGCTCCATCTAGGCCTCCTTACTTGGTGAATCTGTATAAGACCAGTGGTCTTAATAAATCTCTATATGCGTTTTTATATTTTCCATCAACTAAAATCATTGGAGAGATGAAAAATAAGTTGCTTTTTATTTTTGATAAACATCAAATACACTTAAAATTGTATAAACCAATTATATAATTATATTTAAAATGCATAACCTGGATCAGTGAAAGAAATGCAATATTTCCTCAAAATACATTTCGTTGGATTGTTCCTTCTTTAATAAAATTTATTGCACAATAAATCTAAAAGTAATCTATGCATTATATTATATCGCATGGAAACTACTTTGTCATTGGTCAAAATATAATAATTTAATAATAAATTGAATCATTAAAAGGATATAAAAAGAATAAAATATAAAAGTATTATAATTGTATATATAATTGCAAATATATATATAATTGTAATAATAGCAATGAAATTATTATGCAGGAAAGAGAAAAATAGAGATAAGGAAAAATAAAAATAATTAAAAAATATATATACGAAAAATAAGATGAAGAAAACTAAATTAATGTGAGTAAAGTTTAAACAAAGAATAAGAAAAGAAAAAAGTATAAACAAATAAAGAGGGAGAAATCCCTCGAAATATTTTGAGAAAAAAAAAATTAAATAGAAGCAGGTAGGTATTTTATATAATTATATTGTCAATGGTGGGATCATTTATTATTGCAAACTCTTATATAATGATGTTGTGCACAATCCTAGCCTAGATTCAATGAAGTTTGAGATAATTCTGTTGTTTGTGTGAGAGAGAGAGAGAACTTCTATACTCCAATGTTGAATATATATTGCTCAATATATTCCGTAGACACCAAAATGATGTTTTATTATGAAATTCAGAATTTGTTTCACACGCTAATTTATTTAAGTAATATATATGATAAATTTTTAACAAAAAAAAAACCTTATTGGTGTAATATAACAAGCTTATTGTGAAAATTGTGAAAGATCTTCCAAGGTGCAGAGAGGTTTTGAAAAGCTCTCCACAACTGAGTGTACTCTCGGTTACCACAAATAGAGCAATCAATAGATAGATCTTAAATTAAAAAAAGCATATATTGGTGCAAAGGTAATTTATTTATTAATATTTCAGTTGGCTGAATCCCAACTTTTTTCAAGGTATAAAACTAGGTATTTATGTAAACATCAAAATAGTTTTTTGTTGACATGAATACGTTGTTATACCTTAAAAAAGGTTGGTATTATGCTAACTGATATATTGGTAAATAAACTATTTTTCTAATCCAATATTTAACTTTTTAATTAAAGATTAAAATAAATATATATAAGTTCACCGGTAGCAATAATTCTTGAATATAAACACTGCCTTCCCCCCGATAATAGTCATTTAAAACAAAAATATGGCAGAATAAATCTAAACAATTTCGATAAATTTTGATGTTTGAATATTTTATAGCCAGACAAATCATGAGGGTTAGCTAATCAGTGAAAACCCTTTCTGCATTTAATGTATTGCTTCTTTGTGTGTGTGTGATTATAGCGATTGTCAATTTCTACTTTCTATTAAGACTATCATGGAGTTGATTTAGAAAAATGTTATTGAAAATGTCGAAAATCGTGAAGCGAAGAGTTTAATGAAAGGTTTTTATTTAACCGATCTCTTTCGAGCATTTCTGCTTTTCTACAGGTGTAAAAATAAGAACTATAGGAGAATAAATTGTTTTATATTTACATATCTACACAAACTGCCCACCTTATCTATGACTGATCGAGCTCTTTACAGAATCACTTCTTTCATCTATTGCTCGTTAAGATGGAGGCTGCCTGACCGCTATTCATAGTTCTTTAAATTAAAGATACTTTCGGCCAGTAAATCTTTTTTATTTTCGCTTATAAAGCTTTGCTAAATGTTTCAATTTTTGTTCTCTCCTAACGAGGACAAAAGATTTTTGTCGAAATGTCGAGACAATAAAAAATATTTACTGGCCTAAGTATATTTTATTTAAAATCTATTGTTCGCTGATTTAAATAATTTGACTCTCTTATATCAGCCACTTTGTCTATATAAATTTGAGGAATTCTGTCGATTAATACATGTCAATTTGTAAATATTTAATTCTAAGTTCTAAATTGTTTGTTGTTTTGTTTGTTTCCTCGGTATTAGGGGCTAATATTTCAATATCGCGCCTGGTTTATTAATAAATAATATATATATATATCTGCACATTCGTTCCCGAAATCTAGAAAGATTTGTGATTGCAAAATATTGCCTGAAAAAAAGACTATCCCTTGAAACCTGATATTTCTCAATTTGACATTTACATATATTAAAATAGTAGTATTTAAAGAAATTTACTCTTGTAGAAAAGCATCAATTCTTTAAAAGCTCGGTTAAATATAAAACCTTACAATATATATTCTTCGTCTTATGATTTTCTACTTTTTCATAATATTAAATTTATAAATTTAATTGCCATCTATCGATAAAATTTGTAACAAATCAATTTACTGGCAATGTGATTCTCTTCGATATTATCATTAAATATTTTCTCTACAGACCTTACTGCAATGATATAAGTTATTGAATGAGACCCAAGCCCTCTCATTCAATAAGTTATATCATTGCAGTAAGTTCTTTAGAAAAAATATTTGATACTATTAATGAAAAGAAACACATTGTCAGTAAATTTATTTGTTACAAATTTTTCAAATATACTGATCCAGGCGATTTTCTAACTTATGACATAGAAACATTTTGCTTAAACATTTAGTGTTTTGGGCAACAAGCCGTTCCCACGCAAATCTTAAATATCTATTTAATATAAAATTCATTGAAGCAGTGTTGTGTACTCAAATAGCAACATGGCGCTCAACGTTATCAAAACAACCTGAGCTCAAATTAATGTGAGTATTCCAACAATATTATATTATTTCGTAGCATTTATTTTCTATAACTTAGATATCACATGCAATTTTGATATCTATGAAGTTAAGCAAAAAAATCTCTTTAAAAAGTTGCCTAAAGAAACAATTAACTATACTTAATAAAAATAACTATATATATAAATAACACACAATTTTTTTCATTTTACAAACAAAACAAATTTAACTGCCTTTAATGCGATCAAAATAGTGGGAGGGCTTGGCTGATCAGCGGTGAGCTCTCCCATCGGTTTCGCCAATTCAAACATCAGATCGCCTTTTAAAACTCTAATACTGTATTTGAAAATTCTGATTATATATGCTCCACTGAAGGATGAAATCTTAGTTATAGTGTTTTAGGAAATTATTTACCTAAGACTTTTGGACACTAGAATTACATATAATATTGACAATAAGTTGGTCTCTGGTATAAACAAAAAGCCTTGGTTGTTGTTGGTAAACAAAGGTAGTGTGTGTTGCCTGTAAATATAGGCTAAATTCTATATGTAAGGGTATTGTAAATACTATAATATTCATAAGTTATGATGCATTAGCGCGCCATCTGTTATGAAAATTCGAAACTATTATAGATGCGCATGATTATTTTAAAAAATAAACAATTTATACTGCCCTTACTGCAATGGAAAAATTAATGGGAGGTCCTGGCTCATCAGTGGTGAACCTTCCCAGCAGTTTCGCCAGTTTAATATGTACTATATACTATTTATATAAAATATACTATAATATTTATCTCTCTCAATTTGGGTGGGCTCAATAAACTACAAATAAAGTAATTAGAGAGTGACTGATTTATCGTTAGAAAAAACCTTGTGCCTAGTAGCTTCCTATAGGTGATTCTCCACCGTTGGCCCGATCTGTGGAAATATTAAGCGGTTCACGACTAACCCGCCTTCAAAAAACCTTATTAAAATTACAAGAAAAACGTGTTGTTGTCGTGTCCAAGAGCCTAAGATGTCTCCATGCTTCTCTACCGCAAAAGTCGCAATTTCCTCATCTTGATTCTGTGAAGTTTCTTTTCTAGGTACATGTCAATTTTCTGCAAGGCTGTGGCCATTGCTGAACATGAGAATATGTGGTTAGTTCCACACCAGGACAATTTTTGAATGTACTGTAGGTTATTGTCCCATAAAAAGGTGTATATATGTGATGAGGTCTGGCAGCCTCTTGTAGAATCCTGTCGACTAAAACTGTGGTGAAGTGTCCAGTCGACTTAATCTATGGTGTGAGTCCTTGTAACTCTCGTTATACTGTGTTGACCGAGAGGAACAGTCAGGATAAGGAGTTTTCCAGTACCTCTCTGCACCTTGGAAGACCTTTTGCACTTCTCACAAAGTACAGGCAGTCGTGGTCGAGGCAGAGTGGAAAGCTTCGGAATGTCCACACAAAAAACGAAGACACAGTTGCACTAAGAAAGTTCCGTGAACAGATAAAAGTTGAACTAGGAGCGAAAGATGGAGATGGAAGAGTTCTTACTGGTCTACATGGTGGATGAGGTGGACCTGGAGTACAACCGACGAGGGCTCACGCAGATGGTAAGTGACTGTCAAGTGACTGTATTTTTGGCTAGGACGGAGGCTTTATATACCTTTTCCGAGAAAGGAAGTATTGCATTTCAGCAGCTGCAAAAGAGCGTGGATCGTCTGGCGAAACTGTACACTGGCGCCGTCCTGATGGTTTCCAATCTATCTTTAGATGTTGTTTTGTGACTTCCATCTATCTAGAATTTAGACGTTTTTGACTTCTATCTCTCTAGCTCAACTCTTAATCTATTACAGAGTTTTATTTATTTATCCTCAGTTTGTACAAAGTACATTACATATAATGATGTAATGACGCATGTCAATAATGCGTATAACCATTTACAGATGTGTTTCTATTATACAACATGAAAATCTTGTTATAAGTTATATACAATATGGGGTTGTTGGTTTAAATTACCATATATACTATTTCTAACGATGAATTATAAATTAATCAAGATATAATTCAATTATAATAATTATAACTAATATAATCGTTCCTTAATATATATATTCAGTAAACTATTTTCGTTTAAAAAAGGTCCGAGATATATTGTCACCAATTTGGTGACTGGCCTAACTGTCCATTAAGGTTGAGAAATGTTGTTTTAAAGTATATTAAATGTGTAGGAGAAGAGATTGAGATTTTATTTAAATAAATTTGTAAGATATTCACCAAATGTTCAATGATTTTTTCCTGGAGGATGTGAAATATTCTTGACGTAAGCCATTTAATAATAAATAAATAAATTTAATAAAATCACACACACACACAAACAGCTTTATTAAGACCACCGGTCTTATACAGATTACCACAGGAAGGAAGCATAGATGGAGTTCCTATACTTCAGGCAGCGCAGAACCCAACAGTCTCCAGGTCCGACGCATGTCCAGTGACTACAGAATCCACCGTGCATAAGTTAGCGTATCACTGAAAAGACGAGTGTGGAATTAGCCGCGTTTTAGTATTCGCTTTCCTCATCTAAATAGACAACGATATTCGGCGAATCTATTAATCTCTTCCGAGCGATGACTGCGGTCTTGTATAATTTATATAAACCAAAGAAAAGACCTTTATCAAACATCATTGTATTCATCCAATTATATATTTGTTGACTATCGGATTGAGACAAGGATAAGTCGCCTACGAGTTCTTTTCTCCAAGAAAAAACAACAAAATATTATATGCATGAGTGCATCTTGTATTCTGATATTACATAGATCACAAGTTAAAGGACAGTCAGTCTTCCAGCGCTTTGAACGAATTTCCGGAAAGAACACCCGTAGAAGTTTCAGTTGCCTAAAATGTATTTAATTACCAGAGGAGTATTTGTGAGAATATATAAATAGTTCTTGCTGTTATTGAATTATTTAAGTGTTTAAAGTGACTGTAATGAGAGGTATTTAAGATTTGTGCTTTGTCGTTTTGAATGATCTGTTCATTTCCCATTCGAATAATATCGGGTATTTCAGTCTGTATAACTGAGGATCTTCCGAAAAGGCATATCCTGACCAGGCTCACATAAAATTTAGATGGCAGAGCGCCATATAGTGGAACGGAAATCAACTAAACGTTGATTTATCCTGTTCCGTGATATTTACCAACCCATTTTCTTGATAAATCAAGAAAAGCCAACTACGAACGTGTATCGGGCTGTTTTCGCTCATCAGCGTGGTACAGGATGTACCTCTACGACCAAAAATGTTCCAGAGTTTTCTTGATTGGCTTTTATTGATTTAACAAGAAAATGGTTTAGCCATATATCAGGGAACAGGCTAAATCAACGTTTAGTTGATTTATGTTCCACTAGATGGCGCTCTGCCATCTAAAAAGTTCATGTGAACCAGGTCAGGATATGTCTCTTTTGATTTTAATACCAACACCTAACATTTTCTATTATTTTATTTTAAAAAATAATTTCTCACATATAAATATAATATATATTTTTTTCATTACTCCTTATAGAATATTTTATATATAATTATTATAATTTTAGAAAATAATATTATGGAAAATTGTTTTCACGATAGGCGGGAAATTTTTTTTTTCAATCATCTCTTTTCAGAAAAGTCGATCCCGATTGAACATGTTCGCCCCATAACTTTTTCATACTCTGAAAACTTTTATAAAAATTTGAACGGAGATTTTTGCCAATCAATTTTGACTTTTCTCTCCCAGCCGGAAATTTGAAAGCGTTTCGTCATTTCCGGAAACAGTTCTTTTTAAAATGGGCAGACGATTAAAGTTTCCCTGACAAATATTGGCAGAAAATTTTGTTTTTTTTTAATTTGAATAGATATTTAAAGAGAATTGTTTTTTTATCAGGACTATAATTTGTTTTAACCAGAATTTTTTTTATATTTCCATTTAAATTGATAGTTATAAGGTGTTCTATTATTATTTGGAAAATTTCCTTAGAAATGCTATATATTTTATATTTCAATTCTACTTTAAAAGTTTATATGAATAAATACAATTTAATAATCGACAATGTATCACTAGGTGTAAGGAAAATTCTTAAATAGGAAAGTAACATTTCTAAGATTGTGATTCAAAATTCCGCTAAATTGATTACTTTGACTCTTGTTTTCATTGTATTAATATTATTTTTTTTAAATATCTATGAATATATGCATTGTGAGAATATAATATTTATTTTATCTTTCTCTAAGTATTAATTATATATTTTGATATTTATTTATTACCAGTTACAAATAAGACACTCTATATCCGATCTGGATAATTGCGCTTGAAGCTACAAAAATTCATATTGTAGTAGAGTTGGTATATAACAAAATTATCAAAAAGAAAATAAATAATTAAGAAAAAGAAAATTAAATAAACATATACATTAAACAAATAAACAACAACATAAGCAGAGAGATGAAATCGCAAAGTAGTTATTTACAGTATGTTGAGAAATGATGGAATTTGATTTAATGAAGTTATCTGTAATAATTAGTATCGTGGAGAGAGAAAGTTGATCAAGTTGAGTTATTTACAATGAGTTATATTATAAAGTAACTTATCAATTAATTACATTGATTTAAATCAAGTCGCATAGTAGTGTAGTTCTTCAAGCTGCATGAAGCGGTATATTTTGAATATATTTATTATATTTTGATATGTTTTATAGAACAAGTCTCTGAAGTCAAACGCCAGGTGACACTTCTGGGAACAATATTAATTCATTGTTTCTATTTTTTTTTTCTCTTTTTAATTGTAAAGTATATCACCTTTTGTAAATATATAAAGATGAATAATTTTATTCGTAATCGAACTTTTTGGCCCACTGTATGTATTACATCCCAAACACGATGCGACACCAGCCATCTCTGTCTTGAGCTCAATGTACCATCTCGGCGACTGTCAAGTCAGTGAGTTCATTTAATTGGTCCACGAAGTGTGTCGGCGGGCGTCCAGGTGTGTGTCGCCCAGACGTATTTTCGGTCAGTATTGTAAATATGTAAATAAAGTTAATTTGAACTAAGTTTCGTAACTGTTATTTTTCTTTTGTTTTCGCGTTTTTAACTAGGATATACCTAATAACAATATTCTTCATTTGAATTTAATATCTCTTTTATTTCATATTCTCAATGTTTTCAATAAATTCGACAAACTCTCTATAAAATGTTTATTATTAAGTCATTTTTCAGAATGAATCAAGACTGCACAACAAAAGTAAATTTACATAATTTAAAAACATATTGAAAATAAGTCAAATCGTTAACACTTGTACATTTTAAAGGACTGCGGCGTATGATTATAAAACAACACTTAAAGTTTCACCGCATAAGTTTCTTTTCTGTGAAAAATCAATATTTATTTCAAAGAGAAATATTTACTATTTCTAACTTTTTTGGATGAAGTATGAAAGGGTGAAAATATGAAGAGTAATGGCGAACGGAAAACTTGTACATTTATTTACAAATGTTCGTTTGTGGCAAGATACTATTCCTTTAACTTCAAATTACCGAGTGGACCAATTAATATTGATTTTATTCAACTTATCGATTATTTTTCAAGGGACCGGGAAAATATTTCAAATTATCGAGAATATAGACAAGTATAGTTTCAGTAGGGATTGGATGTTTGCTTGAATCGTTTTAACAAATAAACAAGACATTTTCTTCGTTAACTCTTTGTTCTGATTCACGTGGTACAGTAGGACTTCCCTTTAGCGGACACATCTCTACGAAGTCAGTTTTCATTTGCAAAATTACCATTTTACAATTTAGCAACTCTTCGGTGAGATGACACCTCTCCCTAAAGGACACTTTGGATCTGCAATTAGGTGTTCTTTTCAGGGAGGTTCTACTGCATTATTATTTTTTCAATTTGCTCAATATCTCAAGCTCTATGACATACATTTGTTTTTAACCATTATAATAATCTGTTGAAGGAAAATTATGACATAAAGCAAATACCTATATAAATAAATAAGTCAAATATAATGTGAAGATGTGGAAAAACTATTTTCAAAATATACATGTGTCAATTAAATGCATAAGATTTCTGGAGATGAGTTTCTTTCCATTTTATCGACACAATTTAGAGCATTCGGGCATCTCTGCCCCTCTTCGGGAGTGCATAAAAACAAATAAACGAGTTTATTCGTTTTTATGCTCTCATGTACAAGGGCAGACATGTCCGAAAGCTTGAAATTGTGTCGATAAAATGGAAAGAAACTCATCTTCAGAAACCTGTTGCATCATTTAAATCATATCTAGGATATTTAAATCAATTGATATACATGTGTCAATAAATTTTACCTCAATAACTATGTACCTATATGTCTATAAAAACTGCTTACTAATCATATACATTTTCGTTTAAAGTTTTTCTCAGGTGAAGTATTTTTATATAGAAGATAGAAGGTGTCTTAACAAAAAGTGTGTATGCGAAACAGCATTTCATTTAGATTATTAAACATTATTTATAAAGATGTAAAACTACATTTGAAAACTATCCCGCATGTGTTTCTTTTCAACGAAAAATCAAAATTTATTTCAAGGAGAAATAACGACTATTTCTAACCATTGGGATGAGGTATGAAAGGGTGAATTGTGAAGAGTAATGATAAACGGAAATTGGACATGACATCTGCCCGGTAAGCGGAACACTGTGGGTTCGATTCCCATCCCTGGACACTTTTATTTTTCAGTTTATCATTACTCTTCACAATTCACTCTTTCATACCTCATCCCAAAGGTTAGAAATAGTCGTTATTTCTCCTTGAAATAAATTTCGATTTTTCGTTCAAAAGAAACACATGCGGGATAGTTTTCAAATGTCGTTTTACAATCATAAGTCGCATTATATTGTATTATAAAGATGTATCGATGATTAGGAAGTAATAAAAAATTATATTAATGAATTTAACGATTTTTTTTCTGCAAAGTCTATTATCTTTTGTCCCCCTAACGCATCCGATTCCAACAATAATACGCCATTTTATGTTTATTCCAAAGATAATTGTATCGTTGCTTAGTGAAATCTTGGTTGAAAGGTTCACTTTTTCTTTCTTTTCTGCGCCGATATTATTACGGAAAAAGTTTTAATGCGAATACATAAAATGCAATTTTATATTCATTAGACACCCGTGCTTATGGAATTTGAAGATACTATTTTCTACCATTCTCACACATAAATATGTGACTTATTATCTGAAAAGTGTTTGACAACCTTGATAAACCCAAGCCAAGCATTTTCTCATATTTTTCAAAGTTGCAATAAACTCTCCGTCATTTATTAGTTTACTAATTTGAGGTACAATTAAATTATCTCCTGTTATATCTTAAAAATTGATCTTTGAAAATTTAGTCATTAAAAATTTGACAGCATCACTAGCTTTCTTTAAAGCTTTTACATAATTATTTTATTAACCCTAAGTAAAGGGCGAAGAAGCATTTTTAGTTTTGGAGACAAGCGGTTCATTTTTAACATTTTGCTTGCCTAAGCTAAATATATTTCTATCAGGAAAGATTTTTTCAATATACTGATTATTTCTGTATCTGTTGTCCCACTTGAATTAAAAACAAGGTACTTTGTGTTTCCTTTCTGCAAGCACTGTGAAGTACCTATAATTTAAAGATACATATTCTCTCCATGAATGTTTGGGTTAAATCAACAATTATAAGATTTACTCAATAGTCGAATAGGTTTCTGTTGAGGGTTCAGGCGAGAATCCTCACGCCACTTCGCGCCTGGCGGCGCCAGTGTGGCGGTGGGAACCGGCCGAGACTGGAACCCGGGGGTTTTGGTTTCGGTTTTGGCTGCGAGCGGGGAGTATCTCCGCGTCTGGCTGTGTGTGGTGTTCTCCTTATGTTCCGGGACTGGTTATAAATAAAACCGGTACCAATGGAGCTCCGACGATTCAGAGTAGATTATTGACAAAACAACGGGCACAACGCAACAGTTTCTTTCATTTAGGTTGAATAGGCAACAGGTATGGAGAGAAGGTAATACACTACCATAGTGTAGAAAACAAGCCTTCAAACTTTGTTTAGAGAATTCAATAACTTGTGAATAATTTTCAGAGTTTTAAAAAAGGCTTTCAATATCATTGCAGTATATTAATATTTGTTCATCAATATATATAAAATTATCTAAAAAAAGCATTGTTTCTTTAAATGATACACATATGTTGTGGTTACATGAGGTTTTCCTTTGCTTTAATATTTATACATAATTTTTGCTGCTTAATTTGATAGCCCTAGATCATTAAATAGATCATAAGACATGATTAAAAAAATGTGAAAAGTGCCACTGTCATTTGATATAAAGTCAGGGGTCTACTAATTGATGTTTATCTGCAAATTCTGTATGCTGATCACACCAACGATGTAAAAATCTTACCAATGCAAACAAACATTCAATTCCTCTCAAATTTTACATCTAAACCATGAAACACATAGGACATTTCAATTGCAACCCCTTTCGCAAAATAATATTGACCATCTATCAAAAAAAATCAAAAGGAAATGTAGAACGACATTTGAAAATTATCCCGCATGTGTTTCTTTTGAACGAAAAATATAAATTTATTTTAAGGAGAAATTACGATTATTTCTAACCTTAGGGATGAAGTATGAAAGGATGAATTGTGAAGAGTAATGATAAACGAAAAAATAAAATGTCCAGGGATGGGAATCCATCATGGGGTTTTCATCCCTGGATACCTTATTTTTACGTTTATCATTACTTTTCAAAATTCATTTTCTTTCATACTTCATCCCTAAGGTTAGAAATAATCGTTATTTCTCCTTAAAATAAATTACGATTTTTCGTCAAAAGAAACACATGCGATATAATTTTCAAATGTCGTTCTACATTCTATTTGATAGATGGTCAATATTATTTTGAGAAAGGAGTTGTATGGGAAATATGCCTTATGTAACACATGCGGGATAATTTTCAAATGTCGTTCTACAATCATAAGCTTCATTATATTGTATTATAAAAATAAATGTACGAAAATCTACACAAATAAAAAAAATCTTAAACCAAAAGACAATCATAAAGAATGAAGAAAGACTAATTATAGGAACTCAAGGGCACGTAGAGAGTGTCACCTTTCCTCCCCGCTGGATCCTCCCTTCCTCGTTAATTACTCCCCATCACAGTGACGGATTTTATATCTTCTTTAGATCTCTCGCTTGTTAATCCTTCCATATGTTGTCTTTGTCATGAATTCTCTTAATGAATTTACACAAAGATATTGCATTAATACTAAGCCAACTTAATTTCTTCGCGAAATAGAAAAATCTTATCTGTCTTACACAAAATTTATTCGATTTACGCAATATGATTTATTAGTTTGATTTCAACAAACTACACACATTAGACAATACACATATAAAAAAGGTCATCCACATATATACCTGATAATCTATTTCAGCTACTTCACATTCACGAGCAGTTTATATCAGATCCCAGAAGCCAACATTTTTACACAGTTAATAGTATTAATTGTTTTATAACACTAAAATGACGTGGCAGATATAAAACACGCTACACACGAAACACAGAAACGTTCTACTTTGAATGAAGAAATAGAGCTAACATTAAAACTAACATGTGATTACATATCACCGCTGAAATATTAAGGGTCGCTTAAGCGACACATTTTTAAAAATTATTTTCTTTTGACCCAGAAAGACCATGTGCCATAGGAAAAAAATCGAGCCATTCAAGGTGGTAACTTCCGTTTAGACCTGCCAGATGCAGAGTAGAGCTATGGAACTTCAGGAAATAATCGCGTAAAAACTCACCGTTATACACAGCTCAAATCAAGAAAACAAATCGCACATATTACAAGTTATCCCTCACTCCTCTCTTCTATGGAAAGTCTTTAAATACATACACACCACAATCACCTAACAAACTGAAGGTTACAACTTTCCCTGAAATGTTGATTTACACAATACAGTAGAACCTCCAGAAGAGGATACTCGCGCTATAAGATACTTCTCTACAAAAGACAGTTTTCAATTTTAAAA
Organism: Cordylochernes scorpioides; assembly: GCA_030710605.1. Classification (NCBI taxonomy): domain Eukaryota; kingdom Metazoa; phylum Arthropoda; class Arachnida; order Pseudoscorpiones; family Chernetidae; genus Cordylochernes; species Cordylochernes scorpioides. The sequence continues at coordinate 17,630,843 of CP092870.1, forward strand.
TTACCATTTTTACTATTCAGCAATTCTCCGGTAAGAGGACATCTTACCCTAAAAGACACTTTGGCTCTGCAATTAGGTGTCCTTCACAAGGAGGTTCTACTGTATAACAAATGTAAATATGGGTAGATCACGATTCTTCTATTCATTAATTTTTCACAGCGTCTTCAAAATCTATTATTCACAAAATAAAATTGATCGTTTAAGCTGGTCAATAAAATATACTATTACAACCATAAAGGCTGGAAACACGTATGTCCCATCTGCGGATATATTTCCCCGTTACTTGGGATTCTTTTTAATAATTGAATAACTTTTACCACTAACTATCGTCTTTTTATCGACAATTTTTCTAGTTAATCCACACACAAAGTCTTTATTAAGACCCCAGTCTTATACAGATTCTCCTCTCTCATTGCCGGCTTGCAATGATATCCCCACGATGATCAATCACCATAATGCCGTGGAGGTTTCTAGTTAATCCAACAATGTTTTTCTGTTATTATCAATAATTATTTTCCCTTGTGAAATTTTATACGTATTTTGTACATAACAAGCATCAATCAATAAAAACGTATTGAAATTATATACAAATATATATATATGTGATGTAATATTATAAATTATCTTTAAATTTCTAGTATATCAATTTTTCTATTTATATTTTCTAACTTATATAGAGGTTCATCTCTCTGATAACAATCTGCAAGGTTTTTCTTTGATATTCTGCTATAAAATATGAATGTTTTTCAAATTCCGATTGATTGCTATTGTTCAGTATATGGTCTACTGGGGAAGATAAGGGTTTGTGATTTGGTAAAGCTGCTCTCTGTGGTTGTGATTAATACGTTTATTTAGTTATTTTTTCCGGTTTCCCCAATTTATTATTTATTTAAAAAACTTACCACAAGCCACTCTAAACATAATATAATGAATAAAACCCAACCTTTGTTATAACCTTTTTGATTTTGCGATGAATCTTTAGGGTATAAAATAGAAAGATTGAGATTAAAACTACTTTATTAGATCGTTCATTTAAGATTATATATGGTTAAGTACAAAATAAATGAATAGATATAAATAAAGAGAGAGAAAGCTCTCAAAAATAATAGTCTACAAATCTATCCTTAGACCCCAATAGATACATATAAAACTGAAATTTAATAATTATTATTTTTTAAAAAGGTTATACATATATTTAATTTACTTTAATATCAAATATTACTTTAGGACATTTAAGCATATAAAACGACATCCTATAATTGAGAATACAGTTTGGTCAATATTCCATAATTTCCGGAATTCATAGAATCTAGAATTATGAAATTTCATTTTATAAAAATATCAACAGAAGATCGACTATTCTTTGAGGCAAATATCCCTTACATATTTGACACATATATCAAATCTAGAATGATCATTTTAAAAATAAGACAAATGACACATTCCCCAAAGTATATTTTTACAAAGTATATATCCAAATATTTTCTACTTCAAATTTTTAAGAGACACAGTTTATTAGAAATCATGGAAACTTTGAAAAAATTTTGTTGAGAATTCAAGTACACAGTACAATTCGTATTTTATAGTCACTCAATTTGTCACATTACACGGAAGATTCCAGAAATACTTACATATAAAAGAGGTCCATCATAAACATCAAATTGTTCTCTTGTGATGTCTCACTTCTTCAAAGTTCGGACAGTCGTAGATAAGGTGAGAAGAGCAGTTTGTTCAGTTTCTCCGCAGGAACAATTTGATGTTTCTGATAGACCTCTTTTATGTAAGTATTTCTGGAATTTTCCGTGTAATGTGACAAATTGAGTGACTTTATTCATGTATAAATTTGTTTAAAATTTCATTGATAAATTTGAGATAAATGGGAAAAATATGTTGTTCCTTTAATATTGCGGGCCAGTGTAATAAAGAATTTCCAATCTCTCTCTCTCTTTCTAAATATTTAAATTTATTATGTATTTAAACCTATATTAAGATGACTTTATATGGATTTTGTGATAAATTAGTGTCAATTTCATTCTCTCACTTATATTTTGAATTGTATATGAAAAAAAAAGATATTTATTTCCATAATTCTCACAAACGTTATATTATATTTTCTAGTAAATTTATTTTGAATTACAAACATCTTATTACTAAAAGCGTATCTTCACAAATAAAAGAATAGAACAATTTAGGAATTAAACATTTGAAATATATATAATCTTTAATTAGAAAGGCATATATTGGATCAAAATAATTTATTTTACCAATATTTCAGTTGGCTGAACGCCAACCTTTATCAAGGTATTATAACATATTAATGTGTGTCAACACATATTGGTTGTTGACACACATTAAATATGTTATAATACCTTGATAAAGGTTGGCGTTCAGCCAACTGAAATATTGGTAAAATAAATGATTTTTTGATCCAAAATATGCCTTTTTAATTAAATTATGGATTGCTCTATTTTCAATATATATCTCAAATATATAATATTTCAAACATTTCTTCTAATTGTATATTTGGCTTTTATTAAATTTTTGGAAAGTTCTTTAATAAAATTTGGTCGAAATTCTCGGTAAGTAGATTCAACCAATGTAAATCCATTTAGTTGTGTTTTCTGTCCAATGAGAGATAATAGAAATTTCACGACTGGACAACTCTCGAAAGTCATTACAGTTATCTTGGACTGTTGTGTAGGATTAGTAATTTGAATTTTAATAAGGGGTTTTGTCGCGGCATAATTAATTCCACCGTGCAAATTTAATAGGAAGAAGCTTTCTAATTGGGCAGGCTTAACTCCCCGTCTAGACGCTTAACTAACTGTCCGTAAACTGATTGGTGATAGTTAGTGGCAACCTTCAATTACGGGGATTGCTGAGAGGAATCGGTAAACACATTTCCCTTCTTTGCATATTTATTCTAGGACTAACGCTGTTTGCATAAATATAGCATTGTAGTCATAAAGCAACAACGCTTCATCTATATATAACAAATAAACTCATTAAGACTGCTTTTATATGCTACACTAAAGGGAGGAATCTTAGAAATGGCATTTAAACAAACTATGGAGACAAGCTTTTATTTATATTGCGAAAACACACTGCGGTTTAATATATAACAAGAATAACTTCCTACCCCCATTCAAGGCTGTACCTATTCTTGATTTAGTTGGCTAAAGCGCTTCTCAAACAAGAGAGGTAGTGGGTTCTTGGCAAAAAAATCTAAACGAATTTGTATCATCGCCTTCTTTCTTGAAACTTCATGTTAGATTTAGCGCCTTACGATAAAAGAGATTTTGGAAAACAAATAACGTAAAAATGCCTTATTCTTTGAAATTTTGGCAATCGCAAGATATCCTATGTTTACACAGATTAAAATAAATGACTTAATGCAAGAATTTCTAAAATATATTTATTAGGAGCTTTTTCGGGTCTCGCCTTTTCACAATCTTTAAGGGAAATTAATTCAGTTTAACCAAAGGTTAGGAAAGAGCAAGACCCGAAATATGAATTGATTAAACCTAAAAGTTGAGAAAAAGCAAGATCCAAAACTCCCAATAAATATATACAGTTAAATCTGTCGATAGCCCCCCCTCTTGGGACTCACCAAAATAGGGTGTATAGACAGGTCACTTTTAATGTAAATCGTATTGTACTACGTATTTTAAATCAGGCGCTTTTTAGAGGGGGCGCTATAGACAGGTTTAACCGTATATTTTAAAACCCTCGCGGAAGTAATATATTTCAATTTTGTGTGCTTCTGCTCTGCTTCTAATATTTATATATTTAATATTTGTTTGTGATTTCAACATTGTAGGATTTGATGGAAGCTCACAATGAGATCCTAGTAAAATAACTATGTAAATATTTTACTGTAGAATGGGATTTTTCAGCCTGAATGCCTTGTGGCGAGTTAAGTGAGAAATATTTTTATTGCTCGAATTTGGGTGTGTGTGTGTGGGTTAGCGCTTATTATTAAATATTTTAAAATAATTTTTTATAAAATGTGTTTATATTTGAGATATCAATTTTTTCATCTCTATCTCGCTTTTTATTATTATATTTTTCAATATTTTCTTTAACTTTTTTTTAATGTCCGATACTTTTAGTAATATTAAGTTGTTGACCATTAATATTTCTATTCCAAAAAAGCATTCAATTTCCAGAATTATACATTCGCCTCTGGCTGTAATAATAGATCTAATTTATCTGGGCAGTGAGTCGAATATATTTGAATGACAGGTATAGAATTCGATGTGGCTTCAAATATATGTCGTAGTTCAATCGAACAGTTGGGAAGAGGTAGCTATCCAAACTTTCAACAATTAGGGCAAAATAAATATGTGCTCAATTAATGAGCTATCTAGAGAATGAGTAGGCAAAAACAACATGCGGACAGTCTATAAATACATCGAGAAAGGACAGAATAGGCGATATGAAGTTGTGAATTATAATGTTGTAGGTAGTATCGGGTAAGCACCCTAGCCGTGACATTTTGGAAGTGTAACGGTGGTTGTAAATTACCGGCTATGGGAACTAGAGAGAGATTATAGGTAACCATTGGACCTCCATACCATCAGTCCATGTGATGCGGGGCCTGTAGGACAATGAGAAATGAAAGCAGGAAATAATGGTTCCCTGAGGCTTCTCCTCAGACGGATACAAACATCTTGGTGAGTGATAAACAATCTAGACGACGTGACGCCGTGTCCATGTCCAATTCTAAAGGATTCTATAGAAAGATTCTGAGTCGTGAACTATGTGAAAACTAATCTCTCTCTCTCTTGTCTATAGTACCATCTTGGTCTTGAGTCTAATAACGCCAGCCAGCACCTCGGCCCATCCACTCTGTGGAAAGAACTCTTGCAGTCCATCGGTGACGGATTCTTTCCCGCGGTGGAAGCTACCATTGTATATATTTTAATATATACAAGGTGCGTTCATTAATTTCCAGGACTGGTTAAAAAATAAAATAAATAAAAAAGCTAGAGAAAATATTTTTTTACAGAGTTGAATATTGGACATTCGACCACACCTGACTGAAAGCACGAGTCTCGTGGCGCACGCGCCGATTTAAAAATAGAACAAAACAACTTCCTTGTAAGGTTCGCATTTCTAATTTTAAAATGGCCATTTTCGAAGAGCAGAGAATCTGCATTAAGTTTTGTTTTAAATTGAAAAAAAAAGTGCTACTGAGACGTATGAATTAATAAAGAAGCTTTTGGCGATGCAGCTTTATCTCGTTCAAGAACTTTAAATGGTTTTCACGCTTCCAAAAAGTTCGGGAAAAGGTAAACGATGATCAGCATACTGGGCGTCCAAGATCATTTCGTTGCGAGGAAAACAAGCTCAAAATAAAGGAGTTAATTAAATCTAACAGAAGAATTTCTATTAAAGACTTATCTTCAGAGACTGGACTATCTGTTTATTTGGGGATAATGAGGTGCAGTGCGCCTTAAAAGACCAGAAAGATGGCAAAACAATGACTGGATACTTCACGTCGGTAATGCGCGGCCGCACACAGCCCATGTTGTTTGGCAGTTCTTGGCCAAGCATTCAACCATACAGATCCCTCATCTACCCTATTCCCCCGACTTAGCCCCCAATGACTTTTTCCTCTATCCTAAATTGAAAATGAACTTGAAAGGAAGGAAATTTGACAAAGTTGATATGATACAAGCTGAATCGAAGGCAACCTTGAGGAACCTCTCAAATATTGATTTTATCTCCTGCTTCGAAAATTTGAAAAAAAGATGGAACGGGTGTATTGAGGCAGGAGGGGCATATTTTGAAAAATATTAAATTAGTTTTTTTATTTGTTTTATTTTTTCAAAGATACAGAGCAGTCCTGGAAATTAATGAACGCACCTTGTATATGTATAAAGATAGAATATTTCCGGGAGGATATTGATCCATTGAAGCATAGGGCGCCTCTCCCGTCAAAATGTTGTGGCTTTGTCACCGATTCGAGGTCGCTAGTTTGCGGCGACGGTCAATAGATGGCGTCAGGTTTTGACGTTCATTTTGACGGGAGAGGCGCCCTATGCTTCTAAATATGTATATTTATGTGACAATATCGTTGCGGAATTTCTTGTTGTTCGATGAGAATGGTGAGATTTGGTTGAAACGCAGTCGTTTGAGTGGAAGTTGAAGCATACAGTTAGGAATAATCAGGACACGTGATGGGGTTTGAAAATAAAAGGCAACTGGGTTGGAGGAAAGAAAGCTTGAGAAGGCGGAGCGGGTTTTGATTGTTAATTATCTGATCACATGGCGGTGATTGGACTTAGCTATGAGCTGAGCGGGGAGGTCTCGAGAGCAGATGTTACCTCGTTGGGAGCGAAGGAGCCACTCTAGGTGTTGTTCCGATGGGAGCGAAAGTGCTACTAACCATTCTTGCTTCTCGATTTAACACCAAGACTTAGCTTCTTTCCTATTGGTCGAGGGATGGAACGTGCCCGTTTTTCTATTGGTTGACCTATTTAGGGGATACTTTCTAATTGGTTCTGCGGCTTTCTTTGGTGGAAGATACCGCCGATCTTGTCAGGAAGTATTGGGTGTTAGTTCGACTCTTATAACTTCCGCGGTTATCAGATACCTCCGGTCCTGCTCCGGAAATATTGGGCGTCTCTCGACCTTTATAACTTCTGCGGTCACCAGACACGTCCGGTCCTGTCAGGAAGTATTGACTATACAAGTTATTAATAATTGTGCCCGCTTTAAGCCTACTTCCTATGTCTTGTTGCTACTTTCTTTCCTCCAGTTACCTTATTCTTTATTAAATCTTTGAAAATCATACATTGTACATGCATAGTGAGTCGGGGGTGCATACAATTATATACAAATTATGACATTTATCAATTATTTTATAAATTTACATCTATTTATCCATATATTTATCATTATATATTTTGATTGCGGTATTTAACCTTATATAACCCTATATGAACGATGTGTGTAATAAAATAAGTTTTAATATCTCTCTCTCTACCACAATATCATCATCACGGTCTTACTTAAAAAATAGACAAGTTATTATATTAACCAGCTAATATGTTATCAAAATATTGCAGTTACTTTTTCCTAATTGAAATTTTAACACTTCGAAATTCTATCCACATATGTAAAATAGTGTGAAAACAAAGGCATAAAAACACGCATCATTTTTACAAAGTACTATAGAATTAGCACACTATATGCACGATTTAAATGCGAAAGATAAATTGGAAAATATTTGTGCCGTTAAACTTTCTCAATTTTGTTTGAGCATTATCCCATCATACGCTAATACCTGGGCTCCAACACCAAGCTTGTATGAATGAATATATAGCCTTTGATATAATATTTACATATATATTTTAAAGATGGTCAAGAAAAGGTGATAATACGAGGGCCATCCAATAAATAAGTTTCCCTTTTTTTAAACAAATAAACCACATTATTTACAATTATGCAGTTATTTTATTTTCATCATACAACTCATAGACGACTTCTCTACATAATAACCATTTCTGTCCAAACATTTTTGGTACCGTTGTAGCAATTTTGATACCACTGTTGTACCAAGCCGTGTCCTGTCTTCGTAGCCAGTGGTTCGCCTCCGCCTGCACTTCGTCATCATTCGCAAAGTGCTTGCCTCCAAGGTGCAACTTGAGTGCTGGAAAAATATGGAAGTCGCTTGGGGTAAGATCCGGAGAATAAGGTGGATGTTTGAAAATTTCCAATTTGATTCGTACGAGCTGCGTAAAGGCGAGCATTGTCATGGACGAGTAACACTTTTCGAGACAAAAGTCCAGGACGTTTCCGTTTTATTGCAGCTCTGTGTTTAGTGAGGACTTCGCAGTACCTCGCAGCGTTAACCGTAGTGTTTGGGGGCAGGTAGTCAACCAATAAAACACCTTTACAGTCCCAAAAGACGATGCCTGCAGAGATTGTGACCTTCGCCTTTTTTTGGTGCACTTTCCTCAAACTTCTTCCACACCATGCTTTGTCGTTTTATTTCCTGAGTTGAATGATGCACCCAGCTTTCATCTCCAGTGACAATACGGGAAAACAGTTGATCTTCATCTCTTCGATGCATTTCCAGGAAAACTCGGGCTGCCTCCATCCGTTGTTGCTTGTGATTTTCCGAGAGCAAACGCGGGACCCATATTGCGCAGAATTTGTGAAAATTCAAAACATCTTACATGATTTTTCCAATCGAAGAGAGTCCAATTTCGATTCCAGGAGGCAGTAGAATCATTATTTCGTCAATGGTGACGCGGCGATCTGCTTCCACCACATTCCGAACAGCAGCAACGGCTGTATTGTCCGTAGCAGTAACGGGCCTGCCGCTTCGCTCGTCATCATGCACGTTTTGCCGTCCTTCCAAGAACCATGAACGCCATCGGCGAACCATTTGGGTGCTCATACATCCTTCACCATACACTGACACTAAATTGCGATGAATATTGACCGCAGTTTCATTTTTCGCCGTGAAAAAACGAATCCAGAACGGAGTTCGCAAGTGGACACGTTCACCAGTGGTAGCTCCATGGAAACTGAAGCGCTACGGACTTGCGCGTACGAGTAGCGTGATTTTGAAGGTCACGCACTTCCAACGCATCCTAGTGACCATTTCTTATACTACTAACTAATTTTTACAACTGTTGTTCGTAGAAAAAAAAGGGGGAAACTAATTTATTGGATGGCCCTCGTAGATAAATTAATAGAGAAATAGATTATTTCATTTTTCCTTTCTAGGATTTCAGTCAAGAGAGGGACGATTGAAGAGACTGGATCCCTTTAAAACAAGCTTATAGTTATAAATTGCTTTTATGCCGGATATATGAAGAATGAAAGGTAGAGGTTTTATCTCCATATCGATACCTAGATAGAAGAATGGCCACATGGTTGTGGAGTTTATATAGATGAGAATCTGATCAAAGTCGAAAGAATTCAATAACATCAACAGAAGCATTGAACTGCCTAACCAATATATTCCATAAATAGTTTCACACATATAGCTTTCTAGTTTCTGTCACAGCCTTCATCGATTTTTATTTAATTGTTTTTTTAAATTTATTCCTAGTACACGTGTGAAAAGCAGTTCGACTTTGCACTTACAAATGTGCCAGCGCCCCGTTTGGTTACTTGCACTGGCTGGTGGGGTTGAACTTTTGAAAGAATCGGGGACCATTGGAGCATTTTTTTTTTAATCAGGAAAAAAGTGTCCAATGCGGGGATCGAACCCGGGTCGTAGTGATCGAAAACCAAACGGTTTAACCAGCCTTCCACCGACCCCCCCCTCTTATTTAATTGTACACACACAATAAAATAGTTGCTATTGTACAATTGTCTCCATAGTTCATTTTATACTAAACACAATTTTACATATATACTCTTATATTTATATATTTCTGTCGTTCTCTTTTTCTTCAAATACAAATATCCTAATATATGTAAATATGCAGATATGTATATAAACAATTCATCTTCTTATACGCGTGTAATATATTTTTCTTTCCTGTAGAAGGGCAGTAATGCTCGAAAGCTCGGGAAAACAAAACAACAACAAAAACAACAAAAAAACTTGAAAGAAATCCTTCGTCTTATGAATTCGCGCTTTTAAGAAAATCAGCTTTCATTCAAGGGGTATCTAGAAGACGTTCCGAAGTTTGATGTGATTGTGGTAATGTATATATATACTTCAACCGAAGAACTAATAATTAGAAATTTTCCGAAATGGATGAATATAGATTCGAGTGGTTAAGTGTTCAATGCGAGGAATGTAATTGAAGATGAGATATGGGATAGAGATGAATATCATGTCCTCTACAATCAGAACTTAATCCCCCAGGGGCATGTTCTTATTCTTTCACATCTTCCGTCTCGAAAGAGAGGATTGTTTCAATAGCAGAAATTGAATTCTTAATGAATTATAATAATTATTCACACGGTAGTGGTGACCAGGCGTCGTTCAAAAATAATTCAAAAAAGATAAGGAAAGATTAAATATACGAAATAAACGCTGTAAGAAGAATTACAAAAACGATAACAATAATAAGAACGAAACACTATAAAGGAATGCCAATACATCCACATGGCACAAAAACCCATAGGAAATGCAACAACTGTCCTGGTGTGGAACAAACACCTACCCACATATTCTCATGCCCAACAATGGCCTCAGCCTTGCAGGAAATTGACATGGGCCCAGAACAGCAGCTTTACACACCCAAGATAGTGTACATTGCGACTGCTGTGATAGAGAGGCACGGGGACATCTGAGGTTCTTCATTGGACACGACAACAACAACAACTAAAAATAAAAAAAAACATATCCTGACCGTGTTCACATGAGCATTTATATATCGCAGAGCGCCATCTAGTGGAACAAAAATAAACTAAACGTTTATTTGACTTGTTCTGTGATATTTGGCCAACCCAATTTCTTGATAAATAAAGAAAAGTTAACCACGAACGCGTTTCGGGCTGTTGGCCTTCGTCAGCGTGGTACAAACATATACACACAGAAGTAATTAATAACAAAATAAGGCGACTTTTCCTTTCATATTCTAACACGTTGATTATGATGTTCTGTAAATTTATAGATAAAGTTGCTATGAGAGATGAAATTACAAATAGAGACTCATTACTGATAATTAAAAACAATCAAATAAAAAGTTTTTTTTTTATCTTTTATTAAAATGCACAAAAAGGAGAAATTAAATATCTTAGCAATCTCCATTGAACATTATTTGAAGATTCAAACTTATTTAGATAGATTCATAATCTCTGTGCAATATCAAGTTAACATTTCTATAACCTATAATATTATATAAGTCAAAGGATGTTCGGGTATATTTGCAGGTAATATAGGTGGACATTGCGACCGCTGTGATAGAGATGCATGGAGACATCTCAGACTCTTTATTGGACACGACAACAACAACAATCACGTTAGTGGAGGTTTTTGATACTGGTTTTGACTCGGTGATGGCCAATAGGAATAAAAAGGTTCGATAAAGGTCCAATATTCAAATTTAACAATAAAATAATGAGGTTTAGATACTCTTCGAATTGTTACTAAGTAATTAATAAAATATATTTCAGAATATTTTATTATAAATGCACTAGAGCGGTGAAAATGAATATAACAGCTATATTAGCACATTGAACTATTCGTTTTATGGGGGTCCGTGGAAGGATGGTCTAAACCGTTGGTTTTATACTGCTACGACCCGGGATCGAATCCCTCATTGGCAACATTTTTTTCTGATTAAAAAAAGAGGCTCCAATGGCCCCCGATTCTTGCAAAAGTCCAACCTCACCAATGAGTGCAAGTAACCAAACGGAGCTATGGCACATTTGTAAGTGCAAAATTTAAACTCCTTTTCACATGTGTAGGCATGTGGTGCACTTACAGAAAAGGCAATCGCTAAGTACCCACCATGATTATCATGGCCTATACCACGTGTACTAGGAATAATTTTAAAAAAATATTCAAAATGCAATAGGGTAATGAAATTGAATATTCCAGATATTATCACATTGAACTATTAAATATACATGAATAAAAATAAAAACAGCGGGGGTCGACCATCAATAATTTTTCGAATTTAGATTTAAACTGGAGCATCCGATCATCAAGTGTTTTTATGTTTTACTGAATATTTTAACTCTACGATGACCTCTCCCCGCGGCTTTTATTTTGACTCATATAGATCCAATTGTTCAATGGAGCTAGCTAAGATATTTATTTTATTCTTTATGTACATATGAATAAAAGAAAAAACTTTTTATTCGATAGTTTTAATTTTTAGTAATGAATTATCTGATAAAAGTTATTAAATGAAAGGGCTTGCCTCATCGGTAGTGAACACTCTCAGCGGTTTCGCCAAATTAATGTACAGACCGCTCTATTATTGTATTGGATTGGTTTTATTATATACCCTATGCACTTACTAAGGAAGGTAGCCTAGGGGTTTTTAGGGAATCTGCGAAACTTCCTATTGATGAGCCAAGCCCTTTGATATAAAAATGTTTATCATTTGGGTATGGGCCGTAGAGAAAATATTTGATGATAATATGTGAAAACAAATATATTGCCAGGATAATTATCATAAAATTTATCAATAGATAGAAATATAATTTATTAATATAGGTATATATCTAATGTTATATATTTTAAATTACTCTAAAAATCGTTCATATTTTAATTCTAAATATTTTAAATGATTATATACTTCAGGTATTTTATATTATACTTGAAATGTTTTACAAGTACTTTCATAGTACAAGAGAAATTATTTCTATATACAAACAGCTGAAATATATTTTATGGAATGCCAGCCGTTTATTACGCCAAAAAAGGTGATGCCTATTTTTATTTATATATATATGTGATGAGATCCTGTCGACTCTTCTGTGATAAGGTCCTGTCGACTTATCTGTAATGAGGTATCCTGTCGACTTTGATGTGATGATATCCTGTCGACTCTTCTGTGATAAGGTCCTGTCAACTTATCTGTGATGAGGTATCCTGTCGACTCTCGCTATAGCTGTGGTAACCGAGGGTCAAACCTGTAGTAACCGAGAGGGACAGTCAGGGCGTGGAGAGTTTTCCAGTACCTCTCTGCTCCTTGGAGGACCTTTAACAGTTCTCACAGAGTACAGGCAGTCGTGGTCGAGGCAGAGTGGAAAGCTTGGGAATGTCCACACACAAAAAACGAAGAGACACAGCTGTAGTAGGAAGATGGAGAAAGAAGAAGTTCTTACTGTTTTACATAGCGATGAGGTGGTCCTGGCTGCAACAAACAAGGGCTCACGCCGACGGTGAAGTGACTGTCTAAGTCGGGTTAAAACCGAGGTTTTTTATATACCATTCCCGAGGAGGGGGGGGAGGGATGTTAGAATTTGAACTTTGAACGTCTGCGGCATTCTGCACCCTTTGACCTTGATGGCAACGACTCGCCAAATTCTCTTTAGGGTTGTTGGACCTCTCTCTCGATTTTGAACTTCTCAATCTTGCTTTAACTAAGCTCTTAATCTATTACATGGTTTTATTTATTCATCCTCAGTTTTTACAAAGTTCATTACATATGTTGATGCGAAGACATATGTCAATCATGCGTATAATTATTTATAGATGTGTTTCTATATACAACATGAGAATCTTGTTATAAGTTTTATACAATATAGGGTTGTTGGTTTAAATTACCATATATATGTTATATTAAAATATTCTTTTATTTAAAAAATTGTATTTCATTGATACAAATACTCTGTTGAATCGTCCGCCAGAGGTCACTCTTCCCCTATGAAAGCTCATTGTTGTTGTATCCCGATGGCCGACTCAAAACCTTATGTAATTATTTAAATAATCTTTTGTTTTCTTAATTCTTAAGCCTTAAATCGGGCAATACTTTTCTTTTTTTTTTTTCATAAGATAAATTAAAGCAATAATGATCTAAACTGTTTTTATTTATATTTTCAAGATTTTAACCACGACTGCATTACCATAACATAATCCTCAAGATTTTCAAAAACAACAGAAATCTCATTATTTTAATTTTTATAACATATATATGAAAATTGTATTCTATAGTCTATTCTAAACCGTAACGGCCATATATAAGTCTGACTTTTTGTACACTTGCATTGTTAGTTGGATTAAGCGAGCGTACAAAGTATATATATTTCAGACTTCTATGTGAATGGAGGTTTATTAAAAATTGAAAACAAAAATGGAAAAACAATATGTAATATAAAGCAATAACGCACCATATATATATAACAAATGAAGACATTAAGACGCGAATGTTTTTATTTTTATATATAGATGGCGCGTTATTGTTTTGTATTAATGTATGCCTAACTGGCCTTGTTCTTATTTTTTACCGAAGAGCATTGCTCGATACAAATATTAAATGTAATTCTACTGTCCTTGAAGCTTATATCCAAAGTTTTCTCAAATACCATTTCTAAGATTCCGCCCTGAGAATGATCCAATACAGTATTAGAGCTCTAAAGAAGCAGTCTGGTAGATTAAATTGGCGAAACCGCTAAGAGGGCTTACCACAGATGAGCCAAGCCCTACCAATATTTTTACATCGCAGTAAGGACAGTAGAAGTTTGATTTATTGGTGAAAAGAACCATTCGCGTCCTAATGTTTTCATTTGTTATAAAAACAATATATGTAGAAAATAGTACATCCCGACCACTGTTTTAAGGCATGCCAACCGCTTATTACGCCAGAGAAACGGCATCGTCTATTTTCTCTGTTTGAAAAAATATATATATTGTTTTTTCTCTCTCTATTTTCGACATATCTGTTGTCACCTATAAATATGAAATTTTATACACCTGCAATGTTTGTAAGATTGAACAAGTCTCTAAGATACCAGGCTTCTATATTGTCAGGAATTATTTTATAATTGTTCAAAAACTTTGCGAAATAAATGAAGATTAAAGCTCCGAAAAGAAATTTCGAGATTTGCTCCCATGTCGCTCATTCAATATCTTGATAACTGTAACCACTAAACTAATATGTAATTTTTCCTCACTTTAACTATCTGAATTCTAGATGGCAGTGATAAAAACAATCAGGAATTTTAGAACACAACTGATAGATTTATTAGAAAATATTTAAATAGAATTTCAAAAAGAAATTGATTAATATACTTTGCATATTTTAAATTTTAGGTCGCTGTATCAATAAATTTGGGCCGTATTGTATAAAAGAGATATTTCTTCAAATAAAATTTACATTTAAAAATAATTCTTAGATCAAAATATTTTACATGAAATTAATAATATCAAATTACATTTCCCTCTCATTCTTTAAACAAAAGTAGCCTATTGGAATATTTAAATAAAAATAAATCTAATTTTAAAAGCAAAAGTTATTTCAGAAGAAATGCAAGCAGAAATAACTCCAGAAATTTGATAGGTCTAATTGTAAATCAATAAAAATCTTTTTCTAATAATATAACCGGCTTATTATGGAATGTCATTTGTTTCGGCTGACATTAAATCCCGCGGGACTCCATTAGAAGGCTTAACGTCTGAAACTTTTGAAATAATCGCCATTTTATTTTTCGGGAGAATTTTCATGGAAATATTTAACACTTTTTGTTACGGTCTCGTATTTCTCCAAGATATATTAGAAGTAGGGTTAGCTTTCCGCACTCGGAGTAATTTTCACATGTCTGATGATAGCATTTTATATTTTGTTTTCAACTTTTTTCATTGATTATTCCCTCCACTAGGTTTCTTATCTCACCCGAACTTTTTTTTTTATAAAAGTTTATTTTCACATTCGGCAGATTTTAAAGATCAATTTCCATAATTTGTAAAAAAAATGATTTTAGAGTCACGTGTTTCGCCTTTTCCCCATCTTGTATACATTTTTAAAATTTGACTTATTTTGCTATGTAGATGAAAATAATTTTCTCAAGTCTATTAAATTGTTTTCAGTGCAATGTAAGCAAAACCTTTTCAATGGTATTTAAATCGATATTTTAAAAGCTTTTAAATATTTACCCCAACATCGTATTGTTAAGTCATTATAGTTATAAATTAGTTCTGAATTTGGTACTTGGTTTATGATGGTTCATTGTTTCGGATAAGGTAGTCATTTTGGCGGATAATGTAGTCACTGTTGTGGATTAAATATTATTGTTTCGGATAATGTAGTTATTTTTGCGGATACTGGGCGTCGAGCCAGCATTTCTCCATCATCCGTAGCTCCAGCGATCTGTCGTTGGCCCACCGCTTTCAGTCCTACAGCGCCGTCCGCCCTCTCATCCGAGAGGCGATCTCTATCATCGGGAGGCCGTCGGACCTGCAGTCTTGGATTTTCGCAGAGGACCTCGAGTTCCACGCTAGCAACATATTCTCAGGGACCACCCTGTGCCTCTCCCTTCCCTGCGCTGAAGAGGTAGACTACGTCGTCCGAGCAAACCGGTTTCTGCGATCATTTAGTAATATTAGCCAAAAGGGTAAAGACAAGGTACTTTACTGAGGACAGCCTTTCGATAGTTATTTAGAAACTCCTGTATCAATACATATACTTGTATATGCCGAGGACTTAATGTATGAGCCCTCCTAAGAAGTTCTCGAAGCCCTTGATGACCTCACAGGACACGCTATCCCAACCAGCCTCTTTCTCTTGTGACAGACGGCTGATGGCAGCTTTCACCTCATTCAAAGATATATCAGCTCAATGAAGCGGGTCACTGTTCTCCAGAGTGGTTCTCTCCGTTGCTCCCTCCAGGAATCCAGCGATGGCCACCGGGTTGTAAGTAGAGCTGCCCAAGCTCTCTCTAAAGGAGTTGAAGACGGTGTGCCTCAGACTCTCCCTCGACAGGGTTCCCCTATCGTAGGAGACTCCTGAGCGATGTAGTCGAACGCGCAAAGCCCGCCCAAGCTCAGGCAGCGAAGGGTAGTCGGCTTCTACGGTTTCAGCCTCGAGCCTGGAATGTAGAAACCGGTTTGCTCGGACGACGTAGTCTACCTCTTCAGCGCAGGGAAGGGAGAGGCACAGGGTGGTCCCTGAGAATATGTTGCTAGCGTGGAACTCGAGGTCCTCTGCGAAAATCCAAGACTGCAGGTCCGACGGCCTCCCGATGATAGAGATCGCCTCTCGGATGAGAGGGCGGACGGAGCTACAGGACTGGTAGCGGTAGGCCAACGACAGATCGCTGGAGCTACGGATGATGGAGAAAGGCTGGCTTGACGCCCAGTATCCGCAAAAATGACTACATTATCAAAAAAAAAAAAGAAATTTAACCCACAACAATGACTACTTTATCCGAAAAAATGACTACCTTATCCAAAACAATAAAATTTAACCCACAACAATGATACATTATCCGAAAAAAATGATTACCCTATCCAAAACAATAAAATTTAACCCACTACAATGAACACCTTTTCCGCAAAAATGACTACCTTATACAAATCAATAAAATTTAAACCAACAACCGTGGTTAAATTATCTGAAAAAAATGACTACCTTATCCAAAACAATGAAATTTAACCCAGAGCAGTGACTATATTATCCGAAAAAAAAGACTACCTTATCCAAAACAATAGAATACAACCCACAACAGTGACTACATTATCCGAAAAAAATGACTAACTTATCCAAAACAATGAAATTCAACCCACAACAATGACTACTTTATCCGCAAAATTGACTACCTTATCCACAACAATGAAGTTTCTTCGGCAATAATAAAAATATTCAACAACAAAGTATTTTTAAGGGACACTCTTCCCATACAGGATTCTTCCAGATGGTTGAACAGAAACAACATGATATGTATCTACTGAAAGTGGGGAATAATATCATTCTTTTTCCTCAAGTTGGGTCTCTTTTGGCTGTGCTATTCTTAAGAATTTGTGAAAATCCATTATATCTGTCCTGCTTTTCACTACTTTTGCCAATAAAACATATGGGGAATTGTTTTCATAATATATGAAGAACTAGCCGGGTGACCGGGGCAACGCCCCGGGTTTACCCAAAGGACCCGCAGAGACATTAAGAGTATAGATAGTTGCTTAAAAATTGCAATGGGTATAATCTGATTTTCTAGAAACATAATTTCAAGTATAAGGGTATGTAAAAATACATTCGGTCTGATCTTATATATTTCTATATCGAAATGAGAATGGAATCATATCATCCACAACAAATCTTATAATTAACAACATATTAGAGAGCACAGTGCAAAAATGTGGAAATTAATAAATAGAGCAGTTGATAAAATATATAAATATAGAGAAGACCAAAAATAAAAATAATTGATTAAAAAACCCTTTGAGGTGAGAAACCAGGAATTGGTGAAAGGTTTAAATAAATATTTTTAAAGTGAAAAAAAAAAAGAAAATTAACAAATCAGAAAATAAAATTGCAAACAACACAAATATAATGCAGATAATACAACATATAAAAGAAATAAATTTATTTGAAGGACCTTATTAAAAACTACATTTCTATTTTTATATATACAGTATAACCTCGTTAATTCGACACACGATAATTCGACCATATTTCGATGTCACTGCTTATGGCCTATCATATAACGAACTTTAATCCGACAATATCAATAATTAGATTTTTTCGATAATGGTCGATAATTCGACCATTTTTAAATTCAAATTTAGAGATTTGATTGTTGTTTAAATACAACTTTGCCCCCAGAGGCGATCAGCGGCCACTAAAATGTACAAAATTTATGTATAGAGCAGTGAGAAAAATAAGTGAATAGAAATCATATTAATTGATAATAAATAGTTTATTAGAAAACGAATACAAAAAATTTCTTACAAGTAAGAAACTATAGGCATTGGTGAAATGTTTAAATAAAAATATTAAAAGTGAAAAAAAAAAAGAGTAAATAAATCAGAAAAGATAGGTGTAAAATATATTGCAGAGGAGACGACTTATTGAAGGAATTCACTTAAAGAACCTCATTAGAAACTGCCTTTCCA
Organism: Cordylochernes scorpioides; assembly: GCA_030710605.1. Lineage (NCBI taxonomy): Eukaryota > Metazoa > Arthropoda > Arachnida > Pseudoscorpiones > Chernetidae > Cordylochernes > Cordylochernes scorpioides. The sequence continues at coordinate 17,649,327 of CP092870.1, forward strand.
GTTTTGTATATACGTGGGTTCAACTTTACATGCATGCTATCCAAAGTTCGCACACGTGGAAAAGCCACATAGAACTGTCCATGTGTAAACACAGGTTCTTGTAGCAAGAGACCCACTCTATCAAAGGTTTGGCCTTGAGCCTTATTTATAGTCATGGCAAAAGTCAACCTTAGTGCAAATTGACGCCTCTTCAGAATGAAGTGAAGGTTGGTATCTGAAGGACCCGAAGATATTTTTGGCACCAATACAGTGTGTCCAACTTTTGTCTCTGTCAGTATTTGTACTTCATGGACATGTGAGCACATGCATTGGGTCACTATACGTGTTTCATTGCAAATACCCTGTTCAGGATTCAAATTTCTCAGAAGCATAACAATAGCACAAACCTTAAGGTTTAACAGGTGTGGAGGCATTCTTCTGGGAGTAAGGCTATTGAGAAATTCAGTAGGGTAGTTATTTTGCTCCTCCACATTCTCACACTCCCCACTGTTAACACTGAGAAAAAACTGAGTCATTTTTGGTAAGCAATTTCGTGGGAGAAACTATAGGCATTGGTTGAAAAGTTTACAAAAATATATTTAAAGTGGAAAAAGCAAATTCAACAAATCAGAAAAATAAATCGCAAACAACACAACTATATTGCAGATGAGACGACATATAAAAGGACACAAGGTAAAAAAAAAAACAAATCCAAAAAGATAAATAGTTTGACGTTTCGGTAACAGCGTTGTTACCTTTTCAGACAAAAGTGCTGAATGAGAAAAGAGAGAAAATATGGTTTTACGGGCTACTAACCAGAGTGTATGATTTTTGAGCCCAAAAGGCTGAATGATAAAAAATATCACAGCATGTTTTAAATGGTTTCTGTTATCAAGTTTGTAAACAAGATAGCAGATAAAATTAAGATATTTTTTAAAGAAACCTAAAATATTATTCTTATAAAAAATGGAAAAATCCTACTTTTTAAAAAATATATAATTAAAATCATATCTGTAAATATCATTTATATTTTCTCTTTCTTTCATTCTGTTAATTGTAGCATATTTCCTTTGAATGCATACCATCCTAATTAAGTAATCAACAATTCATTGAGAGAAAAAAAAAAGATTCCAAAGACATTAGGAAAGATACTGTAAAAAAGTGAACCAAACACAAAAATAGGGCTAAATTTAAATTTACAATTATAATTATAATAAAATAATTATAAATAAAATAAACGTAACAATTTAATCAGAAATATGAAATATAAATCAGAAATTAATTAAAAACAATAATACAAAAAGAACGTGTTTTAAAATAAACAATTTGATAATGATAATTAACAAACAAATAAGATAAGCAACATTTGAAGGCAAAAAATCTACGATTGTTAAATCGAATAAATTAAAAATAAATAAATCTATTGTTATTTGGAAAATAAAAATAAAACGATCATGTGAAGCAAAAAATAACGAAAAATTTGGTATATACGAGGTGTGTTCAAAAAGTATCGCGACTTTTGAATTTTCGCGGGTTACGTATATTCGAATTTCGATCTTTTTGTAGCTTTATGTTAGTACTCATGTCTCTCACTTATGTCGACAAGCTCGGCCATTTTGAATGTTCACTTAATTGTTGACAGCTGCTTTGCTTGCAGGTGTTTTGGATCGTCTTCGATTTTCACCTATTAAAAAAAATGGATCAAAGAACCTGTATCAAATTTTGTGTGAAAAACGAAATTAAGTGCGCGGATGCATTCCGAATGTTGACTGTGGCATACGGAGAAGCTACCTTGGACCGAAACAACGTTTATCGGTGGTACAAAATGTTCTCAGAAGGCCGAGAAGATGTGAACGATGAAGAGCGTGCCGGACGCCCGAGCACTTGAACAACAGACGAAAAAATTAATGAAGTGGAGAAAATGATATTGGCCAATCGTCGAATCACCGTTAGAGAAGTTGCTGAGGACCTAAACATATCGATTGGCTCGTGCCATTCGATTTTTATCAATGATTTGGAAATGAGACGGGTCGCCGCGAAATTCGTACCAAAATTGCTCAATTGCGACCAAAAACAGCATCGCATGAACATTGCTAATGAGATGTTGGACTCTGTCCGCGACGACCCGAATTTGCTCCAGAGGGTCATATCTGGTAACGAAGCGTGGGTTTATGGTTATGACGTGGAAACCAAAGCTCAATCATCTCAATGGAAGCTGCCGCACGAAACAAAACCGAAAAAAGCGCGCCAAGTTCGGTCAATGTGAAAGTTTTGCTGACAGTTTTCTTCGATTGCAGGGGCGCGGTACATCATGAGTTCTTGCCACAGGGTAGAACGGTCAATAAGGAATATTACCTGCAAGTTATGCGCAATTTGCGCGAAGCAATCCGCCAGAAACGCCCGGATTTGTGGAAGAACAAAAATTGGCTTTTGCACCAAGATAACGCCCCTGCTCACACATCGTTGCTTGTGCGCGACTTTTTGGCCAAAAACAACGCACTAATGATGCCGCAGCCACCGTATTCCCCAGATCTGGCCCCCTGTGACTTTTTCTTGTTCCCTAAACTGAAGAGGCCCATGAAAGGACGACGTTACGCTACGCTTGACGAGATAAAGACGGCATCGAAAGAGGAGCTGAAAAAGATTTTTTTAAAATTGTTTTTTGAAGTGCTTCGAAGATTGGAAAAACCGTTGGCACAAGTGTATAATATCTCAAGGGGATTACTTTGAAGGGGACAAAATAGGTATTCATGAATAAATAAATAATTTTTGAAAAAACACAAAGGTCGCGATACTTTTTGAACACACCTCGTAGATGGCTATTCATAGTTAAGTATCTTTGTAGGAGATAGTCTTAAACTTTACAACTGTTAATTCTGTTAGCCAATTATCTATATAGATTAAATTTTCATTCTCTAAAGCCGGACAGTAAAACGTATAGTGTGGAAAGTTCTGGCTAAATTCACTATCACAAAGAGTGCACTTTAAGTTCTTGGATTTCAATAATATACTGTGATAATGCTCAAATAGTGAAAATATATATCTCACTTGGGCAACGAATAGCTTTAGACTATTTGGGATATCATCGGGATAACACTCCGTAGAATTTCATGTATGAAATTGCTTATAGTGAGAATAGAGTACAGAATTTCTTATTCTTGAATAATCCAACTGTATAGACTGGTCCATTGTAGTTCTAATAACTAGAGGAATTTTTCTTTGTAAAGTATTGGAATCTGTACATTAAACACAAGCCACGAGAAGTCGGTGTTATTTAAGGTCTTCCTTACGCTTTTTACTAAATCGATATTCAGTTTTGCAGAGGTTGATATATACCATAAATGCGTCACACATATTGAAGGAAGCCTTTTGTGGTCTATTTCAGGTATTCTAGTCCTGAATTTTAAGGTTAATTTCTTCACCATGACATCGAGAGGATTTCTTCCTGTTTCTGCTCTCAGAATGTATCCCGGAGTATAGCTTGGAAGGTTTAAATATCGCCTAAGGAAGGTATCCTGAATTATATTTAATATTAAGGCCTGATCATGTGCCCAGATTGAGCCGCATAGAGCAGAACCGCTAGAATCATGGAGTCCAACAATTTCATACTAGCGTGAATATGATTTATATTGGATTTTAAAAGGACCTCTCCAACGGCCCCCATATCGCTGCAATGGCCTAACCCCTTCTAGGTCAGGGCAACTTGGGTGAAAGAAATTGAAGGGGTAAGAGGGTATACTAAATATTAAATTTTGATGAGGCGTTCCATTAATCAAACGCGCCGCCTTTCCACCATTTAGAAAAATCATTATTTTTGAGTTGCTGTCATTCCAAATTAATAAGTTAGATTATAAATAAATCTTCGAAAAATCAATATTTTTGAGTTGCTTCCGATCAAAATTAGTAGGTTAGATTCTAAATATTTTTAAAATGTCGAATATAATTTTGAGATTAATTATAGGAAAAACACTTATTAAAACAATATCATCGACATATAGGAGAAGGTGAATAACAATTAAACTTATCACAAAACCAAGGCTCTACCTTATCTACAAAAATGAAATTTTATTCTAAAAAAACATTGACAACCTTCTCAGCAGAGAGGACTACATTATCCTCAACAGATTTACCCCAAAAATGATCTAAAATATGGAGAATAAACATTGACCACTTTATCCTCAAAAATGGGAATTTACACACAATAATGGCTATTTTATATTTAAAAAAAAACTTGATCTCCTAACAATTCATCAACAAAAATGACTACCTGATCCAAAACAATGAAAATTAACTTACAACAATTACTACCTGATACAAAACAATGAAAACTTACAAAAATGACTACCTGATCCAAAAAAAAAAAGAAAATTAACTTACAACAATGACTACCTGATCCAAAACCATGAAAACTATCTTACAAAAATGACTACCTGATCCAAAACAATGAAAATTAACTTACAACAATGACTACCTGATACAAAACAATGAAAACTATCTTACAAAAATGACTACCTGATCTAAAACAATGAAAATTAACTTACAACAATGACTACCTGATACAAAACAATGAAAACTATCTTACATAAATGACTACCTGATCCAAAACAATGAAAATTAACTTACAACAATGACAACTTTATCCACAACAATGAAACCTTTCGGCAACATTAAAAAGGTATTCACATTAGTGAATATTATAATCTGTAAAAATAAACCTTATCTGTGAAATTGACTATTTTAAAGGCAACACTGAAACTTTGACCACAGCAATGACTAATAAATAGACAACAAAAACTCTATTCTCCCCAATGATAAATTTTCGCGCAGGAATCAAATTTAAATACAACGAGAGAGAGAGATGCTTTCTTTATTTACAACTGTGAAACATTAATCACTTAATAACTGAACTACTTTACACAATGAAAATTCACTAACAGCAATGACTATCTTCAACAAAGAAACTTAATTCACAACAATTACTACTTTATCCTCTAAAAAAAACTTAATTCACAACAATGACTACTTTATCCTCAAAAAAGAAACTTAATTCACAACAATGGCTACTTTATCCACGAAAAAGAAACTCAATTCACCACAATAACTACTATTCCTCAAAAAAGAAACTCAATTCACAACAATGAATACTTTATCCTCAACAAAGAAATATAATTCACTACAATGACTACTTTATCCTCTACAAGGAAACTTAATTCACAACAATGACTACTTTATCCTCAACAAAGAAATATAATTCACTACAATGACTATACTTTATCCTCTACAAGGAAACTTAATTCACAACAATGACTACTTTATCCTCAACAAAGAAATATAATTCACAACAACGACTACTTTATCCTCAACAAAGAAATATAATTCACTACAATGACTACTTTATCCTCAACAAAGAAATATAATTCACTACAATGACAACTTTATCCTCAACAAGGAAACTTAATTCACAACAATGACTACTTTATCCTCAACAAAGAAATATAATTCACAACAATGACTATTTTATCCTCAACAAAGAAATATAATTCACTACAATGACTACTTTATCCTCAACAAGGAAACTTAATTCACAACAATGACTACTTTATCCTCAACAAAGAAATATAATTCACAACAATGACTATTTTATCCTCAACAAAGAAATATAATTCACAACAATGACTACTTTATCCTCAACAAAGAAATATAATTCACTACAATGACTACCTTATCCTCTACAAGGAAACTCAATTCACAACAATGAATACTTTATCCTCAACAAAAAAAAAAATATAATTCACTACAATGACTACTTTATCCTCTACAATGAAACTTAATTCACAACAATGACTACTTTATCCTCAACAAAGAAAAATAATTCACTACAATGACTACTTTATCCTCTACAAGGAAACTTAATTCACAACAATGACTACTTTATCCTTTAAAAGGAAACTTAATTCACTACAATGACTACTTTATCCTCAACAAAGAAATATAATTCACAACAATGACTACTTTATCCTCAACAAAGAAATATAATTCACTACAATGACTACTTCAACCTCTACAAGGACACTTAATTTACAACAATGACTACCTCATCCTCAACAAAGAAATATTTATTTATGCTTATGAGGTGATACAGCAACGTCTTTACAATAAGAGAGGAGACAAAATGAATCAAATCTAGAAAAAAGAAGTGAGGACTTCTCGGTCAGCCAAAGAAATATAATTCACAACAACGACTACTTTATCCTCAACAAAGAAATATAATTCACAACAATGACTATTTTTCCTCAACAAAATAATATAATTCACTACAATGACTATTTTATCCTCTACAAGGAAACTTAATTCACTACAATGACTACTTTATCCTCAAAAAAGAAAACTCAATTCACAACAATGAATACTTTATCCTCAACAAAGAAATATAATTCACAACAATGACTACTTTATCCTCAACAAAGAAATATAATTCACAACAATGACTACTTTATCCTCAACAAAGAAATATAATTCACTACAGTGACTACTTTATCCTCAACAAAGAAATATAATTCACAACAATGACTACTTTATCCTCAACAAAGAAATATAATTCACAACAACGACTACTTTATCCTCAACAAAGAAATATAATTCACAACAATGACTATTTTTCCACAACAAACTAATATAATTCACTACAATGACTATTTTATCCTCTACAAGGAAACTTAATTCACTACAATGACTACTTTATCCTCAACAAAGAAATATAATTCACAACAATGACTACTTTTTCCTCAAAAAAAGAAATATAATTCACAACAATGACTACTCTATCCTCAACAAAGAAATATAATACACTACAATGACTACTTCATCCTCTACAAGGAAACTTAATTCACTACAATGACTACTTTATCCTCAACAAAGAAATATAATTCATAACAATGACTACTTTATCCTCAACAAATAAATATAATTCACTACAATGACTACCTTATCCTCTACAAGGAAACTCAATTCACAACAATGACTACTTTATCCTCAACAAAGAAATATAATTCACTACAATGACTACTTTATCCTCTACAAGGAAACTTAATTCACAAGAATGACTACTTTATCCTCAACAAAGAAATATAATTCACTACAATGACTACTTTATCCTCTACAAGGAAATATAATTCACTACTTAAGGATTTCCAACAAATTTAGGAACCTTGGTAACAGGCCTTCGAAAATTGCAATGTTCTTGAAGTTCTTTGATGACATTTTTACACAGCAGTAAGTCTCTGTTTCAAAGCTCAAAGCTGACATTTATTATTTTGAAGAGGAGACTTCAACTTCTAGATATACGAGCTTAAGGTTAGAGCTTTCTTTCAGTTTTTGGTTCTGCGATAAAAGAGCTTCCCGAATTTCGAGAGCTTGAAGAGCTTGGATATTCTTCAATATTTCTTCCAGAATGTTCTCGTAAGTACCATCAATTCTTCAGAATTTACATAAAGAACCCAATTATGACACCAAATTGTTACATTGTTCTTGACAAAAAGAAACGATTACCGTAGGTACAAATATATAGAAAATTTATTGAAGCCAAATCAATAAAAAGGAATCACAGAAGAAAATAAAATAAAACAACGAAGAAATACAGAAATCTCGAACCCAACAGCTGTAGCACAGAACAGGAAAACTGGAACAGGGCACGAGACAGAGCCTTGACGAACCTTCTAGAATCTTCCACGAGCAGCATTCGAGGAGGCAACGTGCCGTGCGAGTAGTGAGCTGCAGCAATGGCAAAGTTGTGTCGATCACATTGCTTTGCCAATATTCGCGACATGCTGTTTTAGGTTACTAGGCGATTGTTAAAGGAATTCAGCGTTGTTGGAAGGTGGGTTTGGAAGGTGCAACATCAGGGTCAGTCAGATCTCCAATGAGCCAGCACAGCAACTGTGTTGAAGCCAGCAGTTCCGAATTACGCAGAAAGCGTCAGAATTTCCTGATTTCCGCAGACCTTCAGGTGTAGCAGGTAGTAAGAACTGATGATCTCTAGTTCAAGGATATCTGCAACGGCCTCGAATATAGGGGGGATAACTCCGTCTACCTATAAGTGTAATCTATGATTTCGATTAGCCAAGAGAGTGAGTTTCATCTTCCATGTAGCGCTGCCTGAGCGTTCTTTGAGTTTCGACAATCTGAGTTGGATGCCAATGTCGAGAGATGCCATGCCATCAATTGAATTCACTCGCGCGAATATATCACTGGAAAGCGACAAGGCTTCCTCTCACATTTAAACGAGCCTATCTATCCGAGCTTTAATCCTTGAAATAGTAGGTTCCTAGGAAAAATAAGGCCTGTAAGTGGCGAGGTACAGTCGAGATTAGCAAGCAGGTTTCTGCCATATATATATTATAATGATAAATTTGTTTAATATATATTTTTAGGAGATATATAATCATTACTTGCTGATTATTTGTATATAAATGTACATTAAATATATATACATATATATTAAAAATAAAAAAGGCATATCCTGACCAGGATCAAATGTGCTTTTTAAATTTCAGAGCGCCATCTAGTGGAACAGAAATCAACTAAACATTGATTTTATTTTTTATTATATACAGTTAAACCTGTCTATAGCGCCCCCTCTTGAGACTCACCAAAATAAAGTGCTATAGATAGGGGGTGCTATAGACAGGTCACTTTTAATGTAAATCGCATCGTACTACGTATTTAAAATCGGGCGCTATAGAGAGGAAGGCGCTATTTAGAGGGAGCGCTATAAACAGGTTTAACTGTATATTATTCTCGAAATAAAAAAAAATATATAATATAAATTTATTAAAAATATAAAAATTTAAACGATGGGTATTCGGTTTCAACCATAATACTAAATCAACTGCAGAAAGAATTTCCGAAGTACAAAGGCAGCCATGTTGCAGGGGAACGATGAAATCCCAATTAATCCCACCAATAGAAGGGAATCTTTCCTCCAAAATCAACCGTTTAATTATGTGAAGTTCACATAGAACCGAATTTGAATCACAATAAACTTTGCCATTGTCTAGAAGAAAATTCAGTTGGGATATCACACAAAAGATTCGCTCACCAAACAACTCTAGGCGTTTTTAAACCATCTTCAGGGCTGGCTGTTCTTTCTTTTATTTTTCGGGGAAATTGCCTAAGGTAGAACGCCCTGAATGGATCCAATTTTCGTCCAACGGAATCTTTGTCTTCGCATCAAAATAGTCTGCCTGTCTTGATAAAAACAAATTGATTGTTGTGATTTGGGAATAGATTTATGTTCAGCATCTTAAAATTTTGGCTCAGGTAAAAGGAATGAAAATGGTATAATAAAATATAATTTATGTGTGATCATTGAACATATTTTTAAAGAATTATATTTTATAATACTTGATTGTTGTGTTTTATTCCTTTTTTTATTCTAAATATTTTTATATCTCTCATATGATGTTTTTTTTATTAATCATTCGGTTTGCGATATAAGAATCCGTACAAAAAAAAAGAGCATAGGGCTCCTCTCCCGTCAAATTAAACATCAAAACTAAACGCCATCTTTTGACCGTCGCCGCGAACTAGCGGCCTCGGGTCGGTGACAAAGCCACAACACCAGCTTTGGGCAACTGGGAAGCGTCTACCTAGAGACCATGGCTTCGGGCTATGGCCCTCGTCAGCCTAGGTGGACCCTCCTCAGTTTGTTAAGTTGCTGTGACTTTGTCACCGACCCGAAGCCGCTAGTTTGCAGCGACGGTCAATAGATGGCGTCTAGTTTTGACGTTTAATAAGACGAGAAAGGAGCCCTATGCTTTTTTTAAATCAATTTCCTCCCGGAAAAATGTCCATCTATAAAATCCGTATTCAAAAAAATACCATCGAAGTTCTACCTAGAGAAGCCAATGCGTTGGGTTTCTTCAAATATATATGTTATATGTGTTGGTCAAACAGAAGCAATTGAACTCTAGAACCTTTGATAAGATTCTACTAAACTTGCTTCATCGAATTAGGCAAGTTATCCAATTAGCTAACTCGATTTAATTGGCTTACCCAATTAACAGGAATCAATAGAGAGGTCTCATTATGTGGTTTTCGATACAAAGGTTAAATCAAACGAATATCTATTAATTATCTAATCCGATTTGACACCAAAGGATCTTAACGCCAATTAAATTGTTTTACCTGAGTTCAACAATTATTCCCAAACTTGTAATTTCAATAATTTGCACCATTTCTTTGCCTACAGGTGTAATTATAGCATCTTGTTTGAGAATTGTACTAACGAGGTTCTGTATAAAACCTCTTCTCCAATAGACCATTAGGTTTGATGTAACGATCTCAAATAAATATTGGAGATATTATATGGTTGTAAACAATATATAGGTGTATGCGTGTATATGTGTGTATATATGTATATATTTTAAATTTAATGATGTAACTGTAAATAAAATTCAAAGAATATCTCTATATGTAAATAATATTTATGAATCTTTCTAAGTTACTTTCTGTGTATCTTTCCATGTTGAATATTTTCTTTGTTATATTTGTATGTACATTTAGCGCAAGTGTCCCTAGGGGGACATAGCGTTTTGAATTGAAATAAATAAATGAATAAATTTGGTATTTTACCGTATTAGGAATATGGAAATATATAACTACATCAGCCAATAATTCTCGATGTTATAGTGACTAGCTGTCCCTCACCTTAGGGTTACTGAAACGTCAGGAATTGAATAAATCATTGAGATTGATGTAGCTATATTTTCTTAAATCAACTTTCAACCAACAAATGATATTCTAAAATATCAGGAAATATGTTTAAAATTAATTCACGCAGCACAAGCCACGTTCGCGAAAGCCCGTTAAAATATCTCAGCGATAAACATTATTTTAAGCCTAATTCTTTTCGAATATTACTTCTTTTTATATATGGTGGTGATGTCTTGTCCATGGAGCAGATCAGATCGGTCCATGCACCCAGATCACAATACCACCCAACAAACGTGTTCGTATGGATGTCTTCTTCTGGATTGTTGTCTGCCATATAGAGGGCTGCAAGGATGGCCGGGTATATATGGTCCGGAGTGAGTTGGGTGTTGTGACAGTTATTGCAGTTACTGTAGGATCTAGTCATGTCTGGGTTTATCTTCATTCCTTCAAAATGTCCTGTTCTGATTCTTGATACAGTTGCCGTTAATTCTCTGTTAATGTTGAGGTTGCATATGGGCTGGGGTATTTTGGTTTTTACCCCTTTATATATATTTTTTTTCTCAAAATATAATTTAATTACTTATTTAAACCTTTTTGTCTTATTTATCAGTCGAATGGTGGCCGGATTTTGTTGACGTGTGTTGCACCGTTCCGCAAATTTCGGTAAATATTTATTTCAAATTTGTTTTTTTAAATATCATTTTTATTGTTTAAAATATCTTCACAATATTCCGTTTATATAAAAATAAATTGATATATTAGTATATTATTCTTTGTTATTACAATAGAACCTCCATGAGAGGACACCCCGCTAGCGAACACCTCTCTAAAAAAGACAGTTTTCATTTTCAAAATTACCATTTTTACAATTAAGAAACTCTCCAATAAGAGAACACCTCTCTCTAAAGGACACTTTAGCTCTGCAATTAGGTGTCCTTTACAGGGAGGTTCTACTGTATATATTGAATATATTTTGCTTAAAGTGGAAATTTTCGCTATCACAAATATATGCAATAATTACTCTCTCTATATAGAGATGAAAATAATTTTGTTTTATTCAAACTAAAAATGAAATTGATTCATTTATGAATTCTATAAATTATATATATATATAAAATAAAATTGAATGAGGAATTTAAATACTTCAATAAAAAATTTAAAGAAATCAAGAAAAATTAACTAAAAATGATATGTAATTTTTTTCAATGATTTATCAAGCAAAATAAAGAGTTTTCTTTATCTTTCTGATATAAATAAGAATAAAGAAATGAATAAGTAAAATCAAGTGAAAATACCCACATTTGTACACAAGGAAAAAAAAAACAATTAACATACGATATAGATATCACCGTAGATATCACCGATATTACAGCTCCATAAAACGAAGACTCAATTTCTAATGTTACTCAAGCTAACGCTAAAACCAAAAGAAAAAAAAGCGAAGACACTGGGAATATTAAAATCGATAAAAGATTCAACACTTAGACTGCAGCTATCATAAAATCACCTTTGCAAGTAGAATACTTTGCAGGAGTAACTAGAAAATTATGAAGAGATTAAAATGAATTTTTCTAGAAAACATATATATTTCTGTGAAAAAAAAAGTCAAGTATTGATACTAAAAGCAAAGTATATCTATCCTGACGCTCACATGAGCATATTTAAATGGCAGAGCGCCATCTAGTGGAACAAAAATAAACTAAACATTGTTCCATAATATTTGGTAACCCATATCTTGATGAATCAAAAAAATTCAACCACAACGCCAACCCCGATTTCTCAGGAAGCCTCTAGAACAACATATTTCGTCGTTAGGTACAGCCTGCATTTCGCTGATAAGAGCGAACAGTCCTAAACGCGTTCGTGGTTGGCTTTTCTTGATTTATCAAGAAATTGGTAAGACAAATATTATGGAACAAGAGCCTAAATCAATATTTAGTATATTTTGTTCCCCTAGATGGTGCTCTACCATCTCGAAAGCAAGTGTGAGCGGTCAGAATATGCCTATTTTGTTATCTATATAGATAATACCGTAACAGAGTTTTCCATTGTAAAGTCCTGAGCTATCTCCTCCGAAGATTCTGAACTACACATAACGATCTATATACCAAAATTTTCGTTATTTTTTTCTTCGTATGATAGGCCTGTTTTTATTTTCCTAAGTTAACAGTTATTTTTATTTTTTAATTTAATCTATTTTACAATCGTAGATTTTTTGCATTTATCATCATCAATTCCTTTGTTTTGAAATGCGTTCTTTTGTCTTATTACCTTTTACTAATTTATAATATATATTTGATATATATATATATACATTTGATTATGATTATAATTTGTAAGTACTTTGTTATAGTTTTTCATTTAAATCTCAATGTTTTCTATTTGCAGTATCTTTCCTAATGTCTTTGGCAACGTTTTTTTTTTCTCATAAATAGGCTGAGGTTATATTATTTTTCGAATTGTAGATTGAATTATTACTTTTATTCTATAATAATTATCTTTTATAATGGTTTGTTATAGTTTTTCATTTGAATTTAGCACAATTTTTGTATCTGGTTATCTTTTTTGGCATCTTTTCATCTCTCTTTGGCATCTTTTTTTTTCTAATTAATAAGACCTAATCCAAATAATTTAATAGTGTGTGACTTTTTTTTATTAAATTATTTGGATTAGGTCTTATTTTCTTTTATTAATTTGTTATAGTTTTTCATTTGAATTTAGCTCCATTTTTGTGTCTTATTTACTTTTTTGCAGTGTCTTTCATAATGCCTGATTTGATTACTTGATCTGTTATAGTTTTCATTTGAATTTAACTCCATTTTTGTGTCTGATTTTCTTTTTTGCAGTATCTTTCATAATGCCTGATTTGATTACTTGATCTGTTATAGTTTTTCATTTGAATTTAGCTCCATTTTTGTGTCTGTCTTTTTTTTCTTCTCATAAATAGGCTGATGCTGTATTTGTGTACTCAATTGTTGCTTTTTGTGTCTGGTTTCTTTTTTGCAGTATTTTTTTGGAATCCTTTTTTTTTTCAGCAATTGTTTCCTCACATGCTTGGAATTTTCTTTTTATGCCTGTCCTGGCTTTCAGTTTTATAGTTTTCCTCTGCTTGGTTCTTATTTTACCTTTTTTTTTTCAGCGTCTTCTGTCATGCCTCGAAAAGGCCGTGGAAGACTCACTCCCCTAACCGCTAGGCGTGCTAATATGACTCGCCGCAGACACAAAACCCCAATTGCTATTTCTCTTGTTTACTTTTTTACCAATGCCTATAATTTTTCACCTGAAAATTTTTTTATTTTATTTGTTATTCAATAAACTATTATCACTTATTTTTGGTCTTCTTTTTATTTACTTATTTTACTGGGGGTTGGTGGAAGGATGGTCTAAGCCGTTGGTTTTCGACCGCTACGACCCGGGTTCGATTCCCGCATTGGGCACTTTTTTCTGAAAAAATAAAAAAAATATGCTCCAATGGCTTCTGATTCTTGCAAAAGTCCAACCCCACCAGCAAGCGCAAGTAATCAAACGGGGCTCTGGCACATTTGTACATGCAAAGTCGAACTGCTTTTCACATGTTTAGACATGTGGTGTACTTACAGTAAAAACAGTCGCCTACTCTACCCACCATGATTATCAAGGCCTGTACCACGTGTACTAGGGATAAGCAAAAAAAAAAATATTTTACTCATTGATCTATACATACAATTATTTGCATACAATTATATACATACAGTTTTCTACATTTTTGCGCTCTGCAGTCTAATATGTTGTTAATAATAGGGGTTTTAGACAAATATCAACTGTTGAAATTTGAATTTCCAAAATAGTTGAATTATCGAAAGTGTCGAATTAGTTTGTCATATGATAGGCCGTAGGTCGAGACATCAAAAATGGTCGAATTATCGTGTGTTGAATTAATTAGATTATATTGTATATATATAAAAAATAGAATTGTTGTTTTTAATGAGGTCTTTTAAATGAATTTATTCCTTTAATATGTTGTCATATCTGCAATTTTTTTTCATTTCCAAAATATTTATTTACACTTTCACCAATGCCTATAGGATCTTTGCGATGGAACAGGTATGGTGTTCTAGCGCATGTGCTCTCATGTCCTTGAAGCACATATACTGACAGTACCCAAAGTTGAACACACTGTATAATGTCTGAAATATCTTTGTCCCCTTCGGATACCAAGTTTCGCTTCATTCTAGTATATACATATATGCGTGATAAAATGATAAAATATAAAAAAATAAAAAATGCTTTTTTTGATTTTAATATATATATAGAATTCTATAAATGAATAAAATAAAATTAAATTCTATATTCCGCATATATGACGCGTAACTTACGAAGTCTTTTGCGTGATCCTTGTTATAGACTTTCATTGTTAATAAAAAATTACAAATATTTTTGAAATTTCTTTTATTCATACTTCATTTCTTCACTTCCCTATTTATATTAAACAACTTTTTAATGCTGATTCAGATAAATTAATAATTTAATTTATAATAATCATCACAAAAATGATTTATATATATATATAAATGAATGTTTGTATGTTTGTTTGTTTGTTTGTTTGTATGTCCGGTATACAAATTCGCAGTAGTTCACTAATTCAAACCAAAATTTCCATACATAGGTAAAAAAATACGGGGAAGACGATAGGCTATTTTAAAAATATATAAATCAATTATTAAAACTATATATTCAAATTATTCTACTTAGCTCACGAACAGCGCCCTCTATCAAGTACTAAAAGGTTATAAATACGTTTAAAATCTAAATCTTCTCAATATTTTATTAATAATAGTTCGCTTAATAACACATACGTTTAGAATACTTGATCTAAATCGAAATACACGCTCGCTCGATTTGAAAATTTATATATTTTCATTTTTAGATATAACTGATCTAATTCGCCGTTTAAAATAACTGCTCTAATTCGAAATATTTGGTATGTTTTATTTGTGTTCACTCTATTTCTATTTATTTGAAGTATTATAATTTCCATGTTTCAAAAACTTATTTCAAAAAGGTCGTTAGAAATATGTAAGGCCTGAAATAGCTTTACATGCTAATATTTATGATGCCAAGCGTAGCTTAATGGTTAGGTGTACGGCTTCGTATTTCCACAACCTTGGTTCGAAACTTAGCCTGGGTGTTTTTTTTTTAATATTATTGAAGCAAAGTTTTTTTTTTTTTACAGTACCAAAATTTCCATACATAGGTGAAAAAATACGAGGAAAACGATAGGCTATTTTTAAATTATATATAAATTAAATATTAAAACTATATATTCAAATTATTCTACTTAGCTCACGAACAGCGCCCTCTATCAAGGTTATAAATACGTTTAAAATCGATATCTTCTCAAAAGTTTATTAATAATAGTTCGCTTAATAATTAGAATACTTGATCTAAATCGAAATATTCATAGACGCTCGCTCGATTTGAAGATTTATTTTGTAACTAATCTGACTGAAATTTTAACAGTATATAGAGTAGAATATGGAAAAACTTATAGTGAAATTTCCAGGTCTCTATCGCGAATATTCGTCGAGTTTGCCCTTTTGCTAGCGAGCAGCGCCTCTAGCGGTGAAGATGGGAGGTAATATCAGCTGACCTAATGTACATGTAAAGTTTGGGGCTGGACGTTTCACAAGAGTGACATCCACGGCGCCAATTTATAATTGTAACGAATAGTATTTGAATAAAACATTTAATCGGGTAAACCCGGGCGTTGCCCGGGTCATTCGTCTAGTTGATTTATATATATGTGATGAGATATCCAGTCGACTCTCGCTATACTGTGATGACCGAGAGGAACAGTCAGGATGGGGAGTTTCCAGTACCTCTCTGCACCTTGGAAAACCTTTAACAGTTCTCACAGAGTACAGGCAGTCGTGGTCGAGGCAGAGTGGAAAGCTTGGGAATGTCCATCACAAAAAAACGAAGAGACACAGTTGTAGTAGGAAAGTTCCGTGAAAAGATAAAAGTCGAGCTAGGAGCAAAAGATAGAGATAGAAGTTTTCTTACTGATCTACGGCATGGTCGAGCATCAGAAGATGAAGTGAAGAGGGCTCCCGCTGATGGTGAAGTTACTATATTTTCGGCAAGGGCGGAGGTCTCGTATATCTTTGCCGAGAGAGGAAGTATTGAATTTCAGCGGATGCAACAAAAGCGTGGATCGGAAGCGAAATTGTACACTGGCGACGTCCTGGCAGTTTCCTATCTTCAGATGTTGTTGGACTTTCATCTCAATCTCTTGCTTCGGCTCAACTCTTTATCTATTACAGAGTTTTATTTATTTATCCTCAGTTTGTACAAAGTACATTACATATTATGATGTAATGACACATGTCAATCATGCCTATAATCATTTACAGATGTGTTTCTATATTATACAACATGAAAATCTTGTTATAAGTATTATACAATATGAGGTTGTTGGTTTAAATTACCATATATATATTTGAATGTAAGGGCATATATTGTATCAAAATATCATTTATTTTACCAATATTTCAGTTGTTGACACACATCAAAATGTTATAATACCTTGATAAGGTTGGCGTTAAGCCAACTGAAATATTGGTAAAATATATTATATTTTGATCCAATTTTAATTAAAGATTTATTCATTGAATGCTCTATTTAAAAAAAAAATATATATATATATATATATATATATATATATATATATATGCGTGAAAATAGAGCAATCCATATATTACAATATTTAAAAATGCCTATTTTGGATCATAAAGTTTTTATTTCCGATATTTCGTGAGGCAACTCGCCAAACTTCCTCTGGGAACAAAACAAAATGTAGATTCTAGATATTTAAATTTTATAGCGGTTGTATATACTCGCGAAATGATACACGAGCTTCTCTAAAGCGATTTTGTTCCCAGAGGAAGTTTGGCGAGTTGCCTCACGAAATATCGGAAATAAAAACTTTATGATCCAAAATAGGCATTTTTAAATATATATATATATTGAAAATAGAGCAATCCATAGATAAATCTGTAATTAAGAAGGCATATATTAAAATATATATAGATAAAATAAATGATATTTAGATCCAATATATGCCTTCTTAATTGAATTATATATATATAAATGGCATATCCTAACCAGGAGCACATGTGCTTTACAGAAGGCAGAGCGCCATCTGGTGGAACAGAAATCAACTAAACATTGATTTAGCCTGTTCCCTGATATTTGGCCAACCCAATTTCTTGATAAATCATAAAGTTCGTGGATGGCTTTTCTTGATTTATCAAGAAATTGGGTTGGCCAAATATCAGGGAACAGGCTAAATCAATGTTTAGTTGATTTCTGTTCCACCAGATGGCGCTCTGCCTTCTGTAAAGCACATGTGTTGCTGGTCAGAATATGCCATTTTTATTTTTGATTTCAACACCTGATCTTTTTATCTTTTATTTTTTCTTTCGTTTTTTAAAATATATATATATTTTTTGAGAATAGACAAACCTATAAATAGATCTTTAATTAAAATGGCATATATTTGGTTATTTGCCATCACGAATCGGGGACCATTGGAGCATTTTTCTTATTAGAAAAAGTGGCCAATGCGGGATTCGATCACGGGTCGTAGCGGCCGAAACCCAACGGTTCAGACCATCTTCCACCGACTCTCTTATATATACATGTCCTCGATTGATACAATTATACAGGATGTGATGTTCTATCATCCAGTCTTGTAAGATGATCCCAAGTTGTCATTCAACGCGGTGACTATATCAGTAGAGATGGGTGTAGGTATTTCCGGCCAGTAGGGTCGTAAATTACACTTTTCTTTTACCAGTTAAAATGACTGATTTCATGTTATGGACTTTAATTATTTTAAGATGCTAAGAAATATCAAAGGAAGAATTGTAATCTGCCCACATTTTCCCTTGTTATATTGTGTAAAACAACACTTCGGGGATATATGTAACCATCAGTTTTTTAGGTGATTGTGGTATGTGTGTATTTAGAGACTTTCCATGAAAGAGAGGAGTGAGGGATAAACTTTGTAATATATGCGAATTGTGTGTTAGATTTGAAGTGTGTATAACGGTGAGTTTTTACGCGATTATTGTCTGAAGGGGTCATATCACTACTTTGCATCTGGCAGGCTTGCAAGGAAGTTACCATTTTGAATGGCTCGAATTTTTATTCTTTGACACATTGTCGGAGATCTCCCGCACCAGTCCGTCGTTCCCAGGATCATTCTACTTATCAGCCACTTGGCGGGGGGCAATCTTTCCTCTTTGTTTTATACCAAATAGTTGAATCAGATTTTAAGAGCGATGGTTATCCACTTATTACGTTGTTGCAAACTGCTTTTGTATAGTTACTTGGCCATCTCTTCCATAAGTGCTGCACCACTCAAATTACCAATTGCCACCTGGACAAGAAATATGTTTTCACATTTAATAAGTCTTCTTCCAGAGTGCAATATGAAGTTGCAGTCAATAAAATATGGCTGGGGGTTAACCCCTGTTGGTCTTTGGGATCGTTACTCAGAGGATATAAGGGCCTGGAGTTTAAAATAGAATCAATATGGACGACCATTGTTAAGTGCTACTCGTAGGTCGGCAGATTGCCCCCGATGATGCGTAGCAGATGGTGTTTGAGTACTTTCAACTCAGCTTTATATAGCCTATCAAAAGGAGATAACCTGGAAGACTGAATTTTCAGTCTTTGCCTTCAATAACTAATTTTGGATGGCACTATTGTTTCGGCAATAGGTCACACACATACCAGGCTACATTTTTAAAATTGTGTTGTTTGTGTGATTCTTGGTATCTATAAATCAATATTTCTGTCTCAAGACGTATAACATTAGTTGGAAACTGACAGATGATATCCGCAAATGAACGTCATGAATGAGCAATTTGAAAAGTCTTTTATAAGTGGTTAAAAAGAAAGTGGCATTATGTTATGAACTCACCTCCAGCAATTCTAAGCATCGCATTTCAGATTCGATATTATCGCATAGGTCTTCCAGAGACAGTTTCTTTCTCTCGGCATCGTCTTTTACAAGGTTTAATAGATACCTTACATACATCTCTATTAGGATTACCGGGTCTCCAAAGTAGTTCTTGAACGTAGCAATTACATCTGGCTAGTTGTCTGCTGAAAGAGTTTTTCTCTACCATACCTTCCGCTAAATTCCAGTATTCATGGGTTATATCAAGTACTGTAAATTATCAACATCAGTCAAAATTGGTGTGTGGAGTCTTCTTCATTTATCTTCGCAAACTACGACCAAAACTAATCATCCCATACCTGATCCGAAATACAGCCGCTTTTGACATTGCAAGAAAAAAAAAGGCTTTCAACACTCCTAGAAAATCAATGGCAGCAACTCTTTAGTATCAAAAAGCTATTTGTCACAGCTATCAGAGTGAATATGGGAATCTATCTAATAAAAAATATGTTTTATAAATCAAACAGATTATAAATTTTGATATTTTCTTTCTTAGCATATCTCACCTATTACTTCTGCGGTCCAGAAACCTCGGTTATATAATTATCTCTTTATTTTATTCGATATTTCAGGATGTTCTTAAAGGTTTATATAAACATAAATTGTGATCCTTACATTTGTCTTATTTAATTATTCTACGTATTAATATAGAAATAGATTGAATCATTTATTGTGTGATTAATCAAAAGAGGCGAGTATAAACAAGCTACTTGGCAAATTTCATTTTTTTAATTATTTACATAGGAGAAGATACCTTTATTATTTATTTTTTATATAAATGTATTCATTAATTAGATATGAAAACTATATATATATATATTTTCACATTGTATCGCGGTCTCACGCAATTCTGGCCTTAACTACCCGTTTCATGATTTTTCAAGATGCCTAAAGGTCAATTTTTTTGGTTGTTGAGGTACAGCTTGCACCACGCTGATGAGGGCCAACAGCCCGAAACGCGTACGTGGCTAGCTTTTCTTGATTAATCAAGAATGGGTAATTGCCCAATTCTGGGATAATTAGAAATCAACGAGAATAGCTGATATTTATTCCGATACATGGCACAAGCCATCAGCAACTTTCAGTTCCACGATAAGGAGATGCCTTTTTCATAATTTATATATATAGATGTTTTTTTTCTGTGCTGAAGGACATTGCAAGAGGGGCAGAGTTTCTTTTCTCGTGTAAATATAGTGAAAGAAAATTATATTTAAAATTCCATGACATGTATTTTTAAGAAATATTATGAAAATAACGACATATCGAGAAAAATGTGAAATTTTAAATATATTTCATTGAAAGGGGCACATATTGAAATGAATGGTCATCATAATGGATCGTTAAAGAGTAATAATAACATAAAGTGGAAAACCCTCATTTAATTAAAAAGTAAATGGTTTTAATAAAGATCTTAATGGCTTCCAATATGCTTTCTTCACCTCATCTAACGGCTACTGATTAATTGGGCCCAAGATGGCGTCTAATGATACGCCATGATGGTCATCCCGAAGTGCGTGGAGCCACTGATTATCTTCCCATTAATTCTCATTTTCTCGCCCCTCACTTTCTCATTTGCCACTTTTAAATGACTCTTTTAAATGGATGAAAAAAATAATTAAATGGGAGTTTGGTGGGGCTCTAAGAAATCGTATACCTTACTTAGGTTACAGAAAAACCTATTTATAAATATAGATACTATTCGTAATTATGAAAAATAATGAAATTTATGACTTTTTAGCTTCCCATGAAATAATCGAGATTTAATAAAATTGATTATTTTCTAATTGGGCTATTAGAATGTGTATATTGAATTATCCATTTTTTTTTGGATAGGGTCTTATGAAATTGATTTTTTTTTTCCTTTTTCCATGAAATACTATCATAGTAATTCTGATATCTGATAGTAATTCATGTGATTTTCTTCGTAAATAAATCACAAACATGGACTATAGATATGGAGTATCGATGTATATAGATTCTGTTTGTGATCTTACTGAATTCTTTCTTAAGAAACTGCTTCCTTTTTTTAATTACAGAGCAGCCTGATTTTGAACATTAGAAACATAATATTTACGTAAAAAGGTTGTATGAGAAGTAGATAGAACTGTGGATTGTGTGATCAATTATAAGATTGTCCCAAAAATTCGTGTTTTTCTTTAAACGTCTTCTTTTTCTTCTTTCTTATTTTCACACTGGGTGAAATAGAATGTGTCTGCCTTTGTCATTAAGACTGGGAGTACTACTCATTTGCAGGCCGACTTAGTCTTTAAGCGTTGTTTTTCTTGGCGAATAATATTATTACGGCGAATATATAATAAGATATAATACAATTACTTTATACATAATACAAAGACTATATATATAACGGCGAATAATATTGGTATTTTAATTTTTTGCAAGTTTTTACAAACCTTTGAGACAACATTGTAGTAGTGTGGTGGTTTCGCATAGATTCCAGGATAAACAACGATCCAGCAGTGTTTTATAACGGATTTCAGGAAAGAAAGATATTTCACAGTAATCCTGGTGACGTAATAAGTACTATGAATAAAGTGTCAGAGATTGGACAGTGAATAATTCTAGGTTATATGAATGTTTTCTCTTTAATAACCTAAAGGGACTTGTGTGTGAATAGTTGATATTGCCACGTGGAAAATTGGGGAAGACAAACTTCGGGGTGACACAGCAATTTATTAAGGCAAGAACAAACTATGAGTGATAAACAAAAGATAGGCAAAAGAGGGAAGTTTACAGAGTATAGCAACATATAAAAAATAATACTCTGCTAATAAAATAATAAATACTTTGTTACAATATCATTGTTTTATCGGTTGCATTTTTTTTGCACAATGCACTGCATTTCGGTATATAAGAGTTAAATAAGCCATGCCATTTTTTTGGAAGAGAAATCTATTTGAATTTAAGATATATCTATACGTTTCTCTCTCCTTTAAATATATTTTATTCCTGGTATTTCTTTGAAACAGGTATTTCAAAGGCGTAACAAACATAGTGGGACAAGCTCTTTTTGCCCATTTTCAATATTCTAGCCAAAATATCAAGTTATTTTTTAGATTTGTATTTTCATGA
This sequence comes from Cordylochernes scorpioides, assembly GCA_030710605.1. Taxonomy (NCBI): domain Eukaryota; kingdom Metazoa; phylum Arthropoda; class Arachnida; order Pseudoscorpiones; family Chernetidae; genus Cordylochernes; species Cordylochernes scorpioides. The sequence goes on from CP092870.1 coordinate 17,672,116, forward strand.
AATTCGTCGATTTTGATGAACCGCGTGAAGAATTTAGATTAATCTAAGATACGTTGGAGCAACATGTCTGGTCGACTACCTTTATTTGATTTGCTCGTCATATCAATTCTGCTTATAATGGAGGTATCGAATCCAATAGTTCAATTGAAGGTTCAGTTGAACTCGTTCTCCCGCGTCCTGATTTAATAATTCTTCAAAACTCATTCAGAAATGTCAAAATACTTTATTTTGGAATGATTCGTAGCATAACAGGTTGAATTTTTTTAGGTTAGTTGGTACCCTAAATAAGTGTATTTGACTCGTATAAAAATATTTTTTTCTAGAAAGACCTACAGATCCTTAGATTGCCTCCACCTTCTGAACTTACTAGCGCTTCCCTAGAAGGCATGCTCAGAGGATGGGTCTACTGCCCGCTATATATATATATTACTACATATAGTTGTCTAAGAAAAGATAAAAGTTGGCCGTGACGAGTTCATAACTTCCTTCAACAGACATTGAAATTGTAGATAAATCATTTCATTCGCGATCGAACGTTGTGGCCCACAGTACGTATTACATCCCAAACACGATGTGACTCCAGCCATCTCTGTCTTGAGCTCGATGTACCACTACGGCGACCTGTCAAGTCAGTGAATTCCTTTAATTGGTCCACGAAGCGTGTCGGCAGGCGTCCAGGTATGTGTCGCCCAAACGTCTTCCGGTCAGTATATTGTACTCCATTCTCCTGCGTCGCGCGATGTGACCGAAGAATCTCAAACAATTCCGTTGTACACGCCGCAGAATTCGATCATCTTCCGAAATCAATAGTTGTTTTATTTATTTATTACAAAACACACGCTATATCCTATGTGGATATTTGCATGTAAATGTTTAAACCATTTATGTACATAGTTTTTAAATATATATATACAAATTATTTATAGTTTTAGAGAGAGAGTGAAAGTTATTCAAATTTACATTTTAGAACAATAAATTATACAAGAAACAAAGATTATTTACATACATATAATCAAAAGTCCAATATATATTTATAATTACAACCACTAAACCAGTGGCACAAATATACTAATTAAAACTAGAAATTTCAATTCTTAATGTAATTCAAGTCCAATAGTTGTGATAGTATAAATGCATTCGTCGAAATTGAAGATGCCCGATTCAATATTGGTAACTATTCTAAATGGATCTGTTTCCCATTACACTTGGTATCTAAACCCTTTTGATAGAATTGTAGATTCAGAAGGTGTGAGGTCGGTGTTGAAAAGATAGAATATATTGGAACTGTTCTTGGTTGGAAGACTGTTGAAGAGCGTTATTGTCTGAAAGCTCATTCAGCATTTACCTTTTTTATCAAAGAAACTCGTCGATGTCAGATTTTAACACTTCTTAGATATCTGGAGATTCCTCATATTTTAATATAGAGTTAGGATTTAGATAAAAAAGTTGAAATTCCCAAATATATTACCATATCTTGCTTATCGTGCTTTTCCTGGTTTCGAAACTATTGAAGCTATTTTTCCCCAAATGTACACCTTTGTCCTGTTAAATTTCATAGAGGGAGCTTGCTCTACTAATTTAGTATGGTAAACGGAATGAACAGAACTTTCAATATAGTAGAATTTAAATATATGATCTAAATTATTTAATATATTGATTGTTTTCTCGATCCTAATTTTAAATTTAATTTGAAAATTTCCATATCCTGTGGTCCATATTATGATAGTGACTCCTCCTAAACCCTACTCTATATCCTGGATAAATTGCATATTCAGATAGACATATATATTGAATTTCTAAAAGAGCGTGTTTTCTTGATTCTATTTCGATCCTTTTTATATTGATTTTTTTTTCAATTCAACTGTGTCCCCTCACCCTATGTATAATGAACATACAAAATTTCAAATTTGAAAATTATGCGTATGTTCTTTCGTCCTCTTTGAAGTTGCCATATCAAGAAAACATTTATAGTCAGCGTTGTTTTATTATACTTTTAAAATCTCCAATAATCATATGTGAAATGTTGCCAAGCATTTTCAGTTAAAAAATACGACAATGTAAATTCTCACTCTTCATCAAAATTCCTTATTCGTCTAAAATTCTATAATATAATGACTCCCAGATTTTAATATAAAAATTGTAAATTTTTGAAAAGTTCGAACAAAATTGAAGATGTCGGATTCCGAGGAGGGACTAAACAAAGCTACATCGGAGAATAACCCCGATTCCTCTTTGGCGAACTACATCAAAGACCATCAGGACGATGCACAACTACACAAACCATCAATCGCCAATATTATTGATATTCCATGTCCGACCCGAAAAGGAATAAGTTGGAAAGCTGTCATTGAAATTATCAAGAAGCAAAAGTCGCTTAAAAACTGCGATCGTATGATCCGAGAAGCTCTGCAGAGAATCAACGTGGAAGAATTAATGGGAAGAAACCCCAGTTTGATCGAGATGCACATCTTGGGAATCGAACTCGACGTGGGAGATTGCGTCATTATGTCCACACCAGCCAATTTGGACTTTGGAAACCTAAAGAGCTGTCTGAAGGATGCGATTATCCAACTGAGAGATATACCTAATCCTGCAGGAAAAGGACAGGCCCAGCGGCTGCCTCCCGCCAGCAGCGAGACCGAGTCACAGAAACCTGAGTCCCCTGCTAGAGAAGAGGCTGAGATCCAAGAAGAAGAAGATGTCATCGAAGAACCGGCCTCCAAAGGCGGTTCTAGCATCCACAAGATTCCATCCGCCCAAGAAGAAGAAACCATCCCTGAATCAACAACTATTGTGGAGTCAAAAATACGAGCCAAACCTAAAAGGTCATTCAGAGCAACATTTCAAAAAACCTAGAAGATGTCAATTTTTAATTAGAATATTCTTTATTTATTATCAGAAAAAAAAACTTAATAAATCTTATTATATCAAAATGCTTTTAGAAATCTAGTTGAAAACTATAATTTTATAGACTTGGATTGGAGTGAAATTTTTCATTTTTTCTTCTTCATCGTTCAAAACATGAGGCTAATCTTTTATTATTGTATGAATATTTACGTTATGCGAAATTTCGTTGGTTATTAACATTTATATTTTTTATTGAATTGCTTGTCTCTTGGAGAAATCACACCAGATAGGTCGCCAGGTGGTAATCGGAAACTGCTTATATATATATATATATATATAATTACAAATATTCAATATAAACAATAACGTCTATAAACAGGGAATGAAAGCATTGAAGCACGGATGTTTCCATTACAATTAAACAACTTATACTGTTCTTACTGCTATTAAAAATATTTGAATGGCTTGATCCATCAGTAGTGAATCCTCCCAGCGGTTTTGCCAATTTTTAATCTACCAAACCGCGTTTCTCAAGGTCTAATACTGTATTGGACAATTCTGCTTATATATGTTCCACCGAAGGATGGATTCTCAGAAATGGTATTCACTACAACTATGGACATGAGCCTTTAGTACATTAGAATTGCATATAAGCATTTTAATCGAGCAATGCTCTTCAGCAAGCAATAAGGACAAGGCCAGTTAGGAAAAAATGAATCATAAAGTAATAACGCTTCATCAATACACAGAAAATTAAACCATTGAAGCAAGAATGCCTATTTTACACATAAAACAAACTTCTATTATCCTTACTGCGATAAAGGACAGTAGAATTATTTTTTTAATGTATGAAAGAAACATTTGTGCTTCAATGTTTTCAATTACGAATATCTAATAAGCATTCATGGGCCAACACAGCTCCATTTATTAGCAGATAGAAGTGGGTTAAGGCAAGGCCTATTAAAACTCAACGACGATATTGGGTGAATGGGGAAATTGGAAAACGCTATTAGAACTACTATTCTTCAAATTGAAGACACTTCGGCCAGTAAATATTTTTTATTGTCTCGACGTTTTGACAAAAATCTTTTGTTCTCGTTTTTGTCGAAACGTCGAGGCAATAAAAAAAGATTTACTGGCCGAAGTGTCTTTAATTTGAAGCACTATGAATGCCGGCCAGGCAGCCTCTGTCATTATGATGAAAGTACTATTATTACCTAACAGCTGACTCCATGCCTGGGTCGACAGTGGTGTTCAGTCACCACGGGAGGAGATGCGAAGTCAGACTTCCTTGAGCATTTGGATCAACTCCAGATTTAACCATAATGGATTCTGCCTTCATAAAGTTGTCTTTTTAAAGAAATAAAAACAAGTAAAATGAATAGCAAGTAATTGAAAGTAAAGGATTTTTTTAATTATCCATAATACACGTTTAACAGACCATGATAATCATGGTAGGTAGAAGTTGGCGATTGCTTTTGCTGTAAATGCCCCACATGTCTACACATGTGAAAATAAGTGCGACCTTTTAACCTACAAATGTACCATAGCCCCGTTTGGTTACTTGCACTCGCTGTTGGGGTTGAATTTTTACAAGAATCGGGAGATATTAGAGTATTCTTTTTTTAATTAGAAAAAAGTGCCCAATGCTGGATTTGATCCCTGGTCGTAGCAGTCGAAAACCAACGGTGCAAAATACTAGAAAGTTGTCAATTTTAATAAGTTGTATGTGGATTTAGTTGGCATGTGTATTAGTTCAGAATTTTGGCCAGTCGAATCAAACCAGTGGAAAATTCATCCCAATTTTGTCTCTGACGGGATAACGGTCTGTTGGGATTACCTTTCTGTCGGGATTTTGACTTGTCTGAATTTCTCAGCTGTCAGGATTATGACACTTTCTGGAATGCATGCCACTCACATCAATCCCCGATTCCGACGACCCGACGTTTAGTTAGAAGCTCATCATCCAACAGTTGCAAGGTCTGGGAGGCCAGCTCTACTCCACTAACTCGTCATACACTGCGTGACATTGAAAATGGAACACCAAGAAATAGTGGCCAGAAAATTATGCAAATTTCAGGGTAGACGCGCCTAACCGAGTTATGCAAATGATGCAAAATGCGCAGCTCTCGTGCGCACATGGAGTAAGATATAAAGGAAGGAACTTGCAGAAAGGACAGTATTCGTGTCGTTATTTCTTCAAGGAAAATCATTGTAGAAATTTTGTTCTTGTGTCAAAAGACACGTGTAATAACAGAGAATGCCAGGTCATCGTAAACGGAGGCAGTTCAAGCAGACAGACGCTTTTACGAGGGGCATGGTGATCGGACTGAAAAGGGCAGGTTGGTCCATACGTCAAATCGCAGCTGATACACACCTTGGTGCGTCCACGGTGCACCGACTGTGGAGAAGATGGTTGGAACAAGGAAATGTGGCAATTTTTAGGAATGTCGGTGCAACCAAAGTGACGTCAGCACGTGTGGATCGGCGTATCCTTCGACAAGCAGTGGCGGCCCCACAAGCCACTTGTACCGCCATCCTGCAACATGTGCAAGACACCCTAGATCATTCCATCTCGACCAGAACCATTTCCCGTCGATTGGTTGCTAATGGCTTGCACTCATGCCGTCCGCTAAGAAGACTGCCATTGACCCCACCGAATAGGCGCCAACGTTTGGAATGGTGCCGGGCTAGATCGACGTGGATGACGGAATGGCACAGGGTCGTGTTCTCAGATGAGTCGCGTTTCTGCTTGTCCAGTGATAGTCGCCGTGTACGCGTGTGGCGTCGACGTGGAGAAAGGTCCAATCCGGCAGCAATTGTGGAACACCCCACCGTGCGACAACGTGGAATCATGGTTTGGGGCGCAATCGCGTATGATTCCAGGTCACCTTTACTTCGTATTCAGGGCACTATGACGGCCCAACGATACGTTGATGATGTGCTGCGACCGGTGACACTCCCCTACCTTCAGGGGGTACCCAATGCCCTTTATCAGCAGGATAACGCCCGACCGCACACTGCTCGTATTAGCCAACAAGCTCTGCAAGATGTACAGATGATTCCCTGGCCACCGTACTCTCCTGATCTCTCACCAATCGAGCACGTCTGGGACATCATTGGACGCCGTTTGCATGCCTTGCCACAGCCGCGTTCAGAAGACGAACTGTGGCAAATGGTTGAGAGGGAATGGAGAGCCATCCCTCAGGACGCCATCCGTACTCTGATTGACTCTCTACCTAGACGTGTTGCTGCGTGCATCGCCGTCCGCGGTGGTCCTACTTGCTACTAAGCCGACGCCGTTCTCGCTCTGTATTATGACTATCATTTTGAAATAAAGATCACTTATTGTTCGTCCCTGTCTCTCTCTGTCTGCCGAGTTTCATCTCTTTCTGGCCACTATTTCTTGGTGTTCCATTTTCAATGTCACGCAGTGTATGTAAATAGTCAGGACAAGGTGACTCGAATGTAACATCTGTAAATAGAGACGAAATAAATAATGTCACTCACACAGAGCCAATGGTTGAGGCGGTACATTAGTTTCGTTGCCTTTCTAAGGTCAATTATGACATCAGATCGTCTTTATAGAACTTCTAGAAACTCTAAAACGTTTGTTCTTACCTTTGGCCGACAGATAGAAAGTTTTCCGGATTGAGATTCAGTGTCTAGGAACTTTGCCCAAAGTGAAGTACGGCGCAACTTTGAACGAGGTTCACAAATTTAATTCGACCCTTTGACAGAGCTTCACCAATTCCATGGCGCTTTAAAGAAGCAAAGAAATATTTATGAACCATTGTCTAATACAAATTTCAAAATACCAAACACATAGGTATGTTTCAGGAACCTATTATACAACGAAGTTTAATCATTTCATTTGTTAATGTTATATTTAAAGAGAAATTGATTAACATTTATGTTTGTCAATAATAGAAAAAATTAAGAAGATTTTGTTTTATTAGAAATACTACCTTTTTTCATTTCGAAATCGTAAGTTTTTTTTTTCATATTAAAAACAATAGATTTGATTTCATACATATATGTTCAACAATCATAAAATCAATGTTCTTCTTATAGTTAAAGTTGATTATAAAAATTCATTTTGATATAGTTTGAACATGAAGATAGAGGTTGTGCTCTCCTGGCGGCATCCATAATTCTTAAAATTAAAAAATATACTTCGGCCAGCAAATATTCTTATTCTCTCTAAATTCTTTAATTTTTATTTGTTCCTGAAGAGAACAAAATATTTTTGTCGAAACATTGAGTTAATAAAAATATTTAATGACCTAACTATCTATCATTTTATGAACTTTAGTTTGTAAATTATAAATCTATTTGTTAAAAAATAAAATATCCCGATTAAAATTGGATTTTGGATTCATGAGGAAAAAGAAAACACGGTAGGAAATCTTTAATTCTCTCTCTCATTATAAATAAATCCAGTAACTGCCAAATCCTTCTTTAATTTGCAGACGACGACAAAGCAGAAGTTCTACAAACAAAGCTTCTGTTTTCTTATTTAAATAGAGATTTAATTATTTTGTCTTATCAACTTTCCTTCAGACTTTCTCTCTCTCTCTCTACACTATTTCCATCACATTTGGCATTCTAGGAGATGTTTCTTAATGAATATAAATAGTTTTTTAGAGTTTATTTGATATATTTAAATTATTTATAATTTATATGACATAAAATATTCGATTTAAAGTTTTATCTATAATTAAAAATATGGAATAAAATGGCCTGTTTATAGAAAATATATATATTGTTGCATCATGGCTAATCCACCTATTATATTCTAATATATTTTTGTTATATTATTTTCATATATTTTTTAAATTTGAATATAAATATTTGAATTTATTTATTTTAATATACACAGAATATATATTATAGAAAGATTGTGTACTATAAAAATCGTCATTTGTGACCAAAAACAGCATCGCATGAACATTGCTAATGAGATGTTGGACTCAGTCCGCGACAACCCAAATTTGCTCCAGAGGGTCATAACTGGTGACGAAGCGTGGGTTTATGGTTATGACGTGGAAACCAAAGCTCAATCATCTCAATGAAAGCTGCCGCACGAACCAAGACCGAAAAAAGCGCGCCAAGTTCGGTCGAATGTGAAAGTTTTGCTGACAGTTTTCTTCGATTGCAGGGGCGTGGTGCATCATGAGTTCTTGCCAGAGGGTAGAACTGTCAATAAGGAATATTACCTGCAAGTTATGCGCAATTTGCGCGAAGCAATCCGCCAGAAACGCCCGGATTTGTGGAAGAACAAAAATTGGCTTTTGCACCACGATAACGCCCCTGCTCACACATCGTTGCTTGTGCGCGACCTTTTGGCCAAAAACAACACACTAATGATGCCGCAGCCACCGTATTCCCCAGAACTGGCCCCCTGTGGCTTTTTCTTGTTCCCTAAAGTGAAGAGGCCCATGAAAGGACGACGTTACGCTACGCTTGACGAGATAAAGACGGCATCGAAGGAGGAGCTGAAAAAGATTTTAAAAAATGATTTTTTGAAGTGCTTCGAAGATAGGAAAAACCGTTGGCACAAGTGTATAATATCTCATGGGGATTACTTTGAAGGGGACAAAATAGGTATTCATGAATAAATAGATAATTTTTGAAAAACACAAAAGTCGCGATACTTTTTGAACACACCTCGTATACTACTCTGATCAAAAAGTTTCGACACTTTGCTCATAAGTTAAAAAAACTTTATTTTTCTACTGTATTCAAATTGTCCCCTTCTAAGTAGTCCCCATTGGCCGCGACGCATTTCAGCCACCTTTTTTTCCAGTCGGCAAAACACCTCTGGTAGTCTGTTTTTGGGATCGCCTCCATGGCCTTCTTCGATTCCACTTTGATCTCTTCTATGCTCTGAAATTTCCGACCCTTTAACTTTTTTTGAGCTTTCCAAAAAGGAAGAAGTCGCAGGGGGCCAAATCGGGACTGTAGGGGGGTTGGGGGAACACAGAGGTTGAGTGGTCCTGCAGGAACTTCGAGATTTTGAGGGCTGTGTGCGCCGGCGCGTTATTGTGCTGGAGGATCCACGACTTGCTCCTCCACAGCTTCGGCCGTTTCTGCCTGATCGCTTCCCTCAATCGCCTCAAAACTCCCAGGTTGGAGTCAGCAGTTATTGTAGAGCATTGTTGTTGAAATTCATGATGAACGATGCCCTGGTAGTCAAAGAACACCGTCAACATGACCTTGACTTTGCTGGGAGCCTTCCGCGCTTTCTTTGGTCTCGGCTCATTTTGGAGCCCCACTCCGATGCCTGTAGGGTAGTTTCCGAATCAAAGCCGTAAATCCATGTTTCGTCTCTAGTAATGACCCTCTTCAGCAATTCGGGATCGTCGGTTGTCGCTTCGAGATTGAGTCTGGCCGTTTCTTTCCGGGCGTTCTTTTGATCAAAAGTCAAATCTTTGGGAACGAGAACGGCGTTGAGTCTTCTCACTCCCAAAATGTCCTTCATTATCGATTGAGTCGACCAGAATAATATCCCTGCTTCTTCGGCGACCTCCCTGACAGTTATTCGTCGGTCTTCACGCACCAGTTCCAACACCTTGTCCACTTTTTCAGGCGTGGTTGATGTGGACGGTCTCCCGGAACGCTCGTTGTCGGCGGTCTCTTCCCGACCCTCCTTGAAGCGCTTGTACCACTCGAAAACTTGTCTTCGGCTCATGACGGCATCCCCGTAGGCTGTTTGCAACATACAAAAAATTTCGGCACCCTTGAATCCGTTTTTCACACAGAGCTTGATGCAAATTCGTTGATCCTCCATTTCGGTGACTAACGAAATCGAAGCAAGGGCAAAATGGTTTCACTTCGAACAGCCGCTGCTCGCGCTGTTGTGGCGCGTGATTTTTGAAAATTGGCAGGTCTCCAAGCCAAGGGCGACGATTGCGTTTGCCACAAACCGAGAGAAAATATATTGAGTTTCAGAATTTTATGAGCAAAGTGTCGAAACTTTTCGATCAGAGTAGTATATATATTTATATAAGGGAAACTATAATTCCCACGGTTATAAAAGAGAAGAGGTAATGATTATATAGCTTCATTCATGGAATTTTTGAATTACAAAAAAAAATTGAGGATTTTTTTATATCAATAGGAAATAATTTACCACAGCTATAACATTGTTATCTTCAAAAATACGTATGAATAATTTGAACGACATCCTTCAATTCAACATAGAATTTGTGATAGTTCAGAGTAAAAAAGGTATACGCCTATATATATTGTAGCGACATATTTATTATTTTTACAAGCATTTATTATTATACAAAGTCAGCCCTCTCTGACTTCACTATCAGCATTAGAGCCGTTTTTTTATGAGCCTACATGAATCAGGCATCTACAGAGGTAGGCAACAGTAGACAGCATAATAGCGTAAGGGTAGTCAGGTGCAGGTAGATATCCATGCTGCTAGATTGACCAGTGACTCCAGGACTTCCCCATAGTCTATCTCACCTTCCCGGGTGTCACCTCCTAAACCGAGGCAGCTCTAATCAAATGTGTCTTCAGGTATTTTCTCTTCAGTTTAGTTCGCTTCCACTTCTGGCACATGATTACATGTTGGATGAGAGGTCTATTGCGAAGTTGTCGGCTCCACCCTTTGCAATTGTATATCAATTAACCCTCTTCTTAAAAATGATATATAAATATTGTCGCGCTTGGTCCCTCCGGTTCTTCGCGACGACGCCGCTTCTTCCTTCGTGGTTCACCTACCCTGGACTCCCGTTGCTCTCTTCTGCAGCCCTACCCTGCAGACCTCCAAGAACAACCACTCAAGTGGATCTCCTTTCCTCTGGTAGTATCTCTCGGCCTTACCACTGGTGGGGGGACACGAGAGGCTTACCAGAAGAGTAGCGACTGTGGTGTTGGCGAGAGTAATATCAGGAACCGGCACCGAGACTTCAAACACTACTCCCCGTTTATTGTCATTTCTACTACACATTACATATAGCTGGAATAACATTCAACGGATATTTACATTACGTTACCTCCTAGGGCCAATATAAACCTGTATTTACAAACATTTGCCCCAGGAAACAGGACCACAGCAGTCGGCGATTCCCACATTATTTCCAGACCGGAAATAGGCGAAAGCGCCATCTATTGGCGGAGGTTGTAGGTGTTTTGAACGCGACAATATACTTTAAGAAGTATTACTTCTTGGTATCCATGTAAAAAAGAAACCTAGCCCTAGATTCCTTATTGAATTTGTCAAAATTATCGTATATGTACAGGATATTTATTCGTACTGCGCAAAATATTGTTCAATAGTTTTAGATTTTTTTTTCAAAAAGACCTACATATTCATACCTGATTACAGTTAGAAGTTCCTCTCTAGGTGCATACCTCATTATGTTGTTTTTTTATGTTAATCCATTTCGAACCCTACACTCATATCGTTTTTAAAAAATGTTTTTAAATGGAGTGTAAAATAAATTAATATATTATTATTTAAACGTACCTTTATGAAACGTATTAATGGGTATGCTATTGAATTTCAAATTATATTATATTCTCATGAATTGTTACACTCGCGTATTTCAACCAGTTTTTAAAATCTAAATATTTTCATGTAGGAAATTAATATTTAATATCAAAGAAAAGCTTTATCAGATGTGCGTGTTGGAAACAGTTATTGTTAAAAGACCTTGAAAGTTACTTCCTGTTGAAAATTGATCAACTTTAAATATTTTGGACCATGTTCGTCATTCTTTAAGGGATTGCCTTTTGTGAAGGGGAAAATAATTAAATAAAACATTGATTTAATAATTTTGATATCTATGAAACCTTAAAATTACATTTATAGGAAATTAAAGCATTGAAGCACAAATGTTTCTTTCACACAATCGTAGCTGACACTTAACGTTCTCAGTCCCTGGAGTTCTGATATTTAACTCTCAACTCTTCAGACCGCAACTCCTTCGACTACTATGTATGGGGTGTTGTTGAGTGATGTCAACAAAGTCCCCCGCAACACCATCATCCAGTCTGTCAAGAGAACGGTTCATACAGCGATGATCCAAATGGACAAAGTAATCGTTCACAAGGCCTGTGCTTCATTCCACACTCGCCTCGAGACTGTTCTAGCTAATAATGGGAACTAACATTAAATGAATCAAACTATGTTTATATAAAAGGACGTACCTGGATCTGTAAAGAAAAAAATCATTTTTTTATATAAACCTTTTATATAAACTTAATTGATGGATCGCCTTTTGACTCAAATCAAATTATGTTCTTTTTCTACTATTGTGCCAAATTTAACTTGAATTTTTATATTTTCAACTTGCAAATATTTTCAGTTAAAATCCCATTGTGATTATTCCTAATTTATTTTATGCACCCTGTATTTACTCATTATATTAATAGAAAAAACCCTTTTAAATTCATAAAATAAGTTAAAACAAAGCATCTAGGGCTGCGTATTTTTTATTCGCAGCCCTAGATGCTTTGTTTTAACTTATTTATCATATTAAATTGTTTTACGGAATTTAGAATTGAATTAATCTTTAACGGTCGTTTTCTTCTTAGTAAAATTGTATATCTGAAACTTATAAAACCCTGGCATGTGTAATTATATTCGAGTACATTCCGCTTCCCAAACTGTATTTCACATATTGAGATGCGTATTTACCTAAAAGTGAACGCCTGTTTAATAATATAATTTCAAAGTAATATAGATGAATTATTAATAAACCTTTTTCGGAGGAGCTGTTTAATTATTTCTAATATATCTTAGTTAAGAGAAATGTTACTTCAATTCGAATCCATCTAATATTAATTTATATCTGAGATGAAGTCAGAAATATAGATGTTTTTCCAAATGTTGATATAAAATTAATGTTATTTGAAAAATACCGGTTTCTCATATTTATTTGGGCCAGCTTCAGCCTCCGACATGGCGTCAATTATTGCTAGGCCATGGTTGGAGGTTCTGTCGATATATGTGAAAAATATTTTTGAATATTGACGGAAAGGGCGATAATTCGACATTCAAACCTTTATACAATATATATATATATATATATATATATATCTTTTATATTTTAAAAATAAGGCCTATTTTGGATTTAAATACGATTATTTATTTACCGATATTTCGATGGATCAATCTTCCATCTTTTACGAGGTGTTTTGCAGTGAAGCACGCAGCAGGTCGCGCGCCCCAGGTGAGCCACTAGACGTCTTCTAAGCTTATTGGGCGATAAACCATCTAATATATACATTCTAAACAGAGTAAATATAATCAAAATAAAAAAGTGATATATGTAAATGACTATTGAAAATTAAGAGATATCAAATTAATTAAAGAAAAAAGTGATATATGTAAATGACTAATGAAAATTAAGAGATATCGAATTAATTAAACAAATAAAATATCATGAAAATTGAAATAACTGTGAAATAAATATACAAATAGTAGTAATACCTTCCCAAAAAAAATTTCCCAGATGAACAAAAGTCAAAAATTAGAACAGAAATAGCACCAATTATAAAGAAATTAGAAAAACACAACAAGACTAATTTAAGTAAAGAAGAAAAGAATGCCATAAAACAATTGAAAGAAAACAAACAAATAATCATAGCACCTTCATATAAAGGTAGAAACACGGTAATCATGGATGCAATAGAATATAATAACAAAATAGAACAGTTACTTCAAGATAAAGATATATACGAACCTTTAACTAAGAATCCCCTAACCAATCTTACAAAAGATTTCAATAGACAATTTAACAAAATCAAGCGCAAATACAAGCTAGATAACAAAACCTTCGACAGTTTAAAAGCCACGGCTCAAAATCTTCCAAATTTACACGGTCTACCAAAAGTTCATAAGCCCAATACCCCATTACGTCCCATAGTGTCATATTCTGGCTCGCCCCTGTACCCCATCACCAAATTTCTGTCATCAATTATATCACCATTCCAGAAGAAACTTCTCCACACAGTCCCCAATCCAATAGTAGCTATTGAAGCAATCAAAAATACTCCAGTTTCACCAGGCAGCCGGATCATATCTTTTGATATAGAATCCCTTTATACTTCCATCCCACATGACGAAGCAATTCTTGCTCTACAAGAATTCATAAATTCCCACCCAGACTTACCCCTCCCTATCCCAAAGGAGGCTCTAATAGAACTGATCAAACTCTGCCTATCATTTAATTACTTCTTCTATAAGAACAGATATTTCAAACAGGTCAAGGGACTTCCAATGGGAAATCCTATATCATCTGCATTAGCCAATGTCTTCATGGATAAGATTGATAAGTTAATCGTTGAATCCACACAACTACAAATTTTAATGTGGAAACGCTACATTGATGATGTATTATGCATCACAGAGGTGGATTAATTACTTTGAAAACTGGTCTCTGAGGCTTAATCCTGCAAAATCTGTACATTGCTGTTTCCATCTTAACCATCACAGAGCTGAAAGAAAACTCAACCTATTTATCAATAACTCTCAGATAACTCATAGCGAACATCCCAAATACCTAGGCATTCATCTTGACCGCACTCTCACCTTCAAAACTCATCTCACCAAGTTAAAGGGGAAACTATCATCACGTAACAATATCCTCCATAAGCTGGCCGGCTCTTCCTGGGGCAGTGATGCCAACACCCTGCGTACTTCTGCCTTGGCATTGATCTTCTCCACGGCTGAGTATTGTGCTCCAGTCTGGGAGAGGAGCTGCCACACGAAGCTAATAGACACACAACTAAATTCTACCTTACGAATTATAACAGGGGTTTGCCAACCTACAAGAATCGACTGGCTTCCAGTTCTTGCTCACATCTCTCCACCTGAGCTACGCAGAGAAGAAGCCACCAAGAAAATGTACCAAAAGCTCTTGGATTCACCCGACCTCGAAATTAACCCTATCCTACAGTCTCCCCCAAAACATAGACTAAAATCAAGGAAGCCGATATGGTGTCCAGAGGAAACCAACTTCTCTCCCAAAATTTTAATATCTCAGAAGCATGGACAAATTCCTGGATCAGCTCCGATATCCCAAACAAGAACCTCATCACAAGCCCAAGTGTCAAGATCCCAGGTTTTTCCCTCCCTCGACGAGAATGGGTGCTTCTAAACCGCTTTAGGACAGGTCAGGGAAGGTGTGCAGAGCTGATGAAGTTATGGGGCTACACCAAAGATCCAAATTGTGCCTGCAACGTCCCACAATCAATGTCCCATATACTAGATGACTGCCCGCTGTACAAATTCAATGGAGGAATCTCCAATCTCCATTCTGTCACCCCGGAAACCCTGAACTGGCTGAAGGCCTTGCCTCTCAGACTTTAATGACCGATATGTCCTCACTTATTTTTTCTAGATTTAATTCATTTTGTCTCCTCTCTAATTGTAAATACGCTGCTGTATCACCTCATAAGCATAAATAAAGAGGTGGATGTTTCCATAATTATAAATTTTCTTAATAGTCTTAGACCCTTTCTGAAATTCACTTATGAATTAGAAGAAAATGGGTCTCTACCATTTTTGGACTTACAACTGACCAGAAATCAAAATAAAATTGAAACGAAAATTTATCGAAAACCAACCCACACAGGGAGTTACCTGAACTTCAATTCTTTTGGTCCTATCTGTCATAAGGTTGCGGTGGTCAAAACACTATCCAAGAGGTTGACTACACATTTTACGGATAAAACTGATGAAAAAATTGAAAAAGCTAGATTATTTCAAGAACTTCAAAGCAATAATTATCCTAAAGAATTCATCAAAAAGCAATTATATGCACCAAAAATTCCATCCACGAACAATAGACAGATCTCAACTCCGAACATGTTTTGCTCCCTACCTTACAGCTATGGCTGTGAAAGAATAGCCAGAAGTTTAAAAAAACACAATATTACAACCAGATATCAACCCAACCAGAATTTAAGAAGCATCTTCCGTCACCCTGATACAAAACAAATCTACAAACCAGAAGATAGAGCAAATGTGGTTTATAAAATACCATGCAAATCCTGCCAGGCAATATACATAGGAGAAACCAGCAAACCTTTATCTGAAATAATTAACCAACACAAATTCGCACTAAAGCGCCATAACCCGACATCTCTACTGGTAGATCATGCATTCAACAATAGTCACACTCCAGACTTCGATCACACATCCATAATACATCAAAATATCAAAAAAAAACATTGCCGTTTATTTTTAGAAAGCTAGAGCTCATTAAAAAATAGAAATAGTATCAATAGAAAGATTGACTTGCCAGATATATATACTCAGTTTAGAACCTCTTTGATGATTATGCTATTTACATGATGTACAAGGTATGTCCCATAAGTTCCCGGACTGGGTCCATAAAAAAAAAGGTAAGATTTTTTAAAAATGTTTTTATTAAAACTTTTCAAAGTAATCCCCCCTT
This sequence comes from Cordylochernes scorpioides, assembly GCA_030710605.1. Taxonomy (NCBI): domain Eukaryota; kingdom Metazoa; phylum Arthropoda; class Arachnida; order Pseudoscorpiones; family Chernetidae; genus Cordylochernes; species Cordylochernes scorpioides. Next base: position 17,688,390 of record CP092870.1, read on the forward strand.
GCTTCAACGCACCAGCGCCATCGTTTCTCCCAATTGTCGAAACAGTTTTTATAGACCTCTTTTGGAATGCTCTTCAATGCCAGCAGCGATTTTTCTATTATGTCTTCCCTGGTGTCAAAATGTCTTCCTTTTAGAACTGCTTTGAGTTTGGGGAACAGGAAAAAGTCATTTGGTGCGATGTCTGGGGAATAGGGTGGTTGAGGTAGGATTTCTGTCCCGTTTTTCGCCAAAAAACTCGTCACCAAGTGCGCTGTGTGAGGGCGGGCATTGTCATGGTGTAGGATCCAGTCACCATTAATCCATTTTTCTGGCCTTTTTTTTCGAATCGCTTCCCTTAGACGGCGAAGAATGCTCAAATACATTTCCTTAATAACTGTTTGGCCTGCAGGAAGATACTCGTGATGAACAATGCCCTTGTTATCCAAAAAAGCGACCAGCAACACCTTGTTTCTGGATTTCAATATCCTGGATTTTTTGGGTCTAGGCTCACCCTGACCTCTCCACTCGGCATATTGACGCTTGGTTTCAGGGTTATAGCCATAGACCCATGTCTCGTCGCCTGTGATTATCTTGTCTTTCCATTCCGGATCCGTTCTTGTCATTTCCAACGTGTCCTCACAGGTTGCAAGCCGACACAGTTTTTGCTCATTAGTGAGGAATCTTGGGATGAATTTTGCAGGAGTCTTTTTGAGCTTCAAATCTTCGGTTACGATCCTTCCAATCGTTGTTTTAGAGATGCCTGTGTCTTGCTCTAGCTCCAGCAAAGTGGTTCGAGGATTTTCTTTTATCAAATCGGTGATTTTTTGCACATTTTCATCAGTCCTTTGAAATGTTGGGCGTCCTTGACGAGGATCATCTTCAATGGAAATTCTGCCAGCTTTAAATCTAGAATGCCATTCAAAAACAGTTGTTCTCTTTGGGGCGTTATTGGGGAATGCTTTATTAAGCATTTCAAAAGTGTCGGTTGCTGATATTTGAAGTTTCACACAAAATTCTATGCAAATCCTCTGCTTCAATTTTTGTTCCATCGTAAAATCGCCGCAGCACAAGGTGTAACCTTTAAATAAATTAAAATAACTTTGGCGCGCGTGCCCGTACCGCCTCGATATTGGTACCACCGTGTTGCCAGATATTTTTTCTATAATAAACTGTCAAATTTATTTAAATTTTTCATTTATTTATTCTTTTATGGACCTTGTCCGGGAACTTATGGGACATACCTTGTATTATAGATGTGTGATCGAAGTCTGGAGTGTGACTTTTGTTGAATGCATGATCTACCAGTAGAGATGTCGGGTTATGGCGCTTTAGTGCGGATTTGTGTTGGTTACTTATTTCAGATAAAGGTTTGCTGGTTTCTCCTATGTATATTGCCTGGCAGGATTTGCATGGTATTTTATAAACCACATTTGTTCTATCTTCTGGTTTGTAGATTTGTTTTGTATCAGGGTGACGGGAAAGATGCTTCTTAAATTCTGGTTGGGTTGATATCTGGTTGTAATATTGTGTTTTTTTAAACTTCTGGCTATTCTTTCACAGCCATAGCTGTAAGGTAGGGAGCAAAACATGTTCGGGGTTGAGATCTGTCTATTGTTCGTGGATGGAATTTTTGGTGCATATAATTGCTTTTTGATGAATTCTTTAGGATAATTATTGCTTTGAAGTTCTTGAAATAATCTAGCTTTTTCAATTTTTTCATCAGTTTTATCCGTAAAATGTGTAGTCAACCTCTTGGATAGTGTTTTGACCACCGCAACCTTATGACAGATAGGACCAAAAGAATTGAAGTTCAGGTAACTCCCTGTAGTATCAATAGAAAGATTGACTTGCCAGATATATATACTCAGTTTAGAACCTCTTAGATGATTATGCTATTTACATGGTTATTTTATTCCATTTTTAATCGGATATCTATTACTACTATTTGTATATTTATTTCACAGTTATTTCAATTTTCATGATATTCTATTTGTTTAATTAATTCGATATCTCTTAATTTTCATTAGTCATTTACATATATCACTTTTTTCTTTAATTAATTTGATATCTCTTAATTTTCAATAGTCATTTACATATATCACTTTTTTATTTTGATTATATTGTCACTGAATAATTATTTTAAATATTCTGTGGTATATCATCATTAATATTTGCATAGTCACTCATTACAATTCTTATATATTTTACTTGTAAATAAATTTTTAGATATAGTTTTGCATTTTCTAAATAAACTATTTTTTACTTAAACTTTTGTAGTGCTCGTTATCTCTACCGTGACAACTGGTGGAGAAGCTGGAATATTCCCTCGACGCCCAAGCCATTAGAAGAAGCCGAAGACTACAAAGACTAGAACCTGAGGAAAACATCGCTATGGTCAATCAAGAGACACAGACAAAAATGAGTGAGTACCACTTTCAACCTTTTAGAAACCCTTCTATTTTTACTGGAGAACGCAACCAGAATCCAGAAAAATGGTTGAAGGAATTCCATCGCGTCGCCCGCTATAATTGCTGGGATGATTCAATGTGCCTCGCAAATGTTTATTTTTTCCTCCAAGGAACAGCGCACAGATGGTACGAAAATGTTGAAGAGAAAATTAATTCATGGGATATTTTTGTGAAAATGTTTTCTCAGAATTTCGGACATCATGTCACCCAAAAAGATCAGCTCGCAGAGAACCTCAAAACTCGAGCTCAGGGGAAGGAGGAGACCAGTGACTCCTACATTCAAGATGTTCTCCATCTGTGCAGAGAAGTAGATCCGGCTATGATGGAAAATGAAATAATCGCACACTTGACGAAAGGAATATCGGAGGAGATATATCGGTCAATGATCATTTTAGACATCGCAACTATCGATGAGTTCATCAAATGGTGCCGAAAAATCGAGGCTTCAAATAAAAAACTTGTAAATAAACGTGTAGTATTCGACAGACTACCGAATGTTGCTGCCATCGGTTCAGCAGACTCTGAATCAATGGAAGACTTAGTCCGACGCATCGTGCGTGAAGAGGTTCATCGCGCACTAAATCCGGAGTCAACTACCCCTGAACCATCTTCTCTGAAAGAGATTATCCGAGAAGAGATTGAAAAAAACGTAGCTGCAATTTCGAAGCCTATTCAAAGGCCTCCACCACGACAGTCGTACCCCAGCCAAACACGTACATTCAACCAGGTTCCACGACGTCAGTACCCTACCCAAATACCCATATATAACCAGACGCCACCACAACGAAGAACGGATGAATGGAGGACGCATGACAACATCCCAATATGTTTTAATTGCGGCCGCCCAGGCCATGTTAAGCGATATTGTAGAGAACGCCGACAATGGACGCAGATACCCGAAGGACATGCACCAAGCACCCAAGAACCTCAAATGGGTGACCACCAAGCCATAAGAAGCCAAACCTACCGCAAACAATCGCCGTATCCAAACAGAGGAAGATCCCCAAGACGCCAGTCCGTTTCCCCAGGCCGCCATACAAGCCAATCCCCACGCCGCTACAATCTAGAAAAAAACTAAGCGTCGCGTCTTCTTTCGAGGGGGAAGCCGCGGGTGTGAAAAACCCTCCATTGTCGACAGCCGCTAAATTACAACAAAATTATGTCGAAATCATCATTGATGACATTGCGTTTTCTGCTCTAGTCGATTCAGGTTCCTCTTTTTCGGTTATCTCTGATGGATTAAGACGACAATTAAAAAATACCATGTTCAAGGATAGCGGAATGACTCTGAAAGTTGCTGATGGCAAGAGTGTTACATCGATCGGCCGATGCACAATCAGCTTGAGCATCAATGGATTGGAACAGCCGCTTGAGTTTATCGTCCTCCCTAATAGTAACCCAAGTATTATCCTCGGATGGGATTTCCTAGAGGCATCAAATGCCGTGATTGATTGTGGACGCGCCGAAATCAGATTGGAAGAGGCCAAAGATGTACTAAATTCACCAGCTTCCATGGGAAAGGTTGTGGCTAGCAGAAGCGTCGTAATCCCAGCCGAATCTGCCAAACTAATAAATGTTATGAGTGAAGAGCTTAATGGGCAAAATCAGGTACTTTTTGAACCTTCGAAAAAGGTATCAATGGGAAAAAGGTTAACACTTCCCTGTGCATTATTCAGGCTTTCCCATAATAAAGGAAAACTTTGGATCGTAAATTCTGGCACCACAGCTCAAATAGTCCCTAAGGGAATGTGCCTGGGAAAAATTCAAAGGGTTGAAGAAAATAACTTGACGGCTATTTCGGAATGTTCTGAATTTAATAAGGAGGTGAAAGATGGGAATCATGCCAGTCATGCTGATAAAGGTGACTTTAAATTTTTACAAAATCTAATTAGTGATGATTTATCAGAGGAGCAGCAGTCTCAAATCTTATCAATTTTAAAGCGACATGATAAAATATTTGATAAAAATAATGAACCAGTAAAGCAAACTTCAGTAACCAAGCATAAAATTGAAACTGGAAACCATCAGCCTATTAAGCATAGACCATATCGAGTCTCCCCTACAGAACGCCAAGCAATCCAAACGGAAGTGGACAAAATGCTAGACGCCGGGATTATACGTCATTCAGAAAGTCCATGGTCATCGCCGGTTATTTTAGTGAAGAAGAAGGATGGTAACTGGCGTTTCTGTGTGGATTACAGACGACTAAACAAGGTTACTAAAAAAGACGTTTACCCACTACCTCGAATCGTTGATACACTTGACTCCCTGAAAGGAGCCAAATTTTATTCATCAATGGACCTTCGTTCAGGATATTGGCAGATAGAAGTCGACGAAGCAGATAGAGAAAAAACTGCCTTTATTACCCCTGACGGACTCTATGAATTCCTGGTCATGCCCTTTGGCCTATGTAATGCCCCTGCAACATTCGAGCGCATGATGGACAAGATATTGAAAGGCCTGAAATGGACGATGGCCCTCTGTTATTTAGACGACATCGTTGTGTATTCCAAATCGTTCAACGAACATTTACACCGGCTTGAAATCATACTACAATGTCTCGACAAAGCCGAGCTACGCCTCAACCCCAAAAAGTGCCTTTTCGGAACCAAACGAATAAGAGTGTTTGGACATCTCGTCGATAGTAAAGGTATTTATCCCGATCCAGAAAAGATTGAAGCTATCGCCAGGTTTCCGACCCCAAGATCTATAACAGATGTGAGAAGCTTCATTGGCTTATGCTCCTATTATCGTAGATTTATCGAAAATTTTGCTGAGAAAGCTGCTCCTCTACACGAAGTCCTCAAAAAAGATAATAAATTCACGTGGAACTCTGACCAACAGGATGCTTTTGATTCCTTGAAAGAAGCATTGATGTCTGAACCTGTTCTTGCCTATTTCGAAGAACAACTGCCAACCGAGCTTCATACTGACGCCAGCGGTTATGGAATTGGAGCTGTCCTCGTGCAGATCAACGATGGGAAGGAGCGACCAGTTGGTTATGCTTCAAGAACTTTATCGAAGGCGGAGAAGAATTACTCAACAACGGAAAGAGAATGCTTGGCCTCAATATGGGCCATCAACAAATTTCGACCGTACCTTTTTGGTCGTGAGTTTGTCATCGTCACTGACCACCACGCTCTTTGCTGGTTATCTAACCTGAAGGACCCGACAGGAAGACTAGCAAGATGGGCTTTAAAACTCCAAGAATACAACGTAACAGTTGTTTATAAAAGTGGACGCAAACACCAAGATGCCGACTGTCTTTCTCGAAATCCTCTCCAACTTGAATCGGAGGAAGCATACAATGATGAGGATGATGATATACCCTCAATAACTGCTCTGACGTGCTTTGAGGCTGAACAAAGAAAAGACCCTAAAATTAGTAAATTGATAGAAGAAACAGAAAGATTTGGTGCAGAATCGAAAGGATATAAAATGTTAAAAGGAACCTTATACAAAAAGAATTTCGACCCCCTGGGTAACCAACACATTTTAGTTGTTCCCAGGCACTTACGCTTAGAACTACTGAAAAGTTTACACGACGCTCCCACAGCAGGTCATCTTGGATTTTCGAAGACATATGAGAGAGTTAAAAACAAATATTTCTGGCCAGGACTTCTCCGGGACATACGGAAGTATGTCGCTCATTGTAAAGAGTGCCAAAGAAAGAAACAATCAACTCAAAAGCCACCCGGACTACTTAAGGCAATACCTCCTGCAACCTCCCCTTTTCAGAGAGTTGGAATGGACCTCCTTGGAAGATTTCCCAAGTCTGATACTGGTAATAAATGGATCATAGTCTGCACTGACTATCTTAATCGATTTGCCGTTACTAAAGCCTTACCCACAGGGGAAGCAAAAGAAGCAGCCAAGTTCTTAATGGAAGATGTTGTTATTAAGCACGGAGCCCCCAGAGAAATCATCACGGACCGAGGACGAGTATTCCAATCCAAGTTGATTGCGGAACTCACCAATCAATGCTCGTCGATACATAGGTTCACGACAGCGTATCATCCCCAGACGAATGGACTTACGGAGAGATTAAACAAAACCTTAGCCAACATGATCGCTATGTATGTAAGTGTTGAACAGAAGGACTGGGACGTAATCCTGCCCTACGTTACGTTCGCCTACAACACGGCAAAACAAGATACGACAGGTTTTACCCCTTTTGAACTGATTCATGGACGCGAAGCCGAGACAACTGTAGACACTCTTTTCCCAAATCCGCATGAAGATCTCCAAGAGGATTACAGTCAGAGGATTGCCTCGCGAGTCGAAGAGACTAGGCAGCTAGCAAGATTAGAAACCTTGAAAGCCCAAGAAAAGGACAAGGCCAGATATGACTCAAAGCACGAAGCAATGGATTACGACGTTGATGACCTGGTATGGATTTTCATCCCGATAAGAAAGGCGGGACTCTCAGAAAAACTGATGAAAAGGTACTTCGGGCCATACAGGGTTACTCGGAAACTCTCTGACGTGACCTTCGAAGTTGAACCTGTGGACCAACCAACCAGGAGACGCCAAACAAGAGACCTGGTCTATGTACTGAGAATGAAACCCTACCATGACCCTGAGGACCAAGCTGATCTGTTCAAGTGATAATTACAGCGGGACGCTGTTCATCTAGGAAGGGCGCAATGTCACTGAATAATTATTTTAAATATTCTGTGGTATATCATCATTAATATTTGCATAGTCACTCATTACGATTCTTATATATTTTACTTGTAAATAAATTTTTAGATATAGTTTTGCATTTTCTAAATAAACTATTTTTTACTTAAACTTTTGTAGTGCTCGTTATCTCTACCGTGACAACATTTACTCTGTTTAGAATGTATATATTAGATGGTTTATCGCCCAATAAGCTTAGAAGACGTCTAGTGGCTCACCTGGGGCGCGCGACCTGCTGCGTGCTTCACTGCAAAACACCTCGTAAAAGATGGAAGATTGATCCATCGAAATATCGGTAAATAAATAATCGTATTTAAATCCAAAATAGGCCTTATTTTAAAAATATAAATGTACTATGGATTGCTCTATATTCAGAATATATATATCTGTATCCAAAACGATAGAATATTCGAGCGAGGGAAAATATATATTTGAAATAAACAATCCCTCACTTTAAGGGAGGGCCTGGCTCATCCCCCCGATTTCACCAGTTTAATCCACGATATCGTTCTAATACTTTAACCGAGCGGAGTGCCGCAGGGATCAGTATTAATCCAATTTATCTCCATCCTATACTCTATTAATATCCACAAACATCTTACTCCTGATACAAAAGTAGCTATCTACGTAGATGACAAATTCCTATAGGGAAAGCAAACTCACATAAGGAATATCGAGCATTTATCTGAACAGCTCATTTAAGGGCATAGAATAGTGGGAAAGTAAACTAAAGATACTACTCAACACAAACGGAAAAAAAAGTTAGCACCTTCACTAGAGATAGAAAAATGTGAATAAAGGCATAACCAATTTATTCCTGTAGAGTAATTTACTTGAAATAACCAATAACCCTAAATTGGTTTTCTCTTGAAGTAATTTTAGACCCAGAAATTCGTTTTACAAAACATATCACAGGGACCAACAAAACAAACTAATAAAGCACCCCTAAAGTAGTAAATGCGGATCAAAAACCCAAACACTAAGGTTTCTACACCAGTAGCGTGTCCTGGAATATGCCGCCCCAATTTGAAACTACACCTCAAATTCAGCTAAAGACAAATTAAACCTTGTTCAAGAAAAGCTGCAAAGTTGAATATTGATTCAGTTTCAACAAACAACTCAAAAGCTAAAAAGGAATATAAAACTTAAAACTTGAAGAAAGAAAAAATACGTCTCATAACCATAAAATTCACCAATAAAATTAGGAGCTGTAGTGAAAATCATATCTCCCAACACAATTTGAATCATGGAATAGGGAAACTAAGACCACATAACCTCTAAAACAAGACGAGTTGATATTGAAGATCAATCTAGAACATCAAAACACAATTTACAATGAACAACCGGAAATTGCCTCAATTTTTCTCCCAAACACCACAATATCCCTAAACCTTATTGAATCCTGTTCAAAAAAAGAATTCCCCCGACAGCCTCAAATAAAAGGCTATGAGAATAATAAACAAGAAGAGATCTTTCCATAGCTTACACGGATGGTTTGTCTGATAAAACACCAAAATGATGGAGGCATTGTTCTTCTAACACCAGACAATACTGAATTCAATATCAAGGTTTAAGGTATAATCTCGGCCAGCTTTTGAGGCTGAACGTAAGACCTTTCATGATAAAAACCTCTTGGTCTTTTTCTCAAATTCGACGGTAAACAAACGAAACTTCGCCAAGTCTTTTACTATTTGAAAATACAGTTTTCAAAACCTTTTAAAAGTTTATAGGTGCCTCTCCACCTGAATAGAACCATTGCTTCTTATGTGATTTGGTTTGTAATTTGGCAAACAATTTCAACCAATAGAAAATTATTGAGATCCAGATGGCAATAGAACGTATAATGGGCGAGATTTTGAAAGATTGTCATTTTTAATTAATAAATAAACCTATTGTAAATTTTCTGATTGATATATATTGTGTTTCAAACTTTTATAATTATTTTAAGAATATTTAGTCAATTCATATATGTGATATAGTTTTCACCATATATTGATTTCGGACTACGGAAGATTTCAAATATTTATCACACAGCACATACTTATTTTTTATCTATTATCTACTAAAACTATACACACAACATAGTGACCATTTTATCACCGAGTGAATGTTTTACAAAAGAATATCATTTCAATAAATTTTATATCACTATCACTCTAAACTGAAATTAAATAATTTGATATTATAATTCGATAAACTAAATCATTTGAAATTTTTTTGGAGTCGATAATGTAGAGATAACTTATTATAATTTTTTATTTCAAGTTTTATAATAAGGGATATTAATTCTTATTATCACGGTTGCATATTTGTGTGAAAATGGAATATTCAGCAAATGGTATTCAAAAATACAATATTCGAATATTTCGCATATTGGCTTGGCAAATATTCACTGGAAGAGAAGCCGAGCGAAGCCGGTTCATTCGGCAAGTTTTTCCAACACTATCAAATATTCGTTGCAAGTTTTCGAAAACGCTAATAGTATTCAGATTAAATGTAGAGGGTCAGTGGAAGGATAGTCTAAACCGTTGGTTTTCGCCTGCTACGACCCGGGATCGAATCCCGCATTGTGCACTTTTTTTTCTGATTAAAAAAAAATGCTCCAATGGCCCCCGATTCTTGCAAAAGTTCAATCCCACCAGCGAGTGCAAATAACCAAACGGGGTTCTGGCACATTTGTTAGTGCAAAGTCGAACAACTTTTTCCATGTGTAGACATGTGGTGTACTTACAGTAAAAGCAGTCGCCTACTTCTATCCACCATGCTTATCATGGCTTGAACCACGTGTACTAGGGATAAGCAAAAAAAAAGATTAAATATATATTATCATCTCATCATTCAAATATATAAAATATAAAAATTGCAGCTAAAATGAAAAGAAAAAGTCCTTAGAAAAACGACTGTCCAAACTTGAAAAAATGCGTGAACTGCGGTACAGAGGGTCAACATCAATGTTCTAATATAATGAAGTGTTGCAACTGCGTCAAACACCCATACTTTAAAAATAACAATCTTGATCGCAAACCAAATTCTAAGGACCGTCCAATTTACAATAAACAAATCAGCCTGATGATTCAGCGAACAGATTACACAACAGGCTCAGAAGAGATTGTAAACTAAATTTTCAGAAATTTATTGAGTCCTTAATATTTATTTAATAACAGATGACATCACAAATGAAATCTATCGATAGGATAAAAATTATTCAACATAATATACGGAAAAGTAATACAAGCTTGAGTGAACTTTACGCATCCAATTAAATCAAAGAAGCAGATATAGTCCTATTACAGGAACCATATATAATAAAAGAAGAGGCAATATATCTAGGGCCTGCCACAAAATATCAAATGGCCAATAGTCGAAATATATATAGGGCTACATTTGTTAATAACAATAGTCTACAGACTAATTTGATCACAGAATTCACTAATTCATTGGCAACAACAATTCTTGTATACACAAAAACTAGGATATTTGTAGTATCAAATATTTACATTCACCCAAATTCAATGAAAAGCGAACACGAATCATTTATAAAGAAATTAGTGAACGCGTACACAAGTACGCCATTGATATTATGTGGCGATTTTAATGCTAGAGCACCGCTATGGTACGACTCTAGGAAAAATCACAACTGCCATCGACTTATTCCTATTATTGATAACATGAACCTGACAATACATAACAATATAACTCCCACCTGCCGCAATGCCAGTATAATCGATCTTACACTATCTAACAGTCAAGCAATCACAGCGATCAGAGGATGGCGGACAAATCAATTATCACATATCTCAGATCATAGAGCAATAATATTTGATATCTATACAAGTGACCAATTATCTATTATAACTCATCATTCAAATTGGGAATTTACTGAGTAACTAGAAGATTGGGAACGTTTCACTCAAAGTGTGAATGAAGCTGAAAAGAAAAATATTGAAACCTACTTAGAAGCTACTACTTCAAAGGCAACGATCGATCAGACTGTAAAAGAACTCTCCAACATAATAATTAAATCAGCCTATTCTACACTAAAACCAAAGGAGAACAGGGCAATAAAGAATTATACAGTCAAATGGTGGAATGCGGAGCTGGAGCTCATGAAAAATTTGTCCATTATCTAAGAAATTTATATTTTAGAACAAAAAATCCTCACAATTATCAAACAAATCTTCAAAATTATTAGAAACAAATATAATCATGAGATTAACAAAGCCAAAAGAAAATCCTGGAGGTTATACTTAGAAGAAAACAACTCCAAAAACCCATATGGAAACCGTTACCGAATATACAAAAATCTGAAATGTAACCAGAATAGGAAGGGACATTTGTAAAATTTTAGATACTAACTAAAACATAGATTTATTGAAAAGAGCTGAGGATCTTTTGAGCAACCTATTTCCAGATGACAAAAATGAAGAAGATACAAATACTCTCATAAAAATATAAGAAATTACAGCTTAAGACTTCTAAATGACACATGTATAACATTCGCCATCAGTGAAATAAATAATATAATCAATAATTTAAATCCTAAAAAATCTCCAGGAAAAGATAATGTTTCGAACAATATGATAAAATACTCTAAGCAATTTATCGTTCCAATTTTGACAAAGCTATTCCAAAAGTGCTTAAATATAGGATACCTTCCTGATTAATGGAAAATTGTAGAGACATTAATTATTCCAAAACCAGGTAAATCTGATATGAACAACTTTAAGAGCTATAGACCATTATGTATAAACTCTAACATATCTAAAATATTCGAAAAGGTTATTAATAACAAAATTTTTGAGTTTTATGAAAATTCTAATCTACTCAGCAACCGTCAACATGGATTCACAAAATCACGATCAACTACTACGGCATTAACTGAAATAACGAAACTAGCTCTCGAACATAAAATTAAAGAATACACAGCCATAATTACAGTTGATATAAGCGGAGCTTTTGAAAATGCCTGGTGGCCAAAGGTGATAAAGAGACTGGATGAAGACAATATTCACGCTTCTATTATTAAACTAATACAATCATTCTTTAACAACAGAACAGTGAATTTCAGATATTCTTCCTCAATAAATATTACTAAAAAACTAACTAAAGGATGTCCACAAGGAGGACCACTATCTCCCACATTATGGAACATACTGATTGAAGAATTGTTAAACACCAAACTGGATGATAACAGTGAAACAGTTGGCTATGCTGACGACATAACTATAATATGCTGGAACAAAAGCCATGACAAACTAAAGACAACAATTAACAATGTACTTAGTAAAATTAATACCTGGTATGAAAACAGTAAATTACAGATATCAAAAGACAAAACGAAAATATTATATTTATATAATTGCAAAAATGATACAAAATCCCTTAATAACAATATAGCTATAACTGTCGAAACCCTTAAGATCTTAGGATTGACCTTGAAAAATCATCGAAGCAGGAACAAGCTGGACTTCATGCCACACATTAATAATATCGTCGACAAAACTACTAGAGCTAGCGATTACCTACTCAGTTTAATAAAGAAAGCATGGGGTCAAGAATGCAGACGAAAATTAACTTTATACAAGACAATATTACGAAGGACAATAACATATGGTCAAACAATATGGTTTCCATTTATAAGCAAGAAAGCCAAAGACAAACTAAAATCCCTGCAGTATAATATTCTAAAACACTGCATACAGGCCTATACCACAACATCGTCAAACTGTACACATATATTAACACAAATACCAAAACTCACAGAGATTACATATAATCCAACATATTGAAAAATTATATGAGCTATAATAGATTTAATTTATCAAAAAGAAAAGAAATTGCTAACTATAATGAAAGAAAATTACAGGGATACTATGAAGAATCCAACAATAAGTTCAAATGTTTTTTCACCTCCTCAAAAATACCAAAATTTGTCAAACCAAACTTCTACAATGTTCGATTCTTTACGAGTCATGGTAACTTCAAATCATATCTTTTCAGAATTAGAAACATAGATTCGCCCAGATGCTCTTGTGGAGCGGAAGAAGAAACCCCCGAACACATTCTGAACTCATGCCCACTGGTGTCAAACCTAAGACAGCAGTCAAAGATGGAAAGAACCTATCTGGGTCAAATAGTTTATAATAGGGAAAGATATACGAAATTTAATAGGTTCTGCAGACTTTTTATTATAAATAGACAGCTTCATGCAGCTTGAGGAACTACACTACTATGCGACATGATTTACATCAATGTAAATAATTAATAAGTTACTTTAGAACATAACTCATTGTAAATAGCTCAACTTGATCAACTTTCTCTCTCCACGATACTAATTATTACAGATAACTTCATTAAATCAACTTCCATCATTGCTTAACATATTGTAAATAACTACTTTGCGATTTCTTCTATCTGCTTATGTTGTTGCTTATTTGTTTAATATATATGTTTATTCAATGCTCTTTTTCATAATTGTCTATTTTCTTTTTGAAAATTCTGTTACCTACTCTACTACAATTATTGTAAATAGTTTCACGCGCAATTATCCAGATCGGATATAGCGTGTCTTGTTTGCAACTGTTAAATAAATAATAAAATATAAAAATGGCAGCTAAAATGAAAACAATTTATTTTATGATGCATGGGCCTCCTATTAATTTTTCATCACAGTTAAGGCAGTAGATAATTGTTTAAATTTTGAAAGAATCATACACGTCTATAATAGTTTCGAAATCTCACAAACCAACAAATAGCACGGTATAAATCGGTTATTCACAGTATGAAATAATAATGTGAAGAAATGTATTTTGAAAATACATTCAATTTTTTTGTAAACTTGTTTTATTCATAAAGATAGAGGCTACCTGGCCGGCATTCATAGTTCTTCAAATTGAAGACACTTCGGCCAGTAAATCTTTTTACTATCTCGACGTTTCGATAAAAAACTTTTGTACTCGTCAAGAGCGAACAAAAATTAAAACATTTGGCAAAGCGTTAAATATTATTCTAAGGCTCACCGCGTGAGAACGCACTTGGAGCCTTAAAATAATATTTAACGCTTTGCCAAATGTTTTAATTTTTGTTCGCTCCTGGCCAGGACAAAAGAATTTTGTCGAAACGTCGAGATAATAAAAAGATTTACTAGCCGAAGTATCTTTAATTAGAAAAACTTGTTTTATTCATAATATGTTTAATTTATTTGTAACAATGGAAGGAAATTGTTTCCATATAAAGATATTCTAAATATATGACCAGCCAAATTTATTTTTCTACCACAAAATTATTTTGAATAATCATATTGTAAATACATGAAAAAAAATTAAATAATATAATTTAAAATAATTAATTATATATTCTGATTTACTTGAATTGAGACCAAGTTCCATCCCCTAATAAGTATCAAAAACAACTATGATTATATATTTTGTTAAAATTTTTGACTATGTATAAATATGTAATTACTAACATCAAAATTTTATCGAATAAAATCATTGATGAAGATAAAATTTATATTTAAATTTGATAACAAAAAAAATGGAGTCGTCATTGGAGAAAAATTTAAAAATTTACCTAAAGAATATAAATTTCATATGTTATCGAACAAGATGACTTCAAGAAATTACTAAGACTCAATATCAGAAGATACATTGAATAAATTTGTTCAAAATTTATAACAAATAATCAAATCATTTCTCTATGAATATAAATGTAAAGTATTATGAAGTAATCAGGTAAGAATATCTCTCTATGATTAATCTCTCGTATTTTCACTCACGAAAAAAAAAAAGGTTCAACTAAGTTAAAGGATATGAAAAAATAGTACAAATGTGATATTGTACTCGGATAAAGTGCATATATTATGAAGATAGAAAGAGGCATATACTTATCGTGCAACTGAGAGTTGTTGATGGCTGTCGCCATCTTAATAATAAACATCAACAATTCTACAATTTCATCTACAATTCTGGAATAATTAAAAATCAACGAATAGTTGATGTTTATAACGATAGATGGTGCCAGCCATCAGTAACATTCAGTTGCAAGATAAGGAGATTCCCCTTTTTTTCATAAGTAATCCAAATTTTGTATCAAACGCACATGTCAAGTTTGGTGTTCCTTCTTTTCTTGAAGGATTTCTACTGGTGAGAGACACAATCTACTGTCAGCTGGACACACCAAACTGATTCTCTTTTCTTCTCTTACCATATTCTTATACCACAGCTTGAAGTTCAGTGGTATGGACGGAAAACTTTTATTTTTATTTTTTATCCCCAGTACACGTGGTACAGGCCATGATAATCATGGTGGGTAGAGGTTGCCGACTGCTTTTACTGTAGGTGCACCACATGTCTACACATGTGAAAAGCAGTTCGACTTTTCACTTACAAATGTGCCAGAGCCCCATTTGGATAGATAGAAATCAACCTATGATGTTAGATATAAGATGATAACGTGTCATCTATATATAAGAAATGGAAGCATTAAAACAATGTTTTTCAAATATAAAACAAACTTCCACTGTCCTTACTGCGATGAAAAAATATTGGAAGGGCTCGGTTCATTAGTGGTGAACCCTCCCCGCGTTGTCGCCAATTTAATCCACTAGACCGCCCCTTAGAGCTCTAACAGAGTTCAATACTGATTCATCAAGCCTTCCCAATATTTTTCATAGTAGTAAGAATAGTAGAAGTTTGTTTTATATATAGAAATATAAACATTCGTGTTCTAATACTTCCATTTATTATGAGGTAGATTTATTTTTGGAACAATGTATTGACCTCTCTCAATAGGAAATAAAACACATAACGTTAAGAGATATTTTAGCGACTATTTCTAATTGGATATATAGGAGGAGGCTTCCCCGACGCCGCAGAGTCCTTTTTCAAATTATCAGGGGATCTTCAATTTTTGCCTTCGCCTCAATACGAAATGCGTGGTCTCTGAAGAGCCACTGACGATTCTTCACCAAACTCTGCAGCGCTGGCAGAGGCGCCTTTTTAACTGTACATAATGTATATGATGCATATTATCTTTTTTTTAAATAGTGCAGACTGCACTTTGCATGTATTGACAAGATGTCAATAAAATATTTTAATTGTCAAAACACAGAAAGAACTTCTAAATGGGTGACTTTGTTGACGCGAGATGGCGTTGTCATCCAACACGTTTCCGAAGAGCCAATACAGCAGGTCGGATGGCCGCTAGATGATGTCGAAGGCCTTTTAGATGAGAGTTCAGTGACATGACCAGTATCGGCGGGCCATAAACATGACCTGCGAGCCGGCTACAGATCACTGGAGCCATAGTCTACGCGGGATTCTCGGGCAGAGACCGGATGATTTTATCTAATTAACACTGATCCGCGATGGATACACCAGGATTTGTAACAGAGTTACGTGTGGGAGGGTATATCTCAAGTTTTAATACAAAATTGAATTTAGAAAACTCTTGTAAGGATTTCTAAAAAGTATATATAAAGGTAAGGCAAAAATAATAAGGAAAAATATCTATGAAAATTAGAAACTATTTTAGACGCGTAGGATTCTTTTTGAAATTAAACAATTTCTACTACCCTTGCTGCAATGGAAAAATTAATGGGAGGGCCTGGCTCATCAGTGGTGAACCCTCCCAGCGGTTTCGCCAGTTTAATCTATCTTAGCACTGTTATATTGCATTTTTCGATCTTCCATTTATAGTGATACTGTTGCTAGACTTTTGGAATGGGTATTTTAGATGAACTATGGACATAAGCTTTGTTACGATTACTAAAGTAGTCAACTTTGTTTTATGCAAATATAGTTGTAATTTAAAATCTGATAAAAAGTATGTAAATTTCTTTGTTGTGTAAATTGTTATGTAAATTGACCGTGTCTTTTAATAAAAATGAGTTCTGGATAAGATTTTGGACGTGTGGTAGTCGTCCTCTTCAAGCCTCTTCCTTTGGTGTTAAGTAGCTGGACAAGTAGCTGGACTGGGGCACTAGGTCGTCTCTCGGGGTAAAGAGAGACACCAATCTATATTGAGAAGAAGAACTCAATATTTGTGGCGAGCCTGCCAGGATAAGAAGATTCCAGGATCAGAAGATTCCAGGATTCCAAGATGGAGACTTCAGAGGACTCTATGAATTTGAAAATTTTAAAAGGATCTAGAACTCCAAGGAGAACTATCTTCACCGAGGAAATAAACGAAACTCTAGAAGAGTTAAAGGGAGTCAGTCTCCCCTGATGAGTGCCTCTTGATGAAAAAGAGAGAGTTCATCGTCCAGTATTACCGGCAAATCAAGGAATATGATGTAAAAATAGAGATGGAAATGATTGGTGCAGAAGAATATGACGAAAAGGCTGTAATGAAAGAACTGGAGTCCACTGCGCATTACGAAAAAATGTACATTGCCGTACTGATAAGGATCGATAGGATCCTTAGTTCTTAGTTGAGAAAAAGTCTTTTGTTGAAGAAAGTGGAAAAACTCAAGTTGAGAAAAGCTCTTTTGTTAAAGAAAGTGAAAAGCTCAAGTTGAGAAAAAGTCTTTTGTTGAAGAAAGTGGAAAAACTCAAGTTGAGAAAAAGTATTTTGTTAAAGAAAGTGAAAAGGTTCAAATTGAGAAAAAGTCTGTTGTTGAAGAAAGTGAAAAATCTCAAGTTGAGAAAAGGTCTGTTGTAGAAGTTGACGAAAGTCATAAGACTGAAGTTGAGAAAAAGTCTGTTGTTGAAGAAAGTGAAAAGGCTCAAGTTGAGAAAAAGTCTGTTGTAGAAGTTGACGAAAGTCATAAGGCTGAAGTTGAGAAAAATTCAGTTGTAGAAACGGAAGAAAGTCATAAAACTGAAGTTGAGAAAAAGTCTGTTGTTGAAGAAAGTGAAAAGGCTCAAGTTGAGAAAATGTCTGTTGTAGAAGTTGAAGAAAGTGAAAAGGCTCAAGTTGAGAAAAAGTCTGTTGTTGAAGAAAGTGAAAAAGCTCAAGTTGAGAAAAGGTCTGTTGTAGAAGTTGACGAAAATCATAAGGCTGAAGTTAAGAAAAAATCCGTTGAAGTAGATGAAAATGAAAAGGCTGATATTGATAAAAGGTCAGTTATAGAAACTGAAAGTGCAGAGCCTCTTAAGAAAAAGGAAGATGTTATTGCTGATAGTGGAATGGAACTTCGTCAGTGGGAAACAACGGAGACGTCCAATCTTCGAGATGGAAATGACGCGAAGGTTTTGGGACTCTTGTGGAATCGGAAAACTGACACTTTGATTTGCGTGATAAACATTGAAATTTCACTTTCAGTGATGGCAATGAGAGTCAATTTATCTTTGGGGCAGGAATTATTAGATCCCCTCGGGTTTTATTCACCAGTGATAGCGCCTAAAATATTGCTGCAGAAAACATGGAATGGCGCAGGTGGATGGGATGATCCCCTGGGAAAGGATATAAGTCAAGAGTCTATAGATTGTTATGAAAAGATAAATCATTTAGAGGACACAAAGATCCATCGATATATTTATGTGAGTTGGGCGGGAAATAATTGTATTGATGATTTTGATCATGTGCCCCGTACCACAAAATTCTGGAGGGAAAATTTTCCAAACTTTTGGATTGTGAAAATGTTTTGTTCTCTTGCTCTTTTCTTCTGTTGAACTCCTGTTCAACAGCGGGGGGAATATGTTACGACTACTAAAGTAGTCAACTTTGTTTTATGCAAATATAGTTGTAATTTAAAAACTGAGAAAAAGTATGTAAATTTCTTTGTTGTGTAAATTGTTATGTAAATTTTCTTAATGTATAAATTGACCGTGTCTTTCAATAAAAATGAGTTCTGGATAAGAATTTGGACGTGTGGTAGTCGTCCTTGAGAGCCTCTTCCTTTGGTGTTGCGGAGCTGGTTAAGTAGCTGGACAAAAACGCAAGGTCGTCTCTCGGGGTAAAGAGAGACACCGGTCTATATTGAGGAGAAGAACTCAATAAGCTTTGAGGACAGTAGAATTACATACAATTCATTTGAAAAGATCTATCTCTCCTCTGTCAAGATACAAGCAATGAAACATATGCACCATCTATTTATGGAAGAGTTAGCCATCCTTTATTATATCAATTTTATCAAGTAGAGTTCTAGCTATCCGATGTGCATTAATGTAAAAGAAAAGCTGAAGGAGGTACACAACAATTAAGAAATGTGTAGGTCAGGGGTTGGCAAATTGTGGCTCGCGAGTCACATGCGGCTCTTTGAATGTGAAACTGCGGCTCTTTATATAGTTCCATACGTAAATATTATTTATGTGAGTACTGTTTAGTGTTGGCAAGAAAAGCATTTGTGGCTCTTCGGCAACTTTGAAATTTTGTAAATTGTAATTTCTAACTCTTCCAACTCAAAGGTTTGCCAAGGAGGTTGGTGTAAGGATGGTCTAAACCGTTGGTTTTCGACCGTTATGACCCGAGTTCGATTCCCGAATTGGGCAATTTTTTTGTTTGAAAAAATGCTCCAATGGCTTCCGATTCTTGCAAAAGTCCAATCCCACCAGCGAGTGACAATTAAAAACACATTTATTGACAACTCAGTTGTACACTCCGGAGAGTTAGGCAGTTAAAAATTTACAATTTAAAAAATTCACATCAGGAGGTTCCCCTGCCAAGGGTAGTCTGGAATCCGTCAGGGGAGTAACATCCTCCTGAGCGCGTATAAGCCCTCACGTACAAAGGGATCTGAGTCCCGAGCGCGCTCAATTGCAGCACTGATGATTTCGGTGATAAGGTTTTTCTTCTGGGTGGAGCAGGTCCTGAGGAGAGGCTCCCTGTCCTCGGGGTATATGACCGCATCCGTGATGTCACCCTCTGTGATTCCCAAATCAGTCAAGGGCCCCGAGTAGCGTTCATTGCACAATTTATAAATTATATCAGCTGCTTCATCTCAGCGCTTCGACGTCAGATCCTCCTCCACTTGAAACAGTGGAGATGTCGCCAGGGCCGGTGTTGTCATTTTCCCATGGGGAGCGGGCGGTGTTGGCTCGGCAGGCCGAGGCGCAGGCAGTGGGGGTGTTGGAGACACTGCAGTTGGTGTTGTCCTCAGCTCAGCTTTGACTTGCCCGAGGACTTTGTAGAGGTTACTGGCTGCTCCGGGCCTCAGATCCAATATTTGCCTGATCAGGCCGGCGAGGGCGTCGCACTGCGGAGGCGACAGGAGGGGTCCTTTCCTCTGCGCCTTGGTCCTCGAGGAGAGGAGGTCCAGGACCTCCTCCCGCCCAAGACCAAGGGCGTCCGTCTCAGCGAAGGACACGCTGGGGTGCCCCTCGATGAACGCATCGAGGTCGAATGCGACCCCACCAGCGAGTGCAAGTAAACAAACGGGACTCTGGCACATTTGTAAGTGCAAAGTCGAACTGCTTTTCACATGTGTAGACATGTGGTGCACTTACAGTAGAAGCAGTCGTCAACCTCTACCCACAATGAATATCATGGCCTGTACCACGTGTACTGGAATTAAACAAAAATAAAAGGTGTGCCGACCCCAGGTCGAAGAAATCTTCCATTCCACGAAAGCGCAGCCGCCCTGTTACAATGCCGGATTTGGTTACACCCGGTCATAAAGATGTCAATAAAATAGAAGCAAAAGCAATTTTCGCTTCTTTAAATATTCTATTACCACTTCATTTTTTGGTATCATTGAATATCTCACATAAATATAGCTTATATTAGGTAAATATTTTAATACAGCCCATTTAAATAACCTATACAATTTTCTATATAAAGCAATAAATATGAAATACACTTCAATATACACTCGGAGTCATTTAATTGCATTTTATGTACACATTTTGGAAGGTGCTAATGTCCTGTAAGTTCACGGCTTGAATCCCATAGATGGTCTTTAAACCAGTTGAATAGATATCAACAAATTTCTGCCATTATACATAAATTAAGACATTGCCCATTGCAGTTTTTCATGTCTCTCTGTACCAACTTTAGTGCTGAAATATGAAAGGAAAAGGACATTTTAAATGCATTTTGGCTAAATTATATGATTTCTATATATGACTCAATAGAATGATGGTTTTTCCCATCCAAATCTAATTTGTTGATTAGGATTTTGTTTATAATTAAAGAGCAGTCCTATATTATTGAAAGAGCTAGACCATGGAGCTGTCTGAAAACAGGTGTAGCAGAGGGCCTTGCTTCAGGTGACCAACGACTGGAGAGGACCGAGCCTCTTACCTCTCTAACCGAGTGGCTTTAACTGACAATTAGAATTTTTAAGTTTGGCACGTCTGTCCTAAGTCAGTACAATATCGCAGCCCAAGAGACCGTACACAAATACGCCGAGAAGGAAGCACAGCACATATTCTACAGAGACTTCCGCCATTCAAACATTGTAGCAAAATACTGGACCTACTGGAACTACAAAACTACTGGAATGCCCAATGTCCGAGAAATTCCACATCCTATTCTCTACATACATGTACCATTGTATTATTGCCATTACCTATTGATCTGGAATACAGTAATAATTGGACCTCTGTTATATAAAAGATGCAACTTCCATATTCAGGATGCTATCTATAAACAAAGTCCAAAGAGAATTTATGCTGCATCAGTATTGAGTGCCAGCACTAAAAGCCTGCGTGGTATTCTACTCTGGACAATCTACTTTTAATAATTCTACCAAGCTACTACGCGTATGTCAAAATTATTCATAATCTCGATTTGTGAATTCATAGGACAACTTGTGGTTTTATACCTTATTTTTATATTTCATAATATTTGCATTGGACCTTCCTGTGTCTCAAATAATGTCTCTTCTTGCGGTTAATTATTTACCATCTCTCCTTTGCTCTTAGAATCATTCTCGATGTTGTTTAAGATAATTCTCTTTCACCTATGACTTCCCTTAATTTTACCAGCATTGGGAAGGCAGAGATTTTCAAGAACGTGGGATAGGATCCATTGTTCCGTGTTGGTTAAATTTCCAATTTTTTCCTGTGTATGCAAATGAATATTGAGTCATCTCCATCGGCTAACAAGCATATAAAAGAATATAAACAGTAAGCAAAGCCTTTCTTTTTTCGTGCAAAGTACAAACTTTCGGATCTTCATAATCCTTCCACAGGTATAGCAATAAGTTGAGAGAATGAGGATATATAAATATACGATATTATTAACCTATATATATTGAAAGGCACAAACAAAAACCAAATTTAAATTTACAAAAACATTTCATAAAATGTTTATGTAGATTTAAATGTGGTTTTTGTTTGTATCTTTAAATATATATAAATAATATTGAATATTTATATATCCTCATTCTCTCAACTTATAGCTATGCCTCTGTGGAAGGATTATAAAGATCCGAAAG
The DNA here is from genome assembly GCA_030710605.1 of Cordylochernes scorpioides. Classification (NCBI taxonomy): domain Eukaryota; kingdom Metazoa; phylum Arthropoda; class Arachnida; order Pseudoscorpiones; family Chernetidae; genus Cordylochernes; species Cordylochernes scorpioides. The sequence goes on from CP092870.1 coordinate 17,710,842, forward strand.
TTTGTACTTTTCACGAAAAAAGAAACGCCTTGCTATTGTTTGTATTCTTATTTTATACCTTATAGCAATATTCTATTTCAATGTATAAATTGTCCCCCTCAATAACTCCAAAGTCCATGTATATAATCCAGGAAATATTTTCTCTTGCTACTTTGTGAGCAGTCAGCCTTTCTTTATCGGTTTCTTGTAACTCTTGGGGAGGATTTCTGAATAAACCTTTCTATCATCCAAGTAACCATAATCTACTAGTTGTGTATGTCGCTTAGTATTTATTTAACTGATTTTTGGTGATACCCTATGGAGCCGTTGTCAAATTCTCTTTCAATATCCATAGACGTCGTATATCGACCTTTGTTCTCTAGATTTCCTGGCTATAATGAACTAGAGCATTAGCTCACAGTCGAACATGCTACAGAGATAAATACGATAAGATTTACACTGTTTACTCGATTCAATCCCAACATGCCACACAAGTGTAAATATAATTAAAAATACAGATGTATTGATGTAATGATTATAGATATTGATGTATTATTGTTGATCATATATACAGTAGAACTTCCATGAGAGGACACTCGCGCTAGAGGACACCTCTCTATAAAGAACAGTTTTCATTTGAAAAATTTCTATTTTTTCTATTTAGCAAATCTCCGGTAAAATGACATTTTGGCTCTGTAATTAGGTGTTGTATTTTACAGGGAGGTTCTACTGTATTTATATGTATTAATGTAATACTCTATCACTGAATTCATTGAAATTCGTTCGGGGGTGCTCCAAGGTGACCAACTATCCCCATGCCTATTCCTACTCTTTATTAATGATTTGATTAAAATATTTGATGACTCGGGGTTGTCAGGAATATACTTACCCAATTTCGGAAACATACACCTCCTCCTATATGCCGACGATATTGTTTTGATTGGTGATTCTAAAATAAACTTTCAATTGAAAATCAATATACTGAAAACCTATCTAGAAACTAACTTACTAACTCTGAACGAAAACAAGTCAAGAATAATGGTTTTCCGTAATGGAGGAAAGGTGGCGCGTTCAGAAAGATGGTATTGGGGTCAAAGTCCTTTAAGTGTTACATCAAAATATACGTACCTGGGCTACCCGCTAACCCCTTCGATTTCTTTCACTCAAGTTGCCTTAAATTATAGAGGCAGGACCATGGCCGCGATGGGTGCTGTGGGGGAGATTATTTTGAAGTCCAAGCTCAAATCCTTCCATGCAAGTATGAGATTGTTAGATTCTATGATCTTGACAGTCCTACTCTATGCGGCTCCAATCTGGGCATATGATCAGGCCCTAATCTTAGATAGAATCCAGGACACCTTTCTCAGACGTTTTCTGTGCCTTCCAAGCTATACTCCGGGCTATATTTTGAGGGCCGAAACAGGAAAAACTCTCTTGATATCACAGTGAAAAAACTAACTTTAAAATTCTGGACTAGAATTCTGAAAATGGACGGCAGCAGGCTACCTTCAATTTGTTTGGAACATTTGTGGGACATTTCAATTTCTTCAAAACAGAATATCGGACTGGTAAAAAGTATAACAGAGCTACTTAATAACACCGGCTTCTCATGGCTAGTTAGATGTACAGACTTCAATATTAAAACAATAATAAACAATAAGAGGAGCTTCTTGTGTAAATTTCTTTATTACCGCAAGCTTTCGAACAGAACGTTCTTCAACGGGCGTGGATAGTAAAAACGTACTAACCATGTTTATACGTTTTTACTATCCACGCCCGTTGAAGAACGTTCTGTTCGAAAGCTTGCGGTAATAAAGAAATTTACACAAGAAGCTCCTCTTATTGTTTATTATTGTTTTAATGATCGTGATTTTAAGAGTTTAATTTCTACAGACTTCAATATTCTACAAAGATACATCACCCTAATTATTAGAACGGCAACCGATCAGTCCTTGCAGCTGGATTATGTAAGAATAAGAACATCAATACTCTACTCTCACTATAAATACTTTCATTCATCACCTACAATGGAATGCTATCTGAATGACAATATCCCCCTAACCTTAAAGAGAATCATTGTACAAGTAAGAAGCCTTTTTGTAGTACAGAGAATTAATCATGTTTCACTATTGAAAACTAAGACCATAAAATGCACCTTATGCAACGGTGAATTTAGTCTCGATTTTCCACACTACATGTTCTACTGTACGGCAATGGAAGAAGAAAGAGAAATTCTTCGTCAAGTGACCGGCTATAATAGCAATTCGCCCTATGTTTTAATGGCAAAAGTCGCAAAATCCAGACCCTTTGCATTCACTTTTTATAAATACTGGAAATCAGCTCAATCAAAATATTTAGCACAGACACCGGATCCAACTCGATAATTGGTCGAGGTCAATACCCAATATTTGTATATAACTACGATGCTTATTTGTTATTTATTTATTCTGTTCTACAGGGAGAATCCTGTATGGCACGTGTGCCCAATAAAGGCTATTGTTGTTGTTGTTGTTAATGTAATACAGATGTAAAATACAATATAACGCGGCTGATGATTGTAAAACGAAAATTGAAATTATACCACGAATGTTTATTTTATAAAAATCTAAATTTATTTTCAAAGAGAAATAGCGACATTTCTAACTTTGAGGATGAGGTATGGAAAGGTGAAACATGAAGAGTAATGGCGAACGGAAAAATAAAAAGTGTCCAGGGGCGGGAATCGAACCCACACCCTTCTGCTTACCGGGCAGGTGCCTTGTCCACTCGGCTACCCTGGACGTATTTTTCCGCTCGTAACTAACACTTAAAGTAACATTTAAAATACAATATAACGCGGCTGATGATTGTAAAACGAAAATTGAAATTATACCACGAATGTTTATTTTATAAAAATCGAAATTTATTTTCAAAGAGAAATAGCGACATTTCTAACTTTGAGGATGAGGTATGGAAAGGTGAAACATGAAGAGTAATGGCGAACGGAAAAATAAAAAGTGTCCAGGGGCGGGAATCGAACCCACACCCTTCTGCTTACCGGGCAGGTGCCTTGTCCACTCGGCTACCCTGGACGTATTTTTCCGCTCGTAACTAACACTTAAAGTAACATTTAAAATACAATATAACGCGGCTGATGATTGTAAAACGAAAATTGATATTATACCACGAATGTTTATTTTATAAAAATCGAAATTTATTTTCAAAGAGAAATAGCGACATTTCTAACTTTGAGGATGAGGTATGGAAAGGTGAAACATGAAGAGTAATGGCGAACGGAAAAATAAAAAGTGTCCAGGGGCGGGAATCGAACCCACACCCTTCTGCTTACTGGGCAGGTGCCTTGTCCACTCGGCTACCCTGGACGTATTTTTCCGCTCGTAACTAACACTTAAAGTAACATTTAAAATACAATATAACGCGGCTGATGATTGTAAAACGAAAATTGAAATTATACCACGAATGTTTATTTTATAAAAATCGAAATTTATTTTCAAAGAGAAATAGCGACATTTCTAACTTTGAGGATGAGGTATGGAAAGGTGAAACATGAAGAGTAATGGCGAACGGAAAAATAAAAAGTGTCCAGGGGCGGGAATCGAACCCACACCCTTCTGCTTATCGGGCAGGTGCCTTGTCCACTCGGCTACCCTGGACGTATTTTTCCGCTCGTAACTAACACTTAAAGTAACATTTAAAATACAATATAACGCGGCTGATGATTGTAAAACGAAAATTGAAATTATACCACGAATGTTTATTTTATAAAAATCGAAATTTATTTTCAAAGAGAAATAGCGACATTTCTAACTTTGAGGATGAGGTATGGAAAGGTGAAACATGAAGAGTAATGGCGAACGGAAAAATAAAAAGTGTCCAGGGGCGGGGATCGAACCCACACCCTTCTGCTTACCGGGCAGGTGCCTTGTCCACTCGGCTACCCTGGACGTATTTTTCCGCTCGTAACTAACACTTAAAGTAACATTTAAAATAAAATATAACGCGGCTGATGATTGTAAAACGAAAATTGAAATTATACCACGAATGTTTATTTTATAAAAATCGAAATTTATTTTCAAAGAGAAATAGCGACATTTCTAACTTTGAGGATGAGGTATGGAAAGGTGAAACATGAAGAGTAATGGCGAACGGAAAAATAAAAAGTGTCCAGGGGCGGGAATCGAACCCACACCATTCTGCTTACCGGACAGGTGCCTTGTCCACTCGGCTACCCTGGACGTATTTTTCCGCTCGTAACTAACACTTAAAGTAACATTTAAAATACAATATAACGCGGCTGATGATTGTAAAACGAAAATTGAAATTATACCACGAATGTTTATTTTATAAAAATCGAAATTTATTTTCAAAGAGAAATAGCGACATTTCTAACTTTGAGGATGAGGTATGGAAAGGTGACACATGAAGAGTAATGGCGAACGGAAAATAAAAAGTGTCCAGGGGCGGGAATCGAACCCACACCCTTCTGCTTACCGGGCAGGTGCCTTGTCCGTTTCCGTTCGCCATTACTCTTCATGTTTCACCTTTCCATACCTCATCCTCAAAGTTAGAAATGTCGCTATTTCTCTTTGAAAATAAATTTCGATTTTATATAAAATAAACATTCGTGGTATAATTTCAATTTTCTTTTTACAATCATCAGCCGCGTTATATTGTATTTTAAATGTTACTTTAAGTGTTAGTTACGAGCGGAAAAATACGTCCAGGGTAGCCGAGTGGACAAGGCACCTGCCCGGTAAGCAGAAGGGTGTGGGTTCGATTCCCGCCCCTGGACACTTTTTATTTTTCCGTTCGCCATTACTCTTCATGTTTCACCTTTCCATACCTCATCCTCAAAGTTAGAAATGTCGCTATTTCACTTTGAAAATAAATTTCGATTTTTATAAAATAAACATTCGTGGTATAATTTCAATTTTCGTTTTACAATCATCAGCCGCGTTATATTGTATTTTAAATGTTACTTTAAGTGTTAGTTACGAGCGGAAAAATACGTCCAGGGTAGCCGAGTGGACAAGGCACCTGCCCGGGAAGCAGAAGGGTGTGGGTTCGATTCCCGCCCCTGGACACTTTTTATTTTTCCGTTCGCCATTACTCTTCATGTTTCACCTTTCCATACCTCATCCTCAAAGTTAGAAATGTCGCTATTTCTCTTTGAAAATAAATTTCGATTTTTATAAAATAAACATTCGTGGTATAATTTCAATTTTCGTTTTACAATCATCAGCCGCGTTATATTGTATTTTAAATGTTACTTTAAGTGTTAGTTACGAGCGGAAAAATACGTCCAGGGTAGCCGAGTGGACAAGGCACCTGCCCGGTAAGCAGAAGGGTGTGGGTTCGATTCCCGCCCCTGGACACTTTTTATTTTTCCGTTCGCCATTACTCTTCATGTTTCACCTTTCCATACCTCATCCTCAAAGTTAGAAATGTCGCTATTTCTCTTTGAAAATAAATTTCGATTTTTATAAAATAAACATTCGTGGTATAATTTCAATTTTCGTTTTACAATCATCAGCCGCGTTATATTGTATTTTAAATGTTACTTTAAGTGTTAGTTACGAGCGGAAAAATACGTCCAGGGTAGCCGAGTGGACAAGGCACCTGCCCGGTAAGCAGAAGGGTGTGGGTTCGATTCCCGCCCCTGGACACTTTTTATTTTTCCGTTCGCCATTACTCTTCATGTTTCACCTTTCCATACCTCATCCTCAAAGTTAGAAATGTCGCTATTTCTCTTTGAAAATAAATTTCGATTTTTATAAAATAAACATTCGTGGTATAATTTCAATTTTCGTTTTACAATCATCAGCCGCGTTATATTGTATTTTAAATGTTACTTTAAGTGTTAGTTACGAGCGGAAAAATACGTCCAGGGTAGCCGAGTGGACAAGGCACCTGCCCGGTAAGCAGAAGGGTGTGGGTTCGATTCCCGCTCCTGGACACTTTTTATTTTTCCGTTCGCCATTACTCTTCATGTTTCACCTTTCCATACCTCATCCTCAAAGTTAGAAATGTCGCTATTTCTCTTTGAAAATAAATTTCGATTTTTATAAAATAAACATTCGTGGTATAATTTCAATTTTCGTAATACAGATGTGTAACTAAACTTTTGAATGTGAATTTATAGATTTTTCAAATGCATAAAATATATTTATAGTTTTAGAAATGTTAGTATAGATAGCAGTGGGTCTTCAGCAGACTTCAGTTTCCCGAATTTCAGGTTCTCTCTTTCATTAATTGAATATCATAATCCACTTTTTTATTTGCTTTAAACTCTTCCAACTCTGAAAACTCGTCAAGAAAGGTGTGGAAAAATTTGAGCAAGAAATCAGCTAGGAAGGAGAACTTATATAGAAAAATAAAAAAAAACACCGTTTAATATATTATAAGTCATTATAAAGAGAGAGAGAGAATACTAATACATGATTATTATTATTAAATAACATATATTAATCTTTTAAAATGTTAAATAAATGTTATATAATGTTTATATAATAACCTCAATATGTTTAATACAAAGCAAAAAAGCGCCATTTGTATTTAACGAATGAAGACAATAAAAGTTTCGAATATTTCTTTTCACAAATAAATTAAACTTTTCTGAAACAGGCTAAACACTTTTTATCAGATTTAGGAAGATTTCATTAGATTCCTTTTGAATCTCATGGAAATGTCCACACTGGGCTGACGAGAGCCATTAGCCAGAAACCATAGTCTCCAAGTGGACGTTTCTAAGTTTGGCAAAGCTGGTGTTGTGGCTTTGTCACCAAAACGAGGTCGCTAGTTTGCGGCGACAGTCAATAGATGGCGTTTAGATTTGAGGTCTTTTTTGACGGGGGATTCGAATTTTTCTTCATAGATCAATATCCTCCCGGAAAAATTCAAAAGAGTAGACCTATTTGATATCTGTGTTGAGCTTCGCATTGTTTAAAATATTTTTAACACCTTTACTTGATAAATCACTAAAATAATTCCCCAATTACTTGAGAGAAGACAGGATTCCAGTCACCTGCTTATTGAATGTTCAATCTTCCAGAACTACAGAAATCGATAATATATTGAACACAAGAATATGCTTATAAATAGTAAATACTCATATGATTTGGTTGAAAAAGCGTAATTTTTTAAACTATGTATTTGTATTTATTTCATTGCTAGTTCCTAGGTAGGATGTAGAATCATGCATGGTTTTAATGTATTTTCCTTTCTTTTCTTCTTTAAACTTCTAATTCCACTTAAACCTTGTAATTCACCAATTGTTTATCTAAGGTAGTCTCTGAATTTAGTGTTGTTTCTTGACGCAAGCATCCCCTGTGTGGATATCGCGTCTGATTTGATGATAATAAAATAAAAACTTGAGATAAAAAATATATTTTGCATCAATATATTAGAATTAGATTTTTGAAATATTTAATTGGCGTTTTAAAAGTTATATACTTATACAAATATACATACTATAAAAAACACATCAAATATTTATGTTTACAAATAAATAAATATTTTATATTGATTACAGATAAATGGATCTTTAAATCGAACTTTAATAGTTTGTTGCACATGTAACCTCAAGTTATTATTAAATCCTAGCTGTGTTTAAATATTGATTATGAAAACATTTCGACGCTCTGTGGCTAGTTGGAAGAATTATAAAATTCTCCTATCATAAATAGGTTAGATTCGAAATTAGCTAAAGCGGAATGAAAACCGTGTTCGCCGATTGCTACTCTGATGCATCTGTTTGAATGATTGTTCCGGTAGTTTAAGACAATTGACAATTAAAATAATTTTATTGACATCTTGTCAATACATGCAAAGTGTACAGTCTGCACTATTTAAAAGAAGATAATTATATATATATGCATCATACTATGTACAAAGAACATGGCGCCAGCGCTGCAGAGTTTGGGGAAGAATCACCAGCGGGTCTCCAGCGACACCACGTATTTCGCGATCTACGAAGAATACGTAGATCGCGTACTTCGCCGAGATGGTAATGGCGGGGTCCTCGACAGTTTTAGACTTGTAACTCTGAATAAATTCGAGCTAGTAACATGAAATTTAGTATTTATTCTCTCTTGCGGCCATTAATAATTAATCCAAAAATCGGGATTCAACTCCTGTTTCCGAGTTGAAACCGTGCATCTCCGAGAGACCCCTCTCGTGTGTGTTGTAGATTCTATATAGATAGATATTTTTAAATATACAAATTTAATATAATTTGACCACGAGGCCTCATCGTTTAAAGCCGTGGCACCCCATTTTGCATAATTAGTTAATTGTTAGTTTGCCCCCATGTTTTAGTTAGTTAGTTAGTCGTAGTGTTGTAGCGCTTTCTGCGAGCTCTTAGTTGGTTTTGGAATAAAAGGGTTTTACTTCTGGAACGATATATTCCAAATTTATAGTGTTAAGCTGGTTCACATTTATCGCTGATAATTCGAAATAAATTTCGAACTCCATTTTTTCAACATATATATTTGAAATCTCTCTCTCCTATGCTGCAATGAATAAAAAATGAAAGAATAAAGACAGAATCTATCAGTAGTGAATTCTCCCAGAGGTTTCCAAATTTGCCAAATGCCAAATAATGGGCGACCCCGCTAAGAAGGTTTACCAATGTTGAGCCATGCCTTCCCTATTTCAAATTTTAATCATTGCAGTATAAGATAGATAATGTCAGTATTTTATGATAATTCTTTGGCAAAATACAAGATAATCCAAAAAAGATAAGGAAAGAATAGATATACGAAATAAACTCTGAGATAAGAATTACAAAAACAATAAAAAGACTCAGAACGAAGCACTACAAAGAAATTAAAATACATCCAGATGGCACAAGAACCTACAGGACATTCAAAATTTGTCCTGGTGTGGAACGAACACCTACTCACATATTCTCATATTTCCACATATTCTCATTCTTAGAAATGGCCACAGCCTCGCAGAAAATTGACATGGGCCCAGAGCAGCAGCTTTACACACCCAAGATAGAGGACATTGCGACTGTTGTGATGGAGATGCATAGGGACATCTGAGGCTCTTAATTGGCTAGGACAACAGCAACAACGTAAGAAAGATACATTTTGATTATATGTGTGTGTTTGTTTTAAAAATATCGCTTAAAATTTATTTCTAATTATCAGATTCACCTACCATATTGATAGAGTTTTAATTATAACAGAATATTGCTCTGTTGAACATACTCCCTCAAATTAATTAATGTATTTTAAATTTAACGATAATTTCATCATAATTAGAATTATCTAGTTCTAGAAGATGTTTTTCAATCCCTCGATACAAGTTATGTATATATGGCAATTTAAACCAACAACCCCATATTGTATAATACTTATAACAAGATTTTCATGTTGTATAATAGAAACACATCTGTAAATGATTATACGCATTATTGACATGTGTCATTACATCATCATATGTAATGTACGTTGTACAAACTGAGGATAAATAAATAAAACTCTGTAATAGATAAAGAGTTGAGCTGAAGCAAGAGATAGTAGTCAAAAACGTCTAAAATCGAGAAAGATGGAAGTCCAACAACATCTAAAGATAGCAGGATCACAGGGCGGCTCCAGTGTACAATTTGTCTCCAGCGTACAATTTCGCTTCCGATCCATGCTCTTGTTCCATCTGCTGAAATTCAATACTTCCTCTCTCGGCAAAGATATATAGGACCTCCGCCCTTGCCGAAAATATAGTCACTTGATAGTCACTTCACCATCAGCGGGAGCCCTCGTCACTTCATCTTCAGATGCTCGACCATGCCGTAGATCAGTAAGAAAACTTCTTATCTCTCCATCTTTCGCTCCTAGCTCAACTTTTATCTGTTCACGGAACTTTCCTAGTGCAACTGTGTCTTCGTTTTTTTGTTTTGACATTCCCAAGCTTTCCACTCTGCCTCGACCACGACTGCCTGGTACTCTGTGAGAACTGTTAAAGGTCTCCCAAGGTGCAGAGAGGTACTGGAAAACTCTCTACGCCCTTACTGTTTCTCTCGGTTAACACAGTATAGCGAGAGTTGACAGGGACTAACACCATAGTTTAAGTCGACTGATTACTTCACCACATATATATAACTTACAAAAATATTTCAGAATAATGAGAATTGAATCACATTAAATATGCAAAGATTTTGCGACATCGAATTTTTTTTTTTTTTTTTTAATTCTGAAAAGTTAGATCTTGTAACCAAATAACTTTGGCTTTTTTGGAATATCCGTCGCCTACCATATTGTGGGGACTAACTCTAAACTGAGTTTTTTTATTAATTGATTTAAAACTGCTTCTAAACTAAGTTTTACGTTTTTTGGATATGAAATATATGTGCATTTTTCTTTTTATTTAATATTTCCTTTCTTCTTGAAAAAGGAAGAGAAAATATATAATTTTGTCTTTTAATTTTTCTTCTAAAACCATTTTTATAAATGAAAGTCTCTATGAATGGCATAGCAAATCGCCTAAATGACAAAACATACATGTGTCAAGATTTGATAGAAATTCTATGTTTGATTATAGACAACGTATCAGCGACAAACGAGTTTTCACTATAACTTTGGTGGTGGCTTTTTTGAAATATTTTCTACAGTGCGAAATCGATAACACTTTGAAAATCTTTTAATACACGCATAGACAAAAATTAAGGAAGTTGTACCTTTTAACATGTATATAATTTTAAAATTCAATGTATTAATCAACCAGGCGCGATATTGAAATATTTGCGCCAAATACAAAGGAAACAAAACAACAAACAAATTAGAACTTGGAATTAAATATTCAAAAAATTACATTATTATTTTACAGAGTTCATAACATTTATATAGACAAAGTGGCTGAGGTAAAAGATGCAGATCATTTAAATGAGGGAACAAACGATGTCTCACTCTTGAAAAGTTCGGACAGTGGTAGAAGAGGTGATGAGCAGCTTAGCATGTATATCGAGATTCAGGTAATAACTCATTAATACACAGCGACCTTTATTGTAGACACACGAGATAACCAACTTTGAACAACCTCTGTCTCCTTCAATATCAAAGGCAGCATTCCACTTCCTTAAGTTTTGTCCATGAGTCTATATAATTAGACAATATTTTGATTGTGTCCAAATAATCATAGAAGAATGAAAATTTTGTTTATACATAAATATAAATAATAAACCTATATACGAGGAACTATTCATATTTCTAACAATATAAATCAGGGGAATTTTAAAAATAAACGCCCATTTATTTGAAATATCGTCTTTTAAAAGTGTATTTACTCAAGTGTAAATAAAAACCCCACAAAAATATTTTCATTAAAAACTCATTCCCAAAGTTCACCCCACTTTAAAAAAAAAGTACTTTAGAAAGTGTCTATTTTGCGAATATCTCAGAGGTCTAACCCAATTTAGCCCAAATTGTGGAGGGGGAAGAAATCAGTTGGGCCGGTTAATAATTGGAATTCAAGGGACTGTGGAAATTACAGTTTACACAATTAAGTGAAGGGGAGTCTCCCCGCTTTCATTACCCTGCCTCCCCTCGGTACCAATCCCTGCCAGGCTCCCACTATTCCTAGCATGAAAACTTCAAATCCTCTTGGCGAGATTATGATAATCCAACATCGTTTCAATATTCCGCGGTCATGCTAACGATAAATTCCAAAGTTTTTAACTAAATCCAGATACACTTCGCTCCGTATATTTGATAAGAAGCCTAACCTTATTACATTGTGTGAAAACACATACCTATTTAGAGCAATTATTAGAAATTAAGCTATTTTTGACACCCCAATGTTTCTTTTTAAAATGAAACAATATTTTACTGTTTTTGCTACAGGATTTTATCGAAATTTGAAGCTTTATTGTTGACTATTGGTTAGACTTTCAATGTTTAAAGTATCGTCCGTCGCTAGCCAATACTTTTTTTAATCTTTCTGGCAATTGACAGATCCCATCGCGAAAAAGACCTCATCGATTCATGTTTTGACTTCATCTTAATAGCCAGGCCATGTTGCATTGATCGGAAGATATAATAATAGGAAGGAGCAAAGTGTCGGGGCTATACGGCGGGTGGGGTAGGATTTCCCATTTGAAAGTTTCTAAGTATTTTTTTAACGGGTGCTGCAGCATGAAGCCGAGCATTATCATGTTTCAAAATAACTTTGTCGTGTCTATTGGCGTATTGCAGCAGTTTTTCTCGTAATGCTCGGCTCAAACGCATCAATTCTCTTCGGTAGAACTCCCCTGTGATCATTTCGTTCGGTTGTGGCAGCTCATAATATACCACTCCAAACTGGTTCCACCAAAAACATAGCATAATATTTTAGCCATGAATATTCGGCTTGGCCGTCAATGATGAGGCATGGCCAGGGTATCCATACGTTGCCCTACGTTTTGGATTATTGTAATGGACTCACTTTTCTTCGCCAGTTACAATTCGATGCAAAAACCCCTTTCTTTATGACGTTGGAGAATTTTCTCAAACGTGAAAAAACGGCGTTCGACAGTCTCTTGCCTTCAGTTCATACGGCACCCAATTTCCTACCTTACGGCTCATTTCCATTTCTTTTAAGCGATGAAAAATGACTGGTTGAGTGACTCCAAGTGTTTTTTACGAGTTCCTTTTGCGTTTGTGTTGAATCTTCAACGAGCCTTGCCCCCAATTCACCCTCAATCCTTGGTGGCGCTCCGGGTCTTTCTTCGTCTTCAAAATCAAAATTGTCACTTTTAAACCGTGCACACCACTTCTGACACGTTCGTTTAGCTAAAGCATGGTCACCATAAACTTCCACCAAAATACGATGACTCTCAGCAGCCTTTTTCTCCATATTGAAGTAATGAAGTAGAACTCCTCGCAAAAACACATTATTTGATTCAAAAGTTGACATGTTAGGAGCAAACAGAAACTAGGTTGTTTACCCAACAGAGAAATGACGGTTACTGAAAAAGAAAGCCATATATAGGTGAATCAGTCAATTCTCATCCATAGCACCCATAAATTTGTAGACTTGCATTGTTATAATAACGAAAAGATTCAAAAAGGATAAGTTTCTTTATTTGAAAAATAAATTCGAGCTTTCGGGCGTAAGCTGCCCTTCTACAGGAATAATGGACACAATTTTAAGTAGTCATGTATTTAGCATTGTTAGCTAAATTGAACAGGTTTAGATTATTCAGACTTTAAGGTAGTCTGGAAGTATGTCAAAATGTATCACAAGATATATAGATAAACAGACATGAGAAAATATTTTCAAAAATATTTTATGAATAATTCTTTAAAGGGAATATTTTTATTTTACCTATATAGTTTTATAGAATTCTAGATAGTCATCTTACTGTACATCCATTCACTGTATGTTATAACAAGCATAGGACACATAATAAAATAATTCTGATACAATAATGGATATATATACAATAATGGGTCTGGATGTTTAACTGGCGAAAGTGCTGTGAGGATTCAGCACTAATGAGCCACACGTTTTTCCTTTCAATTTTATACATTGCAGTATCAGGTCTGCGTAGAAATAGTTTTTAATTATATATGTTTAAATTATAGATAAAATTAGTTTTAAAATATATGTTCATAAATATTTAGCGATAGAAGTGTTAAAGGTTATATCTTAAATGTTGCTTAACAGGCTTCTATTTTATTATTCCGAAAATCATCGTTCGATACATTAAACTTTAAATCAGGTGTGTATATTTTCCTAGAGGCGTTTTGTCCGTAGTTCTCTCACAATAGCCATTTACAAATTGTAAAACAAATACAGGGCATTAAAATAAAATAAAATAAAAAACACATCCTGACAACGAGAACATTAACTTTTTTATATAGAAGAGAGCCATCTAGTGGGACCAGAAATCAAATAAACGTTGATTTAGTCTGTTCTCTGATATTTGGCCAACCCATTTTCTTGATATATAAAGTTCAACCACGAACGCGTTTCGGGCTGTTGGCCCTCGTCAGCGCATACAAGTCATGTGAAATTCAGACTGATACCGATGCCACTAACTACAAATATGACTCAAGGAAAAAAAGGAACTTGAGACCAAAGCAACTTTTATTTCAATTAAGCCAAAATGAGGAAAATTAGAAATGAGGAAATAATAAATGTACTTTAAATATCAAGCAAGCCAGGAAAAACCTTTCTAAAACCAAGATCCCCAAACCCCAATATTATGGACCTATATACATTGTTACTATAACATAATTATAAATAAACCATTCCATTTCAACACACAAAACACGATTCCCCGACTAGAGATAATTGCGTCGATTTACATTTTTAAACAGGAGCAGTTATAAACATATTATACAAAAAAGAAAATTAATAAAAAAAATAAATAAATAAAACAATAAGATATATTAGGAACTTGATCCTTCCAGGTTAGAAAGATAATGATAAATATATTTACAAAAATGGTTAAATCTGTGATAATCATCTCTATTCAAATTACAAAACTATTTTAGACGCGTAATATTCTTTTTAAAATAAAACAATATCTACTGCCCTTACTGCAATGAAAAAATTAAAGGGAGGGCCTGGCTCATCAGTGGTGAACCCTCCCAGCGGTTTCGCCAGTTTAAGAAAGGAGGAAAGAATAAATGTATTTTAAATTTCAAGCAAGAGAGAGCCAGGAAAAACCTTTCTAAAAACAAGATCCTCAAATCCAATATTCCGGACCTATATACAATGTTACCATAACATAATTATAAATAAACCATTTCATTTCAACACACAAAACGCGATTTCCCGACTAGAGATAAATACCATGGTAGATTAAACTGGCGAAACCGCTGGGAGGGTTCACCACTGATGAGCCAGGCCCTCCCTTTAATTTTTCCATTGCAGTAAGGGCAGTAGATATTGTTTTATTTTAAAAAGAATATTACGCGTCTAAAATAGTTTTGTAATTTGATAACAGATGGCGCGCTAGTGCATCGTAATTATCTCTATTATTTACAAATTCATATAGATCTAAAAAAATAACAGAAAAAAAGGAACCATTGTATATACCTACACTCCACATGATTGTAAATATGATTAACTGGATCTTTAAGCGACTCCCAATAAATTTATTTTGATTTGATGAACTGGAATGAATACCGAGAAAAATTTGAAGAGGAATAAAAACTGAATCAATACCTTCGTAAAACCATCAAAAAGAGCTGAAGAAACCTGCGTATAATTCTTTTATGAAAACTCCCCTTTTATCCAATTAATTAACGTAATTTTAACCCAAATAATACCATAATTTAACCTAATTAATTAACGTAATTCGCTAATCAAATTAATTAACGTTTACCTTTTTATTAACTTATTAACGTACCTTTTTACTTACACGTTTTAACTAATACACAACGATGGAAGACAATCAATTCACAATAGAGCGGCATCCAATTCAAACTTCACCAAACTCATATTTTCGGTATGTGCAAGCTAGGTTTTTATTTGTAAATTGCCAGAATGTCCCCCACATTACCAAATGAGGAAGATTTCCAATCAATGGAAAGATTCTATGTCTCAGTTGAACCCACCGAACTTATGGATTCCGTTGACTAATGTTCTTTCAGATTTCATAGAAGATTACAACAATATCAATACTTTCCTTGAAGCACCCAGGATATAAATCTTCAGAAACCAGAAATGAAGCAGCGACTGAAATAAACATCATCTGGAACTCTATATACGGATCACATAGTCACATTAATCCTAACTGAACATTAACAAAGAAACAGCCAGAAAATCCACAAGCATTCGAAACTATTGAAATGGAATCTGAAGTCACCTCAAAAGATACTTCACACCATGTACAAAACATGTAATATACGAACCCCTCAAATAAACACAACAATAAATCTCGAATAAAGGAATTAGTAACACAACCCTTAACTCAATGATCCGAATATCACCAATCAAAATAAATGGGGTAAGGGTATGGACATGATTTAAAGACGGCCTTATTAATTGCACAAAACAAAACTTAAAAACCTGAATTATCCACATCTAGGCACTACATTAACGTCCAAACCCACTCCGTAGCAGATTACCACACAGCACCCAAGTGGTTAGAAGAAAGACAATACATCTTCCGTTTCAGATATCAGGCTAAGACCCTTTAGACTAAGAGTAGTCGTCAAAGGTAATGATATTCTTAAATACATGAGGACTTTGAAAATTTGAGATACCAAAAAATTGTAAGATTGCACAAAGCAGGAAAAAAGTAAGAGCTTCCGCTCATTCAGGTAACTCTTTCTTAAACAGCCATGGGCAAATGATATATGTATATAAATGGTGATTGCGAGCATTCGAGGATTGCGGCAAGTGGTAAGGACGCAAAAGGAAACCGGATCCAGAAGCAAAACCCCGCGAGGTGTAGTTCGGAGAGGAAATTGAAAGTCCGAGGACTATCCTGCGAACAATCATCGTGGCCTAATAGAGAATTGCCTTTGGCCATCAAATCCCGGGGGTTGTATACCATTCTGGGAAGGCTAAAACAGTGACCGCTGAAGCAGACCTGGACGAGGCAGTGATCCCCAGTTCCCGGAAACGTCCATTTAAGAAGGCAGGACATATGGTCGTCTAGAGATGTGATATCACAACCAGCTATTTCCTTCTCTTTTTATACTCTCTCTCACTCTCTTGCAGTCCATCGGTGGTGGAGTCTTTCCCGCGGTGGGCGCCACCAATATATGACGACATTGTATATATATTTTATACATGTATATTCATCAATTATTTTATATCTATTCATATATTTATCATTAATTTCATTTATTCAATTTTGTATTTAAACCTATATAGCCATATATGAACGATGTAATAAAGATGTTTCAATCTCTCCTATCTCTCTTCCACACAGGTTATTCAAATATTTCTATAAGATATATTTTCTACATGTGATATATAAATTTAGATGTGACATACGCGTGTACATATATCATTACTATACATATTATAATCTAGGTTTCTCTTTTTAAGATTGGGTTTTACTTAATAAATTCAATTTAGAACAGGAGTTTAATATCAAAGTAGAGCGTTCTTGAGATTAAATTGCTGAATCATTTTTGAAGGTTTGTTAATAATGAACCATACCCTCCCACTTTCAATTTATTCAATGCAGTATAAGAACTGTATAGCTAGCTTTTAATTAATTTAAAATTGATATAATATTTATAACTCAAATATTAGGCTACATTTATTTGAATATACATAATTTAGGAGGTTCTGAGAAGTTTTGGTGTGGTTTAATTGAAAAACACGTCTCAATCTTTTATCACCTCTCTTCATGAATTATTTGGAATATTGCAATTGATTAATTTAGAGTAATATACCATTAGACCGTCTTATTTGAGATGGAGAAACATTCGAATATATTTGAATTAAACTAATAAACATATTTATGTCTCTCTAAATTAAACTTAAAAGGATGGCATTAAATTGTACTTTGGCAACTGTATTTGACTTTGATTTATTCATATCAATTTAAAGCGCTATGTCCCCCTAGAGACACTTGCGCTGTCATACATGAATTTGTCTATACATATATATCGTATATTTTTAACTGTATAATAATGACCCTTTCAGTATATGTCACATATCTTCCAATTAGTTAGAGCCGATACCTTATAAGATCCTACCCTTCTATTAAAATGTACACTATTTCTATTTACTACCACCCCCATATTTTGTATATAAACTATTTCTATTTTAACCACCTATTTGTATTTAAACTAAAAATAGTGACGTCAAAATAAAGATCCAAAGAGTGGTCGGCAAGCTGGGGACAGAGGAGGAAAAGGGTAACGCCCAGTCCAGATGAGGGGGCCCCTCTCCCTCCAGGAATGTATATAGACGACCCCGGTAAACAGGACAGGTTTTGGCAGTGGTCAGCAGCAGATGTTCTAGAGTGTGTCCTGCGGCAGACGCTTCTGTCTCTCTCGGTCTCTCTCTCCATGTCTCGGTGATAGGCATCCAAGTTTGTGTCATGGCCTCTACCTCTGACCCGCGGGCTGTCCCCGATCACTCTCGGTGCTAACATCTAGCCCTGCCTCTGCTTCTTGTTGTCCACGTGTGGGAAGAACATCAACACTCGCCTAACGAACACGACTGCCAGCTTATCCATACGTCGGCAGGATCATTTGTAACAATATTACATATAGTATATCTACAAAATTTTAGGCCGTGAATAGAATAGTCATATGATGTTTACAAGGAGAAAGAGAGAAAAAAAAAACGAGAAAAGAGAACTGTGTACAAAATAAATAAATATCTGGCAATATATACAATCAACATAATATAAATTATCAGTTTCTTAAAATATATTTGTTGCTATATATTTCAAAATATATTTACAAAAGGTATTAAATTCAATATACATTTCTTTACTGGAAATGAAAATATTTGGATCTGTGTTACTATTAAATTATTGTCGATTCTGTAGTCTTGAAAAACAGGACAATCCTGTCTAAATGCTGCCATTATTTATATATAAGTCAAACCTCTGAAGTGTTTATCTTCTTTTATATATACATACAGGGATGGGGTATATAGCACTGTGTCTATATTCTATAGGCCTGTGTATTTTTTTGTGGAAAGACTTTTTATTACATCTCATCATATCCCTCATTCTCTCCCTATCTACCTAAAAAAAGATGTATTGAGGTTTGTTCCTCATGCCCTCAAAATTGATTGGATTGATTATCTGTTTTAATTTGATTTTAACATAAGATGTCTCTTCTGTTTTACAACGATGGATAGACCAGAGGTATTGAGGGTTCTCAATATAGATGCTGTCTCTCTTTACCTTGAGAGACGACCTAGTGTTTAGTCCAGCTACTTGACCAGCTCCGCAACTCCAAGGAAGAGGCTCTAAGGACGACCCTCAATTGTCCTAAACTTATCCAGAACTCATTTTTATTGGAAAACACGGTCAATTTGTACATTAAAAGAAATTTACTTTTTTTATCTTAGTTTTTAAGTTACAAATATATTTGCATAAAAATAAAGTTGACTACTCTAGTAGTCGTAACAAGAAGGTTCCTCACTTATTACTGACCTATGTGTAGCAGAAGATGTAACTAGGCTGTGTAGCATCACCGTACCTCTGAACAGCGACAGATGTTGAATGGACCTTACACTCACGGACAAAACTTAAGGAAGTTGTACATTCCAACATGTATATTGTCACCTAGAAAATTAGGACATACAAACATCAGGATGACACGGAAATTTATTTATGGTAGAACCAAATAAAAACTAATAAAATAGCAAAGTGGCAATGAGAATATTTTACAGTATATCAAAATACAAATATCGAAATTAAAAATATTTTCAACTAAAATAAAATATATTTTAATGTGGACGCACTTTGTAATGTTTAAAAGTGATGCAAATTTTCAACATTATACTTGTTATATACTTTCTATCAAGTCTTTCTCTCTCAGCCTTGGAAGGGATTAAGATTATGATGATGATAGTATTTGACATTGTATTGGTATGTGGTGACATTTGTGAAAAAAAAAAGAAAAAAAACCATTAGTTTCTAAAGGTTTAATTTGCTAAATAAAGTTGACACGTTGTTGCTTTATACCAATCTTTTGATATATAAATTTACAGTAAATAGTGTGATAAAAATGAATCAATATTCTATATACAGTAGAACCTCTCTTTAGCGGACACCTCTCCACTAAGGACACTTTTGCTATGCAATTAGGTGTTGTCCTTTACAGGGAGGTTCTACTGTATCTATATAATACTTCCACATGAGGTTTCGTGGCTAAATATTCGAGTACACAAATAATTACTTGTTATATTGTTACATTTGAAAATAGAAATGTTTCCAATTGAGTATATCCACCTAGCCTTTCTTATACACAACACAATATTTCAATATTCTAGCTATAAGTTCGTAAAAACTCTTTCAATATTAAATTTAAAAAATATATATTTTTTTATATTTATAAATTATATTATGCGCCCACTTGGGCCTAACTATAATAACTATTCTGAATATATTTTCTACAATAAAATATATATGAGGAAATAACTTTTTTAAGCACCTGTCAAATCCATGCCTGGGTGACTGGCCTTCAACTTGAGCCCATTGATTTGTTGTGTGTCCGAAATATTCATTTTCTTCAATTCTCCATCTCTACGAGAGATAAATAATTCTAAGTATTGTTCACAAATCTATATTCATGATAAAATTGTCAAAAACGTTTGAAAAATACAAACATATTTCACACAATGATTTTTTAAAAATGTTAAATGCAAAGTTTCAAGTGATAATCGCCCTTCACAACAGGTTTCATAAAAAATATCGACTATATCTTACACGATGTATTTACAAATATATACGCTCCCAGCGTGGATTATCACATAAACTAGCATTTTATAATAAAAAGAAACTCATTGTAAGAAAAAAAATATTTTTTGAAATTATTGTACTTATTTGATGGAAAGTTTGCCTTTGTAAGCTAGCCACACCAATATTACTGTTAATAATTAATTTCAACTACAAACAGCGCTTCATATCTTCTTTTAACATTAATACAAAGGATAAAGGTGATTTCAGAAATATTAAAAATGATTTGAGTGCATGTAAAATTCCTCTTTCAATGTTTCCCACGCTTATTACATTAATCTAGTTAAAATGTTTGTTCTTATGTAAATTTGGTATTAGTTTAATTAGATATGCAAATTTAATTGTATAAAAAAAGCTAGCTGGACAAATAATGTGTGTAGTCATCCTTCGAATCGATCTAGTTCTTTGAGTCTGTGCTCTAATCAATTAGAGTTAGGAGACTCACCTAGTCGAAGAGGGTTGATGTTCTTCGTGGAATATTAAACCAAATTCTGGTCCAAGGTGACTAACGTGGCAACGGCACCTATTTTCCAATGAGGAACAATATTTTTCATGCCCACCAATGGCCGTAGCTTTGTAGAAAATTGACATGAACCCAGAGCAGCAACTTTACGCACCCAATATAGAGGGCATTGCTATTTTTGTGATAGAGATGCATGGAGACATCTGAGGCTCTTCATTGGAAACGACAACAACAACAACAATAATTTGAAAGAAAATGTCATGGTATGTGTAATATATTGCAGAAATATCGTTTGGTGTGAAACATTGGGCAAAACAAATATTTAAATGGACAAATAAATCAGGAGAATTTCTATGGAGGATGAAAAAGCGAGGTCACCATCGACATTATTGGAATAAAATATTTCCCTTATTGGAAAGGATATTCGAGAAAACTTTCTAATTATAATTGAATAATTGGAAAGGATCATTTTTTAAAATTTTAATAAAACTAATTAAAATCATTTCTTCTGTGATAGAGATGCATGGAGATATCTGAAGCTCTTCATTAGACACGACAACAGCAATAACAACATCAAAAATCAAGTGAAACTATTGGCTGGTCAGGAAATGTCATCCATTAAACCAAAACTCCAACTGCTAAAATTCAAAATCGGTTGTTCGCATGTAAACGCTTGGCCCTCTGTTGTATATATATATATATTTTAAGTTTAATTAGTTGTTCCCCCGAAGAGTATGTGTGTAAGTTCACTAGTAAATAGGTGCTAACCGTAAGAAATAAGTTTTCTCTTTGTTTATTATGTTATACGTTTCTAATTTATTTTTGCTCTTTCCCTTTTGTAAATTAATGAGGATAATGTTTGATTAATATTCTTGGAATCAGTTTTTTTTAACCTAAGAAAGTCAACACCCTCTTCAAACCTCCCATTACAAGTCAGAACATACCGGCAACATAGACAAGTCAATGTAAAAAGAATAAACTGGCCAACAAAGAAAAAGCTTTGTAAAAGATGGATTAAATAATTCAAAATTAATGAGTATGGCACAAAAGAGAGACTATTAAGTAATATTATCAGAAAGAAAGAAGGGAAGGTGAAAAAAAATTTGTTCAAAAATGGAAATTATAATAAAAACGAAACTAAAAATGAAAAATTTTATTTAAAAGAAAGATTTGAAATCCAAATAAACAACGACCATGATGAAGAATTAACCTAAAGAAGGTACTAGAGTTTGATGAAAACCAAACCTGTTGATATTTCTAACAAAAAAAAAAGGCTGCAGACAATTTTGCTTGGAACTCAATAAGAGATAAAGAAAGTTGTGGATCATCGATAAGCCCATAAGGCAGTCTTTGAATAACTTTCCCCCAAATTTGTTTATTGTATATGTAAGTAGGTGCCAGGTTGCCGGCAAACGGTTATGGCATTTTGTTCTGATTTTTTATCGAACCGATATCTAGCCTGTGGTAGGACCACGTGTGCATATCCTTTCCTTGGAGGTCTTGATTCGTTGTTGAACTTTTTACCACAGAAAAAAAGGATTTCCTGTTTTTATTTCATAATTTAATTTGAGTATTTTAATTATAAAAGAGATTAAATAAATATTTATATAAAAAAATAATAAAACCTATATGAGATTGTGCAATTAATTGTCTATTCAAAATTTTAAAGATTTTAAAAAATGTTATTTAAAAAATTTAAAACACAAACAGTACAACAGCATGATATCTGGAGGCTCATGCATAGGTCACTTTAGTCAAATCGCCGTACAAGTCGTCAGTGAGGTCACATAGATATTCCGGATGCGGTGAGATATAACTTCTGTTGACGTTTGGCGACGGGTGGTATACGCGAGCTCGTCGGCTAAGTCATAGACGAGTTCTCCAGCCAAGTGTTTGAAAAACTTCTTAGCCAAGTGTCGGACGAGCTCTATAGCCAATTGTTGGACGAGCTTTACAGGCAAGTGTTTGAAAAACTTCTTAGCCAAGTGTCGGACGAGCTCTATAGCCAATTGTTGGACGAGCTTTACAGGCAAGTGTTGGAAAAACTTCTTAGCTAAGTGTCGGACGAGCTCTATAGCCAATTGTTGGACGAGCTTTACAGGCAAGTGTTGGAAAAACTTCTTAGCCAAGTGTCGGACGAGCTCTATAGCCAATTGTTGGACGAGCTTTGCAGGCAAGTGTTGGAAAAACTTCTTAGCCAAGTGTCGGACGAGCTCTATAGCCAAATGTTGGACGAGCTCTATAGCCAAATGTTGGACGATCTCTCCAGCCAATTGTTGGAAAAACTTCTTAGCCAAGTGTCGGACGAGCTCTATAGCCAATTATTGGACGAGCTTTACAGCCGTGTGTTGGAAAAACTTCTTAGCCAAGTGTCGGACGAGCTCTATAGCCAAATGTTGGACGAGCTCTATAGCCAAATGTTGGACGATCTCTCCAGCCAATTGTTGGAAAAACATCTTAGCCAAGTGTCGGACGAGTTCAATAGCCAATTGTTGGACGAGCTTTACAGCCGTGTGTTGGAAAAACCTTTTAGCCAAGTGTCGGAGGAGCTCTATAGCCAATTGTTGGACGAGCTTTACAGCCGTGTGTTGGAAAAACTTCTTAGCCAAGTGTCGGACGAGCTCTAAAGACAATTGTTGGACGAACTCTCTAGCAAAGTTGTGGACGAACTCTCTAAGTGTCGGACGATATCTCTATGTGATGACGAACTCTAGCTAAGTGTCGGACAAACATTCCAGCCATGTGTAGTGAAGCACCAGTAGTGAGGTATTTTGACACATTCTTGTTCAGTTAATCCATTCAAAGTCAAGTATCATTACTACAATAAAATCGCCCTGTTTTCGCTAATCTGCTAATTTCAACTTTCTTTTCTCCCATTTTAATTACCGAAGTCTTATTTTCTTCACACAAATACCAAGTTGCGGGCTGGGAGACAGCGAAAGAATTTGTTTAATATATTTAAAATTGAAAAACAATAGAATAAATAAAAGATAAGTGGGTCAGGTGTTGATATTAAAAATAAAAAAGGCATCTCCTGACCACGAGAACATGTGCTTTTTAGATGGCAGAGCGCCATCTAGTGGAGCAAAAATAAACTAAACGTTTATTTAGCTTGCTCCGTGATATTTGGCCAACCCAATTTCTTGATTTATCAAGAAAAGCCATCCACGAATATCACGGAGCAAGCTAAATAAACGTTTAGTTTATTTTTGCTCCACTAGATGGCGCTCTGCCATCTAAAAAGCACATGTGCTCGTGGTCAGGAGATGCCTTTTTTATTTTTAATATCAACACCTGCCCCACTTATCTTTTATTTTTGCTATTGTTTTTTCATGTGTTAAGCGTCTTTACGCAAATTTGGCCTTAAATACCCATTTTCTGATTTCTCGGGAAGCCATTGGGACCAACATTTTGGTCGCAGTGGTTACAGCCTACTCCACGCTGACGAGCGCCAACAGCGCGAAACGCGTTCCTGGATGGCTTTTCTTGATTTATCAAGAAATTGGGTTGGCCAAATATCACGGAGCAAGCTAAATAAACGTTTAGTTTTTTTTTGCTCCACTATATGGCGCTCTGCCATCTAAAAAGCACATGTGCTCGTGGTCAGGAGATGCCTTCTTTATTTTTAATATTTAAAACTTTGAAACTGTGCGTGTTTATAGATTTTTGATTAACAATATCAGTTTGTGTGTGCCTTTAGCTATATAAAATGTTTAAAAAATCAATTATGTTCTGAATTTTATATTTTCATCATTGGTTTTCAGTCAATATACACTCTACCTTCCATCAATTAGTTACTTTAAGTGCTGATGTAACCACACTACATATCTTCGGTGATGGAACGACCATTCTAGCCTCTGCATATAACACAGAAACAAGAGAATGCATAAGGCTTTTGTGGTGCGAAAAATGGCGAATAGAATTGTATCAACAAAAGCTTGAAGTTATACTTTTCTCGCACCCAATAAATAGATCAATCATGACCCTTCTAGTTACAAGCCCATTTCTCTTCTATCTTCCATTTCAACATTTTAAAAAATAATCCTAACCGGAGTAAGAAAAACCTTAAGTGATTATAACCTTTTCAGGGTGATAGCACGCCCATCACACACATTCTTGCTACTGCATATAAAAGAGAAACAAGAGATAGAGGCTGCCTGGCCGCCATTCATAGTTCTTAAAATTAAAGATAATTCATCCAGTATAAATATTTTTAAAAATTAAATTATATATATAAAAATATTAATGAAAATTCGAAACAATTATAGACGCGTATGATTCTTTTACAAATTAAACAATTTCTACTGCGCTTACTGCAATGGAAACATTAATGGGAGGGCCTGGCTCATGAACACTTATACCGTCCGAAATATCTTTAATTTTAAGAAGAAACTAGAGAATGCATAAGGCTTTTGTGGTTAGATAAAAAAAGAATAGAATTGTATCATCAAAAGATGTAAGTAATATTTATCTCGTACCCAATAAATAATTATGAGTCGAAGAAGTAATTCTCTTCATCAATGACATCATCAAGTGAAAGAACAGTTTTAGATGTTAAGGAGTAATTTTCTATTAACACATGTCTTTCCAAAGACACCATGAAAACAGGAATAACCTTACAAACGCATCAAAAGAATAGACGGTCCCTGTTGTTATGCAATAAAAGTAAACCCCATATAGTCCCATGTTGAATTTTTGACAAGAAATCCAGTTGGAGACAGAGGTCCATTTTTCCTCTATCAAATATATTGATATCAACCTTTAACCGTTCTCTCATGTAAGAACCTGGCATGTGGTTAGAATATAAAAAAAGTCGTTTTCCTACTTGCAAGCCCTTTGAACACGTGACAGCTATATATTTGATGGGATACCAAATTCATTTTTCATAGTTTAATCCTAAACGATCTTAGTGCTATAACACAGTCCATATATTCGGAAAGAAATTGGATATTTCAATACGGAAAGTTTCTCAGCTATATTTAAGTATATGTTTTTAAATTTTCCGCATTATTTTTATGGCATCTGTACCACTGAAAAATCCAAACGATTAATGATGTCGCGACTACCAGTACATTCATAGGCGACTACAAAAACAATATCGTGTCAATTGATGAAAATGCATTCACACAATGGACAATACCTATTGAGTAGTCAACAAGAGTTTAAGTCCAAAGGCGATATATTGCATGTATTTATATAAAAGAGCGTACCTGGATCTGTTAAAAATGTTTTTTTTCTTTAACAAATCCAGGTACGCCATTTATATATAAATATAGTAAAAAGGGGCAAAATATTGCTTAAATTAAGTATTATGAAGCATATATGCATATTTATAACACGAAATCTTCGCATGAAGGTTAAGTGAGAAGCATCAGAGCTAATCGCTCCTATCTCTCTGAAAATCTTATGCACCGTGTAGATTTGGCCTCGATTTACAAGATGCCAAGAACCGTACTCACAGAAAACCTCTGCTCAGAGTTAAGTTTTAAAATTTGTCCTGTGAGGAGACGGGGGGAGGGGGCGATACAATTGACTCAGAAGTTCCCCCCTGATTGATACCCATTTTCTCTGAGGACATTAATACCCTCCAAGATACCCTATTGATATTCTCGTCTTGCTGCTGGCGTGTTTTTGTCCCATTGTCTATATCTTGAATTAACTATTCCCCTGAGTATACTGAAGAGGTTGCTTCTTATGTAACTCCTAATCGGAAGACTGCGTAGCAGGGACGGGCACTGTAGACTTGGCTGGCTGGTTCTTCTTGATAGGGGTTAAGTGTTAGTCGGTGGTGTGGTGATAGTTGACGAGGGCGCTGCTAATGCGATGGGCAAGTACTCTGCGATGGTGCAGAATATTTATAGATGGAGTCTCCAGGGGAGCAAGGGGACTTTACGCAGCAGACAAAAACGCGGCAAGGTCCCAAAAGACTTGTCAAGAGGGTCTGTTGGATGTTTGCAGAGCGCCCGGGGGTCGTTTTAGAATCTGAAGAATTGCCGGAGGGCGTAGTTTTGGAGAAGAGATGCGTCATCCCCGATACCAATTAAGTATCCTGACGAGTGCTGAAAGGCTCACCATAATTCCCTAGGAAGAGGCGGACGCCGGTGTCCTTGACAGTGGCATTTGCTGAACCTGATGCAATAGCTAATAAGATCTGGCGTTTATTCGCCCTTCGAGACAATGATCAGTTTGGCAGGGAGCTGGTGGAGTTAGAGGTCTTCAAATAAATTAATTGAGACCTCCTTATTGTCGGTTGTAAAGAAGCAGGTACCGCTGGACTTCGTGTGTTTGAGATAGCTCTGCAGTATGAGCGCGGTGCCGCGACGATTTCTTCATTCCTAATAGCAAAATGGGAAGGTTCCCGAAACTATGTTTTCCCGCTCGCTTCCTATAGGGAAACACTTTAAAGAGAGTGTTCCCGATGGTAAGGCTCCCTCAGATAGTCGATAGGTCTTCTCGATGCTCTCCAGCTCGGCCAAAACTTGGCCAGACAGCTTCATCATCTGGAAAACCGCGCCCTTCCCAGCATTTCCTCCCGCGCCTGAGTAAACGCACTGGACCGCACAGTTCCTGATGCAACAGCACTGATCGATTGAGGCTGCTGCCGATCTTGACTTGCTCTAGAGCCTGCTGATTTCAGCAGTTATTTACCTGCGTCACAGCGACTCTTGTTGCCCTTCTTGGTGGCTGTGGAGGCCTAACTATTATGGTGTCAACATTTGAGAATTTAGCGAGAATTGGAATTATCTACCTTATTTCAAAAGTCTTTAGGTTCTTTATTACCTACTGAAATAACCCATATTTCCGAGGCATCTACTTGATATGTTCAATTGGAATTATTTACGCTTGTATCCACGATAAAATACTTTTTCAAATGGTCATCTTGATTCGCTTTCTGTAAAAATTCAATTTGCCGTATAATTTTCATTATTAGTCGATAACCCGAACCTTTTCAAGGCATTTCCCCCAATACTTACAGAAGTATTCAGATCAGGAAATCTGTCAATATATCAATTTAATTACGTAGCTGATTGCTTCTATTGCCTTAAAACGCCTGGCCGCACGACCAGGACCGTGATCATATATTTATAGAATACTTTTATATTTTAATTATATATATGTCATAATTTGTATATAATTAAACGCAACCCCGACCCACTATGTATATATCATGTATGATTTTCAAAGACTTAATAAAGAACAAGGTAACTGGAGGAAAGAAAGTAACAAAAGATATAGGAAGTAAGACTAAAGCTGGCACGACTATTCTCGGCACCCCTGTGTCAACATTGCAGGGGCAGAGACCGGTCGTCTCTAGTGACCGCAGAAGTTATTTTAGCCAAGATGCACTCAATACTTCCGGCAAAAACAGGACGTATCTAATATCCGTCGAAGCTATAAGCGTCAAGATACCCAATACTTCCTGACGAAATCGGATATACCAGGCAGGCCATCTTTCATCAAGGAGAGCCGCCGGCCAATTAGGGAGGAACCACTAAGTAGGTCAACCAATAGGAAAACACCATGTGATCATATCTCAACCAATCAGAGAGAAACTGAAGCTTGGTGTTAAATCGAAAAGCAAGAAATGTCAGTTACGCTTTGGCTCCCAAGGAGGTGACATCGGCTCTAGACCTCTCCCCCTCTGCTCATCCCACAGCTAAGTACAATCACCGCCATGTGATCAGCTAATTAATAAGTCAAATCGCTCAGCTCTTATCAAGCTTTCTTTCCTCCAACCCGTTGCCTTTATTTTCAAACTCAATCACGTGTCCTGATTATTCCTAACTGTATGCTGCAACTTCCACTCAAACGGCTGCGCTTCAACCAAATCTCACCATTCGCATCCAACAATAAGAAACCCCGCAACGATATTGCCACAGAACGGTTAAGTCGACAGGATAGTGAGATGGAATTAAATCAGGATCCCATAGGCGTAAAGTCAGACGGTCCGACGGAAACAATGGAAAGAAGGCAAGAAGTAAGAGAGAACGAAACGACAAGAGAAAGACAGGAGATGACCGACCGAGAGACAACTGCGCCCCTAGCGGACGCCGTCAACCAGCTGTCAATGTTCCTGGCCCGGGCAAAAATTTCTGATGGAGCGGAATCGGCGATCTCGCCCTTCGACGGCACATACAGCGCGACACAGTTTTTCCAGACGTTCGACCGAAAAATGGAAGACGCATCCATGGGAGAACAAGAAAAATTACTGCGCCTACCAAACTACCTGGTGCGACAACCCCTGGAACTCTTCAGGAAACTTCGGCTGGCCGACCGGAGTTATTTCCAGGTGAGACAAATCCTCCTAGATCTCTATCCTGAGTCAAGCGAAGCGTCCTTTGCGAAATATTTCGCCATGAAACTCACGGGACAAGCCAACTTAGAGACCTACTACCGGGAAAAAACCGCCATGGGATTGCAACTAGGACTTCCACAAGAGGTGATCCTCGAGACGCTGACAGAAGGACTGCCATTCAACGACCAGCGCCTAGTCCGCGTAGTGCCTCCCGAGAACCTAGGAGAGTGGTTCCGACTGGTACAGCGGATCCACGGGCCCAGTGTACCGGCAACGCGATCCAGAGAAGATCAACCACCCACAATGTCGGGTCCGTACCACAGCACATCCCGACGCCCAGGTGCATGGAATGCACCTCTTCCGCCGTCCAACTGCAAGTTCTGCGGCGCGAGACACTGGCACAGCGAATGCCGACGTCGACCAATCCCGACGACCCACGAAAAAGTCCGGACAGTGCAAACAGTCCCAAAATCACCAGTTCCGACTTCATCACAACCAAGTCAAGCCAGAGACACCTCAGCCGGACAGCCCTTTCGAGACTGAGGTAGGATCCCTAAACCAACTGACTGTCAAACTTTTTCTAACCCCTAATGTATCATGCCCCTTTTTAATTGATACAGGCGCCAGCCTGAGTATAGTGCCATATAATATTTATCATAGGCTAAAAACCCACCTGCCTAATTTAACCCTTGAGGGACATTCACTACAACTCCAAACCCTAAACGGATTTGCAAAAACCATGGGTAAACTATCTATCCCACTGACAATAGGACAAATATCACGAAAGGAGTATTTCCATGTAGTGAATGCACCATTACCATTCGGAATTCTTAGTATCAATAGCCTCCATAAATTCAGATTAACCATAGATTTTAATAAATGCACTATACTCCAGCTGGGCGCCCCATTGTCTACCCTTTCCTACCATTTTAATCATGTGTCCAATGTATGCACGTACTGGCAGTGTCAGGCGATGTCACAAAAAATTTTCCCCACATCCCAACTTTCCGCCTATGACAACCATTGCGTGCATTCATTGAGAAAACCCCACTTATCTACATGCCCCTTTTTCACTAAAGCCAATTGCCCTTTTTACATGCCCTCAAATAATCAAACCACAACAACTTCAACTTATGAACCTGCCCAAAACGCACCCACACAGCGGGACAACTCGCATACCAAAAACATAGGTGATCACACACCGTTGCACAACTCTCACATGACCAACCCACACAACGAACTCGACACTCACACTAATACACAACAAAACCCTTTACCACATGCATACTACAACACAACACCTAACACTCATTATACACCACAGTTCACAACACTTCTACAAAGGTACACTCACATTTTTTCACAGGACAAATTCAACGTACCATGCTTACGGATTCCACCAGTAAAAATACCCACGAATTCCGAAAAAATAATCACCATACGTCCATATCGTGTTCCGATATGTGACCAACAAGAAATCCGTAACCAAATACAACAAATGCTGGAGAACGGCATCATAGAGCAATCTTTTTCACCTTTCTCGAGCCCTGTCACCCTCGTCACTAAGCGCGACAAAACCAAACGGTTTTGTATCGATTATAGGAAGGTGAATGAGCTAATCAGCTCTGATGTCCATCCCCTCCCGAGAATCGAGGATATCCTAGACCGCCTCGCACAGGCCAAATATTTTTCCACGGCCGACATATCCTCTGCGTATTGGCAAGTCCCAATACACCCCGATTCTCGACCACTGTTAGCATTTGCCACCTTTGAAGGATTATACCAACCCACTCGATTACCTTTCGGGTTAAAAACCAGTCCTCAGATTTACGAACGAGCCATAAGTCAGGTCCTACAGAGACACGGACTTGACTGTGTGGCACATTACTTTGATGATTTCATCATTTACTCCAACACATTGGAGGAACATCAAAACCACCTGCGACAATTTTTCGCCTTTTGCGAAGCGGAGAAGTTACAACTTAACTTCGCAAAATGCGAATTTTTTAAGCAATCCATAAATTTTCTAGGGTACACCATCACAGCTGGTACAATTACACCACTTACACGCAATACCGACATCATCCACGCCATAAAACAACCACACAACCGAAAAACACTACAATCCTTCTTAGGCGCTGTGAACGTCTATAACAAATTCATTCCGGAATACGCTCGCTTGCGAGCACCACTCAACAATCTCCTCAAAAAGGACGTCGTGTGGAACTGGAATGAAGCTTGTCAAGAGGCGTTCATTGACCTGAAAGGAAACCTCACACAACACCCCATTTTACACCTTTACAAAGAAGGTCTGCCATGCCAAGTGTATTGCGATGCATCCACCCTCGGTATAGCAGGCATTCTCAAACAAGTTCACCCTGACGGAAACGTATACCCAGTTCAATATTTCAGCCGAACATTGCGCCCACACGAGAAAAACTACTCCATCTCTGAACTTGAGTGCTTAGCAATCGTTGAGAGTGTGGAGAAGTTTCGCATCTATCTTATGGGCAGAAAATTTACTATATTTTCTGACCATCACGCATTACAGTGGTTGAAAACCATCAAGAACCCGTCCGGCAGACTGTTTCGATGGAGTTTACGACTATCGAGTTACGAATATGAGGTCCGCTACATAAAGGGAAAACTACAATATGAAGCAGATCTCTTGTCCCGTAACCCGTTTTGTGGATTCTTGGACGCCACCCTTATCAGGACCCACCAATCTCCTCCATCGAAAGAGTCTAGTTTGACCATTGATCATAATGGATTACATACAGTTTCCCGAAAAGGTGTAACCAAGATTATACTTCCAAAACCACTCATACAACAACTCTTACAAACAGTACACACACAATACAATCACCCCGGTATTTCCCAAATGTCACGAATTATCTCCACACAATATTACTGGCAAGGTATGTCAAAAGATATTAAACAAAAAGTTAAGACCTGTCCCACCTGCCAATTAACAAAACGTCCAGTAGGACCCACTTACGGAGAATTAAGTCAACCTCCGGAATCTAAAGAACCCTTCGACCTCTTATCTCTGGACACCATAGCAGGATTTGCCAAATATGGCAACACCAAGATATACCTCCATGTGGTAGTCGATCATTTTTCACGCTACGCGTGGGCTTTTCCATCTAAATCCACCAGTACCACCACCTACCAACAGGTACTTAAGCGAGTATTCCAGGATGGTTCTCCAAAACGCCTTCTTACGGATAGAGCCCCTGCCTTCACTTCACCCAAATTTCGTAGTTTCCTACTTAATAGAAATATTCACCCATTGCTCACAACCAGCAACAATCCACAGGCCAACGGTCTATGTGAACGCCTGAACGCCACCCTCACGGGAAAACTGAGGTTATTACACCTAGAAAATCCTAAGGTCGCGTGGACCAAGTTGGTCAAGAAGGTTACACTTATATATAACAAGACACCCCACTCTACCACAGGTTTTCCACCCATATACTTAATGTTTGGTATCCTACCCCCAGAAATCTCTAATCATAACACACCGTACCCAGATATCGACAAAGCTAGAAAAATTGCACACACACGCACACAAAACAAACATTTACAAGACAAAAACACTTATGACCAACGACACAAGCAACCACATTTCGAAGTAGGTGATCTAGTGTTAGTAAAATTATATCACCACCCAAATACAGGGAAACTTGCGCCATATTTCACAGGACCTCACACAATATTAGAAATTATTTCACCAAATGTGGTCCGCATAGATCGACCAAATCAACCACTTCAAAGAGACACTGACACAATCCACGTCAACAAACTTAAACTGTATACAGAAAAAATCCATTATATATCACCACCCGCCGTTAACACCTATCATATAAAACACAACCCCAATTACACGTTCCCTTTCAAACATTTAACACCCGAATTATTCCCAACAGAGTCATTAAGGTTCAAACCCACCAGCAGCGAACCTTTCAGGCATTTAGACCCTGCCATTTTTGCAACAAGACGATTTACATCACTCTTCCCCGACGTTAAAAACTGCAAACCTGACAACCAGCTCAATCATATCACACCACTCCCTAAAGATATCAAACAGGAGAACTGCGAACCTACCAATCATTCAAATTCTACAATTCATAAGGTTCAAGCAAATATTTCAGAGTCCCCAGTTACAAAAATATGGACGAACATGGGACAATATCCTATATTTCATCTGATTTTCATCCTTTGTTTGTTACTTCTGCCATACAACTGTATTCCAATTTTATTCATCAATTACTTGTTTATCTATACCATGCCCGCTCGTAAAATCTTCGAACTACAAGAGGTAGTTTTTAATTTAGGACAAGCATTTTTTAATTTTGGACAAACAGTTTTTCATTGTGGACAAGCAATTCTTCATTGTGGACAAGCAATTCTTCATTGTGGACAAGTATTTATGAAACTTCTCATAATTTTAGGAACCATCTTCGCAGAAAATTTAAATAAACTCCGAAGAGATAGCAATAACTGAAAAGATGACCAAACAATGTCGGAGAAATCACGCTCCAAAAACAAGATCTGAGCCGCACCAAAAATAATAGACGGCAGGAAACGAGAATTTGAGACACCACGACGGAAGCGTAGTTCGCAGCGATAAATTCGGCCTCTGTAAACAAAGCGGAGCGCCCTCGTCCGATCTCCAATTTCATTCCCTCTCGTTTGCCCGACACACCCCACTTCCGTATCTCTAATTACAATGAGAAGATCCCCTATTGAGGTCGACTGGGAACCTCACTATGCCACCGGTTTTGATTCCAGTTCGAGTCTACATATCGATTTTTACCAACCAATTACACATCCACGAAACAACACCTAGAACTAGCTCACACATCTCTTACACAACCGACTTCTAACATTTTTCACAACACACACACAAAGACAAAAAATTACACATAAAGGTTATATAGATTTCCATGTCTCCTGTACACACAGCATAAACGCACTTGAGGGCTAGAATCACGTTTTTCACCTAAGTGTCACTACAGATGAGACAAAAAATTTATAGGGCATAATTGAGCAAGTAAAACATTTATAGGGCAAAATGGAGCAACCAATACATGTAGATCAGGGCATGAAGATACCAAAGGGTTCCAACCAATACACCTTATTTTTCATATCAATCATTTTCATTATTTTCTCTCAATTAAAATTTAAATATTTAATCAATTTAGCAATTTATTCAACTTATTATCAATTTTAATCATTAACTATCATTTTATTTACCAATTAGTTTATATTATCATTTTCATTTATCAATTATCATTCTATTTACCACTTGACTTATATTGCCACAACTCAATTATCAACGAAAACTCACTGACTTTCGATTAAACTAAAAACATTAAATCACCCTTTGTTGTTGAAATCTTTTTATTTTTCATTTTTCTTTTTTCCAAGCACTCTACTTTGATTTCGCTCAAAAAACTTTTATTTTATTTTTATTTTTTGATTTCTCAAAAGACCTAATAGAATTCCCTCGGTCTCCATTCCCAATTCCGAGCTAGAATATAATTAGGCATTTTTCCTTTTTTTTCTCACCACGCACCAAGCATTCACTTTGATTTCTTCCAACTTTTTATTTTTATTTTACTTTGATTTCTCAAAAGACCTTATGAAATTTCCTCGAATTCCTTTCCAAAATTCAAGCAAAAAAGTAATTAGGCATTTTTCCTTTTTTTTCTCACCACGCACCAAGCATTCACTTTGATTTCTTCCAACTTTTTATTTTTTTATTTTTGATTTCTCAAAAGACCTAATAGAATTCCTTCGATTTCATTCCCAATTTCGAGCTAGAATATGGTTAGGCATTTTTCTTTTTTTTTTTTCTCACCATTCAACCAAACACATTCAATTTTGATTTCATTCAACTATTTTTATATTATTTTTATTTTGATTTCAAAGCCTAAATAGAACCCCCTCGAATTCATTTCTTAACTCGAGTAGAATTCGTTTAGGCGCATTTTCTTTTCTTTTAATCCACTATGTACCATAACATTCCTTGATTTCTTACAATTAAAAATTTTTGATTTCTATTAATTATACTCAACCTATATCATCAACACCATTCTATTTTACTTTTATATTACCAGCAATGTTTGTATATAGCCCCTCCATACCCACAACTAATTTTCCCACAAAATTATTTTTCACTTTACAGAATTCTCTCAGGCTAACCCCTTCTTGAATTCTTCACATGTAGGGGGCGCATCTGTCATAATTTGTATATAATTAAACGCAACCCCGACCCACTATGTATATATCATGTATGATTTTCAAAGACTTAATAAAGAACAAGGTAACTGGAGGAAAGAAAGTAACAAAAGATATAGGAAGTAAGAATAAAGCTGGCACGACTATTCTCGGCACCCCTGTGTCAACATTGCAGGGGCAGAGACCGGTCGTCTCTAGTGACCGCAGAAGTTATTTTAGCCAAGATGCACTCAATACTTCCGGCAAAAACAGGACGTATCTAATATCCGTCGAAGCTATAAGCGTCAAGATACCCAATACTTCCTGACGAAATCGGATATACCAGGCAGGCCATCTTTCATCAAGGAGAGCCGCCGGCCAATTAGGGAGGAACCACTAAGTAGGTCAACCAATAGGAAAACACCATGTGATCATATCTCAACCAATCAGAGAGAAACTGAAGCTTGGTGTTAAATCGAAAAGCAAGAAATGTCAGTTACGCTTTGGCTCCCAAGGAGGTGACATCGGCTCTAGACCTCTCCCCCTCTGCTCATCCCACAGCTAAGTACAATCACCGCCATGTGATCAGCTAATTAATAAGTCAAATCGCTCAGCTCTTATCAAGCTTTCTTTCCTCCAACCCGTTGCCTTTATTTTCAAACTCAATCACGTGTCCTGATTATTCCTAACTGTATGCTGCAACTTCCACTCAAACGGCTGCGCTTCAACCAAATCTCACCATTCGCATCCAACAATAAGAAACCCCGCAACGATATTGCCACATATATATATTGCCTCAATTAGTCGAAGAGTCTTAAAAGTGTTCTAACATGCCCAAGACTACAAAGAAAAGAGTGATATAAGTTCGAGCCTATGATGTGGAATTGCCAAAGGAATATAAGGTGACGCCCCCGGACGATCTATGTCATAAGTGAAGTCTGCCATGATCACCCATCTACTAAAGGACAAGACAGAAAACTTGGCGAGAGTGATAAACATCAATCTATCTCTTGTAAAAATTTGCTTCTTCAACTCAGAATATTTTCTTACCGTTCGAGGAATCAGAAGTTAAAGTTAGCGAATAAATTGTGAGAGTTTTACTTCCTTCTAACATTCCCTATACAAAGTGCTAATGGGTCGCGATTGGACCAACCGTTTGATGACATGTAGCTGTTCCTCAAACATTGGAGAATTGTGGTTCAACAAGAATTAACGTAAAGAAATGAATGATCTTACCAATAGAAGGTGACATAAATGACGAGAAGTATTTAAACAATAGGTTGACAGCCTTAATACTCCAGATAAAAAACTTATGTAATCGACTTCAAATTTTGGGAAGTGAGCGATGATTGAATCCAATTCAATCCACCAGTTTGCTAAAACTATTGTATCTGAAATATAAGTGCAAAAATTGTGCGAATTGTGCAATTAGCATTATGAATGGATTGATACAAATTATTCATAATAATAGCTTTTTCTTCCCCAATTATTGTTGTAAATATTTCCCTTGGGTTTTTGAATAAAGATTGAATTTGAATAAAGATAAAAATATTTTAAGTAATTATTTTAAATGCAGAGCTTCTTTTATTAAAATTTCAACGCTATAAAAGAAACTCTGCAGATATTTATATCTATATTTGAATACAATTATTTTATGTTGAATCTGCTTACATAGTCTGTACATGAAGGCATACTATTAGCGATGGTTCCCAAAGAAATTTTGGGTAGATGCTTCTCTCTATAATTGTAGAAATTTCACACATATTTCTCTCATATTCGAACATTACACTAAAAGACAGAACAGAAAATACAACATAGCCAGAGAGACAGCATAAATAAACACATAGCATACTCAGTAAGTTTTAACAAGGGAAATATTTACAACAATAATTGGCGAAGAAAATGCTATTATTATGAATCATTTGTATCAATCCATTCATAATGCTAATTACACAATTCGTACTATTTTTTCAAACGAAATACCTACACAGTTTCATCTAAATTTTATAGTCACTCAATTTGACACATCACACGGCCAGAAATCTACTTATATAATTGCCTTATTCTGTCTGTCTGTCTGTAAGTCTGAAGCTCACGGATAGAATGCGCGCCCATTGGCTGCCAGGGAACACGTGTCATCCCTGCCCCCCTCTAGACAACCCTGTTATCAGCAGTGTGTTACATCCACCTGTCTATAGCGGCCATTCTAGACAACCCTGTTATCAGCAGTGTGTTACATCCACCTGTCTATACAGGTCACCCTGTCTATAGCGGCCACTCTAGACACCCCTGTTATCAGCTGTGTGATACATCCACCTGTCTATACAGACCACCCTGTATATAGCGGCCATTCTAGATAACCCTGTTATCAGCTGTGTGATACATACACCTGCCTATACAGACCACCCTGTATATAGCGGCCATTCTAGACAACCCTGTTATCAGCTGTGCGATACATCCACCTGTCTTTACAGACCACCCTGTTTATAGCGGCCACTCTAGACAACCCTGTTATCAGCTGTGTGATACATCCACCTGTCTATACAGACCACCCTGTCTATAGCGGTCACTCTAGGCAACCCTGTTATCATCAGTGTGTTACAATCACCTGTCTATACAGACCACCCTGTCTATAGCGGGCACTTCAGGCAACCCTATTATCAGCAGTGTGATACATACACCTGTCTATACAGACCACCCTGTCTATAGCGGCCACCCTAGACAACCCTGTTATCGGCTGTGTGATACATACACCTGTCTATAGCGGCCACTCTAGACAACCCTGTTATTAGCAGTGTGTTACATCCACCTGTCTATACAGACCACCCTGTCTATAGCGACCACTCTAGACAACCCTGTTATCAGCTGTGTGATACATCCACCTGTCTATACAGACCACCCTGCTATCATCAGTGTGTTACATACACCTGTCTATACAGACCACCCTGTCTATAGCGGTCATTTTAGGCAACCCTGTTATCAGCAGTGTGATACATACACCTGTCTATACAGACCACCCTGTCTATAGCGACCACTCTAGACAACCCTGTTATCAGCAGTGTGATACATACACCTGTCTATACAGACCACCCTGTCTATAGCGGCCATCCTAGACAACCCTGTTATCGGCTGTGTGATACATACACCTGTCTATAGCGGCCACTCTAGACAACCCTGTTATCAGCTGTGTGATACATCCACCTGTCTATACAGACCACCCTGTCAATAGCGGTCGTTTTAGGCAACCCTGTTATCATCAGTGTGTTACAATCACCTGTCTATACAGACCACCCTGTCTATAGCGGTCACTTCAGGCAACCCTGTTATCAGCAGTGTGATACATACACCTGTCTATACAGACCACCCTGTCTATAGCGGCCACCCTAGACAACCCTGTTATCGGCTGTGTGATACATACACCTGTCTATACAGACCACCCTGTCTATAGCGACCACCCAAGACAACGTGTTTAAAATATATTCGCACTCGGGTAAACCCCGGGCGTTGCCCGGGCCATTCGTCTAGTACTTACATAAAAGAGGTCTATCAGAAACACCAAATTGTTCCTACGGAGAAACTGAACAAACTGCTCTTCACCTTATCTATGACTGTCCGAACATTTGTAAATATTTTATTGTAAGTTCTAATTTGTTTGCTGATTTGTTTCCTCTGTAATAGGCGCGGATATTTTAATATCGCGCCTGGGGTTGATTAATAGATTAATTAAAAAATAATACTCAGTAAGTAGAGAATGGAATTTTGCTATTTTCTCTCCTATACAGTACCTTATACGTCTATAGCTGGAACAAGCCTCAACATTCTGTATTTGTAATTGCTCCACGTCAATTGTCAAATCCATTGTTTTATAACTGTGTTGCATATATCCATGAATCTGACACACATATATATATGGACAATCATATCACTCGTGGTGAGGCTGCTAGAGTGAAAAATGATGATGAAACAACTCGGAAAGGACCGGATATTCAACAATTTCAACGGTATTTAGTATTTCAATCTGTATTCTAAAGGTTAAAAACATGAATAAAATCGCCAAATATTCAGTTTTTTCGTTTATTTAAAAAAACAGTGTATCTCACTATATATATATATATATATAAAAAATGGCATATCCTGACCAGGAGCACATGTGCTTTACAGAAGGCAGAGCGCCATCTGGTGGAACAGAAATCAACTAAACATTGATTTAGCCTGTTCCCTGATATTTGGCCAACCCAATTTCTTGATAAATCAAGAAAAGCCATCCACGAACGCGTTTCGCGCTTTTGGCGCTCGTCAGCGTGGAGTAGGCTGAACCATTGCGACCAAAAAATATTTTTTGGTCCCAATGGCTTCCCGAAAAATCAAGAAATGGGTATTTATGGCCAAACTTGCGTAAATACGCTTAGCACATTAAAAAACGAAAGAAAAAAATAAAAGATAAAAAGATCAGGTGTTGAAATCAATATAAAAAATGGCATATCCTGACCAGGAGCACATGTGCTTTACAGAAGGCAGAGCGCCATCTGGTGGAATCAGTTTGGCCATAAATACCCATTTCTTGATTTTTCGGGAAGCCATTGGGACCAAAAAATATTTTTTGGTCGCAATGGTTCAGCCTACTCCACGCTGACGAGCGCCAAAAGCGCGAAACGCGTTCGTGGATGGCTTTTCTTGATTTATCAAGAAATTGGGTTGGCCAAATATCAGGGAACAGGCTAAATCAATGTTTAGTTGATTTCTGTTCCACCAGATGGCGCTCTGCCTTCTGTAAAGCACATGTGCTCCTGGTCAGGATATGCCATTTTTTATATTGATTTCAACACCTGATCTTTTTATCTTTTATTTTTTTCTTTCGTTTTTTAATGTGCTAAGCGTATTTACGCAAGTTTGGCCATAAATACCCATTTCTTGATTTTTCGGGAAGCCATTGGGACCAAAAAATATTTTTTGGTCGCAATGGTTCAGCCTACTCCACGCTGACGAGCGCCAAAAGCGCGAAACGCGTTCGTGGATGGCTTTTCTTGATTTATCAAGAAATTGGGTTGGCCAAATATCAGGGAACAGGCTAAATCAATGTTTAGTTGATTTCTGTTCCACCAGATGGCGCTCTGCCTTCTGTAAAGCACATGTGCTCCTGGTCAGGATATGCCATTTTTTATATTGATTTCAACACCTGATCTTTTTATCTTTTATTTTTTTCTTTCGTTTTTTAATATATATATATATATATATATATATATATGTAGTATATTTTGAGTTAGATAGATCACAACCTTCTTCTAATATTTATTATAACCCCATATCTATATAAAATTATGTATCGACCTTGTAACAATGGAAGTGACAAATAAAACAAAAAGGTAAAGGTAGTCTAGACGGGGACAAAGGCCAGACGTGATAAAACAACCCGGCGCCTGACAGGTGGCGTGATTTTACAGGAACCAATCGTCCAATACGGGCGTCCAATATAAAAGCCCCCCAAAATGGGACTAAAGTAGTTGTTTTCAGAGTGACGCCGTTATACGGTCGGTCGGGACTCTCACCCCCCTTCTATCCGCAGGTAGGCTAGGGCATCTGTGGCGCCCGTGGTTCGACTACCTTCGTCCGTGGTCTACCTCTACCTCTTGGAGTGACCATCTAGACCTGCCTCTGTCTCTTGCTGTCCCAGTGCGGGAATCCCATCACGCACCCACTACCACGACTGCCCAATACATTCCACGTCGGATTTACTACAGAACCCGTTAAAGTCGACAGGATAACTGAGGACAGAAGCATGCAGAGGATGACGGAGGTCAGAGACGAATACGTCGCGAATGCCCTCACCAACATGCAGCCCCACTGCGACGACCTAGTAGGCCGCCTAACAGACGCCATTCGGGGACTAGCCGTGCCTCGTGCGGAGGAAGCCCTCATCTCCTCTTTCGACGAATCCCACGCAACAAGCAGCCTTCTTCCATACAGCCATATCCAGAGATCAACTCCAGCCAGCATCAGCCATTTCAAGGTACTTTATACTTTGTTTGTGCCATTTTCCCCATAAATTTTATTCTTATATTTTCACTTTAAGCATTTTAAAATCAATTATAATCTTTTTTTATAACATTTTTATTCAAATTTTAAAACTTTCACACTCTCATTTATCATTTTTACCTTATTTTAATCAAATTATAAATTTTAATTCATCATTTTCAATTTTATTATTAAAAATATTCAATCACGCATTTTTGCCAATTTACTAATCTTACATGCCTTTCTTAAATTCACCTAAAATGGCATTATCCAAATATGCAACTTTCAATTCTACATAAAAAATCATATTATATTTTAATTACTCGAATCATATTTTCTAAACTCATTTGTGTTAATTTTTTTAATACCTTATTTGTGGCCATAGTATTAATAATTAAATTTATTACACTCTTTATTTTACTTGACCTATTACTATTTCAATTGATATTTCTGAATATTTAGAAGTTTTAAAATAGTCCTAGATTTGTATTTTTATAAATACCAATTTTAAATTATCTCATCTCATAATGCGCCTCCCATTTTTCCCACAATAACAAATACAACTATAAATGTAATATGCGAAAGCTAAATATCATACCAAAATTTCCATACCCCATTGCATTTCATTCCTGCCTGTGTTAAATTGTTAATTACGAAACTCTACCGAATTTTGTACCCATGCCATAACCTTTTCTCTTAGAAAATTTCGTAAATTCATTATTTATAATTTTTCTAAACCTAATCACCGCAAATAATCTCCAATCTAACGATTTGTCTGAACATCTTAACGCAAAACTTACTGGGAAACTAAGGTTATTTCACCTAGAGAATCCCAGAAGCTCGAGACGACGAGGAAAGAAAAACAATTCGGCACAGCGGTGTCATCTCCTGTTTGTTTTTATTGCCGGCGCGCGGTGCGTCATCCATAGCCCCCACAATGGCGGCCATATTGACTCCAGTTTCAGTACACCTGTACTTGAAACACGTGCTATTGGCATACCGGAATACTAGACTTCCGTGTCCACCAAATAACCTGCCAGATTAAAACGGATAGGAAAATTATATAAAATCCCTTTTATAGCAAATCTTATTTTTATAATGTTATAGGATAGTTTATCGTTTTGTCAACCCGTTTTAAAAATTAGGTCCCCATCATCTCTAAAATCGATCCTGTACATGAGACCAAAGGAGACGCCATCTTGGCCTCCTGAAAGGACAATTAACATCCCAAAATTGAAAATTCCCCCTATCAATACTAGAACAAAACATATTCGCCAATGCCATCCATCAAGCTATCACCTTTTTTATATTTGTATGCTATATGTCTTTATTTTATTTTTCTATACCTCAACCACTCAGCCATTATAACCATCTAAGCCAACATTATTATATAGTTATTATTGTCATTGCTCCTTATATCTTAGAATATTCAACCATCAGCAATCTTTTGAATCATTACTATTCGACATTTTTTCAGCTGTCAGCATATATAGATTCTAAAACTTCACAAATTCAAGCTTTTTAAACATCATTTGAGTTTTTTTATATAACATTTATATATTTTTAAAAATACCTTAAGATCGTCTT
The DNA here is from genome assembly GCA_030710605.1 of Cordylochernes scorpioides. Taxonomy (NCBI): domain Eukaryota; kingdom Metazoa; phylum Arthropoda; class Arachnida; order Pseudoscorpiones; family Chernetidae; genus Cordylochernes; species Cordylochernes scorpioides. Next base: position 17,753,781 of record CP092870.1, read on the forward strand.
ATTTCTGATATCATTGTTTTTTATTAGATTATTATTATTTTCTCATATTGACGCCTCTCTCTCTCAATCCTATCTTCCCATCCTATACCACTTACTCACACCTCTTTAACACACCTCCTCTCAACCTCATAGTCTCCCATAGGGTTCCTGTTGCCACCCATTTTATTTTTTTTTTAATTAATTCATCTATTGGACCATCCTTCCTCGGTATACAATTCCCGATAACGAGTTCAGGAAATCCAAAGATTCTTTCTTTTTTTTTTTAATCCATCACCCAACAACATCATTCATTACATTCAACTATGTCGGGTTGTTCAATCATCATTGGCAACAGTACCCTTTACCTTCCTTACCTTCCATATTTCCCGCAGTCAAGAGTCTCCTGCTCGCCAAACAAACTTTTATTTTTTTTTTATATTGATTCAACCAGCTGGCTCTACCTTCCTCGCTGTACATTTCCCAACAGTGAGCTCAGGTGACCAGTTCGAGTTTTTCTTTTTTTTTTTCTCAACGCTCGGATCATCATCACAACCATCATTTTACCATTTTATTACTATTTTTTATCAAACTTTTAATCCGAGCCCAATCATCATTGGCAACAGACAACTCTTGACTCCACCTTTCCCATTTCTCCTCTTTCAACTTACATACCTCCCCTGTCTGATCTAATGTTGATTATGAAAAGTCTTGGCAGTTCGGTCAATGAAAACAATACCTCACTTACACAGGCACGTATTGCATTGCCGAACGCCATTACAAAATTCAACTCAGACTTCCCCTCTTTTTACCACTGCGTCACTCTAAACCTTCAGATATCCATTATAAGTTTATTTGTAACATTTTACTACTTTTGATAAGTTCGTTTTCCTTTTTCTCTCTCTCACCATGTGAGACGTCTCTGAAATTATAACTAAGAAGAAAAATAAAAAACAAATCATAATGACATTTCAATTTATTTACAACTTTTGACTTTTCCAAACATCGTCTAATTTGCGTTTATAAGCATCGCATCACGTGGGGAACACACTAACCTAAATACTTACTATATTTTAAAATCTTATTCATTTATATTTTTACGATCCTTGATGTGTGCCATTTTATATTTTAGAATCAATCCATATATTTTAGGATATTTCTTTTACATTAAGATATTTCTTTTCCTTCCATCCCTAAACAGTTAAAACCATTAGCCAACCTATATAAACATCACCTGAAACCTTATATTCTTTGACATCATTTGTTTTAATTTTCCATGGCCTACGTCTAAGCTAATTTAACTTAAAAATTTTGTTTAAACAGTGACGCCTTATACCAACTGTCCCTTCTTATATCTTGATCCTTCCAACTCTGCCTTCCATACTTCTCTCGTCTCTTGATCATTTTCCATTGGCCTTCTATGCCTTCATTCTAACCACCCCTCGTCCATCGCAAAGTTCCTGTTTGCCGATTTTTCTTATTGATTTGTCCCAGTGGACTACTCCTTTCTCGCCATCCCATCCTGATGGTGTGTTCAGGAAAATACATGGCTTATTATTTTTTTATTTACACCCGGGTCACCGTCCCAGCATTTTTCATTTCAGTCTTTTTTCCTCAAACCAGGGTTCAATCAATCAATGGCAACAGTCGAGCCCTGTTTTCACAATCTACCTCCATCCTCCAACCTCTTCAACGGTTCCTGAGACTCCTGCTCGTCAACCTTTTTTAATTTTTATTTTTTAATGATTCATCGACCTGGTACACTCTTCCTCCCCATGTTAACCCCACACGGAGAGCTTGGGTGACCAGCAAGATTTTTTTTTCTCTAACGCCCGACCCAGGCCATCATCAGCACGATGCGCCCACTCATTTTTCGTTTACTTTTATTTTTTATCTGGTCGAGCTCACTCACCGACAGCAGCGCAGCTTTTGAGCCACCATCTCTTTTTAACCTCTCTCAGAAAAAAATTCTTTCCCATATTCTCCCATTGCCTACCTCTCCTTCGATCTTCACGCCTTTTGCCCATCTGATCTAATGCTACTTACAGAGCATCTTGAGATTGCTGACCCCTGAAAACAATACTTCGCTTCTAAGCTCGTATTGCAGGGCAGGATTCCTGAGATGTCCTTTGCAGAAACCAATTCAGACCTTCTTCCTTTATTCCTCACTGCGTCACTACCTATCGCAAACGATTTTCTTAAGTCAATTTTCTTTTATATTTTATTTTACTTTTATTATCTCTACTTCTCCTCCTTCCTGTATTACATCCCTGAAACCATGTTGTAAATATTCAAGACACCTTAAGTAACACACTATTGTGTGTGTTTACTTTAAATTTATCCTTCCTATGTACTCCTCTTATATATTTTTTGTAGTTTTATAATATTATATCAGTGTGTCACCACTACTCCCCTTTATCTTTATTTTTATTCTAGTAACTAATTTGTGCCCCAAATTATTTCCCATTTAATAGATTTGCTAACTTTTCTCTCATTTATTTGTAAATAGACTTACAGTTTTATTAGTTTTGTGGTGTTGGACTTTGTTTTTTAACTTACAGATGTAGATAAAACATCGATAATATCATTTTGTTTATTAATCATCAACATTAATGCCTTCAACTACCAATCAACCCTTTGTATATTATTACCTTTAATATTTGTATTTTATTTTATTTTTTTTTCATCATGTTTAGACTTAGAATTTTACAACTTAAACTATTTTAGGCACCATTTTAAAAAACCTACACCTAACAATATTTATAAAATTTCTTAAACAGATAAAACATTTATCATTTTATTTTTCTTAATAGATTTTCAAAATGTTATTTTTGACGCTTCCCTTACAACATCTAACTCTATCCCATGAACCTTTCCTCCCAACTTTTTACATCCATCAAGAGATTATTGTTCGTCAGCCATTTTCTTTTTTTTTTATTGATTAAACTAACTAGAAGACCCTTCCTCGCTATATAATTCCCAATAGTGAGCTCAGGAGACCCAGTTAGAATTTTTTTTTTCTCTCATCGTCCGACTCATCATTTTTTTATTTTTCAACTTTTTCTTTTCACCACACAAGTCGGACACAATCAAAATTGACAGCCATAAATCTCTTACATCCATCTCTCCTTTTCCACATCCTTCAAACCTCCAACTACCTTCCAAGGGATTCCAGTTCGCCGAACATTTTTGTTTTTTTTTTCATTGATTAATCCGACTGGAACAATCCTTCCTCGCTATACCACTCCCAATAGTGAGTTCAGGATATCCAGCGCGATCTTTTTATTTTTTTTTCTCATCGCCCGACTCATCATATCAATTCACCATTTTTTCAACTTTTCACTTTTATTTTCATAATTCAACCGGGCACAATCATAATGGACAACAGGGTTCCCTCTTACCTTTACCTCTCCCTTTTACATCCATCAAACTTCCCACCTCTTATCACTGTCTGAGCTAATGATCCAGACGGAATATCTTGGGCCTTCGGTTAATGAAAACAATGCCTCACTTAAACAAGTTCGCATTGCATTGCAGAATGTTTGGGATACTACTTTGCAGAAACATGCTCAGATACCCCCTTTCCCCCTTTTCAACCTTAGCGTCACATTATACGATCAGTCAATAAACTAACTTCATTTTTTCCTCTCATCTTTTATGCAATAAGATATTATTTTCCTTGTACGATTCATTTTACCATATTTACTATTTTGTATTATATACTTTCTCTTAATCTTCTATCATTCATTTTGTGCGTTTTTATTTTTATAACCTTGATTTTTTTTCATTGATACACCACCATTACAACATCTTTCTCTTTTTAACTTGTAGATTAATAATAATTTTAACTAATTTGTATACAAATTATTTCTTTTATTTTTTTATAATAGGTTTGTTAGGTCATCATTCATTACATGTCATTCCCCCAACCAAACCTTCATCACCGGGGACACATTCTGTAGGATATTTTGAGTTAGATAGATCACAACCTTCTTCTAATATTTATTATAACCCCATATCTATATAAAAGTATGTATCGACCTTGTAACAATGGAAGTGACAAATAAAACAAAGAGGTAAATGTAGTCTAGACGGGGACAAAGGCCAGACGTGATAAACAACCCGGCGCCTGACAGGTGGCGTGATTTTACAGGAACCAATCAGGACTCACCGCCATATGCGGGAGTCCAATATAAAAGCCCCCCAAAATGGGACTAAAGTAGTTGTTTTCAGAGTGACGCCGTTATACGGTCGGTCGGGACTCTCACCCCCCTTCTATCCGCAGGTAGGCTAGGGCATCTGTGGCGCCCGTGGTTCGACTACCTTCGTCCGTGGTCTACCTCTACCTCTTGGAGTTACCATCTAGACCTGCCTCTGTCTCTTGCTGTCCCAGTGCGGGAATCCCATCACGCACCGACTACCACGACTGCCCAATACATTCCACGTCGGGATTATTACATATATATTAAGAAAAAGGCATCTAGTTGCAGGATAAGTTGATGCCTTTTTCTTAATTTATGCACCTTATCCCAGTACAATATTACATTTGTACTATTTTTTCACATATATATATATATATATATATATAAGTCCACATATGTTTGACCATTTATTTATTCTCTCCCTATACTTTTCCTCAATATTTGACTAATCTGGCTGAAACTTTAAGATTTTTGTCCATAAAATAAATATATTTATCAAATTTTTATCCCCATTGAATATAACAAAATATTTTAGAAAACTTAATGCTGTTGACGTTATGTCACATAATGTCACATTATGTCACAAAATATGTTCTATTTGAAAGCCCTTTTGTTTATTTACAGAACGGCACCTGATTTTCCACGATAGCAGACACTTTCTGATCATGGTCATACTCAAAAGATCCCATTCTTCCTTTACCACTTTCCAGAGCTAATCTTACCTATTTCGACATAATTAAAATATGCAAACAAGATGATATCAACATTTCTAAAAGAGATATTTATAATATCATTCACGACAAAAATATCAAGTTTTTATTCAAAGCACCTACGGAGAAATGGGCAAAAGATTATCACCCTATATCTCTGAGAACTCCTGAAACTGTCAAAAAAGTGAAAAAATATAATACAAAAGAAAATCCTATGCCACAAAGAGATATAGCCAAATTAATAGGAACATCAGTGTCAACAATAAATAAAATAATAAATAAAGATTTAGGACTGAAAGCTACAAAAAACATGCAGTTCACAAATTGTTTCAGAGCCATATTCGTCAGCGACACACTATCAGCAGATATTTTTATGAAAATTTCTTGGCTGCTGATAGATGGAAATTTATTGTTACATATGACGAAGCATGGGTATATTTAACCGATTGCGACAGAAAAAGAGCTATATACTATCAAAAAAGGGTGGAAAAAATCTAGGCCAAATTGGTTGAAGGAATGTGCCGAAAGTTACCCCAAAGGATTTATGGTGGCATGCGGTATATCATATGAAGGAAAATTAAAAATAAGAATAAAAAAAGTCGAAATAAGGGCCAAAATAAACTCGGAGTACTATCAAAACAACATTTTAGAACCTATATTTTCGAATGATATTCCCTCTATCTATGGAAAACAGAGCAACAAAGTCTGGTTTCACCTTGATAACGCCACAAGTCATACCTCATCTTCAACCCAAGCTTATTTAGAAGATCTAAGGCAAAGAACAGGAATCAACACTATTCCAAAGAACAGAACCCCTGTAAATTCTCCTGATTTAGCCCCGATGGATTTTTGCATTTTGGATGCCTTAAAAGACCACTTGGAAAGAGACACCCTAGGACAATTGAAGGTCTCTGGAAAGTGGTAAAGGAAGAATGGGATCTTTTGAGTATGGCCATGATCAGAAAGTTTCTGCTATCGTGGAAAATCAGGTGCCGTTCTGTAAATAAACAAAAAGGCTTTCAAATAGAACATTTGAAAATTTTCAAATATGGTGTTAATTTTTAATATTTTAAAATAAAACTTGTTTCCTATAGGTGTGAAAACCCTGTAATACTAGAATATTAGCCTGCTCAACAAACAGATATATAACGACAGCCATTTCTAAGCCTTATTGAAGTTTTATCTTAATAAAGCTAATAAATAAAGTAATGTGAAACTCTATATTTAACTAATGGATTTCTGATTCACCAAAATGTAAATCAATGGGAAAACTGACTATGAAGATATAATGTTTCACATAATTCTTTTATAAATTCTCTCAATGTAAATACTGACATATGATACTCAATGCCCTCATTTTTATTTTCCATTTAAAATTTATTCATATAAATTTGAATATTTTGTTGAAATTGACAATTCCGGATATTTCTGCGATGCAATACTCATGTGATTTGCATAGAGCTTTAGTATTGTCTATGTTAATTGACATCTCTGACTATATAGCGCAACTTTGTTGGTTTGTTAGCAGGCTAGCTGTTAAGTGAATAGGGCAGGCCGACGTGAGCTGCTGATGTACATATAATATTATCTCTGGTCCTTCTTTTATTGTTTTATACCTTTAATTAAAAAAAAAAGAATCTTTCTCTTCTTCTACGAATCTATAAATATTTTTCCTAACATATTTCAGCATATTTTTCAATCTATTCGCTCGCCATAAAATTATTATTTTTTAAATATTGTCGCAAAGTATGTATTATTTTATTAACATAGTATCATTTTTTATGTTTATATTTTGCTACTCTGTAAACTTCCCTCTTTGCTTATCTTATGTTTATCATTCCTAGTTTGTTCTTGCCTGAAATAAATTGCTGTGTAATCCTAAAGTTTGTGTTCCTTAATTTTCCACGTGACAATATGTCACATTAGAATAATAGGACCATGACCCATTTGAATAAAATATGTATAAATAGCCGAATAAACAAGGCAAGGTCAAAGTGTTATCTAACTGAATTTTTACCAAAATGCATATGTATGAAATATAATGTTGTTTTAAGGTAAATAATATTGGTACAATTATTTATTTTGTCCCTGCTTCGCCCTGTTTCTTACCGAATGGCTGTTTTCTCAACGAATGCTTTAAAAATATATATTATCACTCAATAAAGTGAAATAATACGAAATGAAAAAAATTAAACACCAAATGATAATGTTGGTATAATAAATATATGTTAATTGGAGAGAACCCTAATGACTACTGTAGTATTCTGTGTTTTAAAATATATTATAGATCATCATCATAAACAATAATAATATACGATGTATAATGTAAACAACGCGTTAATGTAAAAATATAAATATAAAGTGTAATAAATAATTTGTAATATAATTTCATCTGGTGAGTAATGTTTAATTAAAACAATAACTATACAACATAAATTGGCGACGAGAATTTGAAAATATAACTGTAGCCCTAAAAAAAAACAAGTATGGCAGCCAACCTGACGCCACCGTTACCCTTGAATATAAATGCTAGCAATTTATTTGCGGAATATAAGCAATGGATGGAATCCTATGCCATTTTTGAAATAGCATCTGGAATTTCAAAAAAATCGGATGAAATTAAGAGAGCAACTCTATTGCATTGTTTAGGGCCAAATGTACAGCGTATATTTTTCAACTTGCCAGATGAAAAGGAAAATTATGAACAAACTAAAATGGCTTTAGATAAATATTTCACACCTCATAAAAATGTGGTCACTGAGAGATTTAAATTTAGACAAAGAGTCCAGAAAGATGATGAATCGATCGACAACTACCTAATTTCTTTAAGAGAGCTTTCTAAATCTTGTGAATTTGGGAATTTAGAAGCTGATATGATAAGAGACCAAATAATTGAAAAATGTAACAACAAAAAACTTAAAGAAAAATTGTTGCAACAAGAAAATTTGACACTGTCAAAAACCATTGATATTGCTAGAATGTTAGAAATTTCTAGAAAAGAAATTAGACTACTTGAACCTCAAAATGATCAAACACTAAATAGAGTTCAAAATAAACCTAAAAAGCACTATAATGCTAATAATTTCAACAAAGGTAGATTCACTAATCAAGGTACCCCATCATTTTCAGGTGCCTCAAAGCCTAAATGTTATCGCTGTGGATTAGATACACATTCAGCACAAGAATGTAGTGCTAAAAAAATGACTTGTTCATATTGCAATAAATTAGGACATCTTTTCAGAGCTTGCAGGAACCGCCCAAATCAAAATAATAATAGAAACCACAAAAGTTTCAATCAAACTAAAGTTAAGACCATACAAGAAGAAAATAAGACTGAAGTAGGTGAAAGTTCAGATGAATATACCTACTATACAGGTGCTGAAAATAAAGAAAAAGTGCAAATAGATGGTAGTGAAATAAATATGATAATTGATACAGGGAGTGATAGAACTTTCATAAGCTATAATAAGATGCTTGAATTATATGACCATAAATTTATGCCAAAATTACATGACACCACCCGAACCTTTTTTGCCTATGGTCAAGATAGACCTCTTCCATGTTATGGTTATTTCAATGCTGTGATTTCTTGGAAAGAAAATTCAATTTCAGAAGAAATTTATGTGATTGATAAAAAAGTTGAATCTTTGTTGGGAGGCAAGGCTAGTTTTGAACTAGGTATAATTAAAAGGGTAAATCATGTAAATGAATCAATGTCTACTAATATAGAAACTCTTGTTCAAGAACATGAACATCTTTTCCATTGACTTGGAGCTATAAAAGGCTATAGTCATAAAGTGACATTGAAAGACAACTATAGGCCCATTGCCCAGAGATGCCGTCGTATACCTTATGCAATGGTAGAAGCAGTAAATCAAGAGCTTGATAAGATGCTAGAGAATGGAATCATTGAAGAAGTGCATCAAGGTTCTGAATGGGTTTCTAACATAATAGTTGTTCCAAAAAGGGATAGTGAGGAAATTAGACTATGCATAGACCTTCGGGAAGTGAATAAAGCAATATTGAGAGAAAGACATCCAATTCCTACAATTGACAATATGTTACATGCCCTTAAAGGTGCTAAAGTATTTGCAAAGCTGGATGCAAAAAAAGGGTTTTGGCAGGTTGACTTAGACCCTCAATCAAGACCCCTTACAACTTTCATCACGCACCGTGGTTGTTACAGATTTTGTAAAGTTCCTTTTGGTCTATCAAGTGCTCCAGAGGCATATCAGAAAGGAATGGATTCAATTTTGCTTGATTTGAAAGGTGTAATTTGTTACTTGGACGATGTCGTAGTTTACGCCAAAGATAGACAAGAACTAGAAGAAAGGCTTAGAAAAGTCTTACAAAGATTTGATAAAGTAGGCATTAGGCTCAACAGGAATAAGTGCAAATTTGCCATGGAAGAATTGGATATTTTAGGTCACATTGTTAGTAGTGAAGGTATTAAACCTGATAATAGGAAAATAGAAGCAGTCTTAAATTTTCCAATACCAAAAAATATTGAGATGTTGAGGTCATTCTTAGGAACTTGTGGGTTTTTAAGAAAATTCATACCTAATTTTTCTAAATTGGCAGAACCTCTAAATAATTTGACTAGAAAAAAATGTTAGGTGGAATTGGGATTTGAAAACAAATAAAGCATTTCAGGATCTTAAAGAGTCACTAACAAAAGAGCCATGCTTAGCATATTACAACTTGAACTCACCAACTGAATTAATCACAGATGCAAGCCCTATTGGTCTTGGAGCAGTATTAATACAAACACAACAAAATGGCATTAAAAGACCCATTGCATATGCCAGCAGATCCTTAACTGATACTGAAAAAGATATTCACAAATAGAAAAAGAGACATTGGGATGTGTATGGGCAATTGAACATTTTAACACCTATATTTGGGGAAGGAAATTTGTTTTAAAAACAGATCACAAACCTCTAATCTATATGCTGAATCCTAAAAATGGAGCTGTTTTGCCTCCAAGAATTCAAAGATTGAGCTGGAGATTACAACCATATATATGACTTTGAAATTGAATTCATTCAAGGAAAGCAAAATATTGCAGATATATTTTCAAGACAACCTCTTTCTAACACAAGTGATGAAAAATGGCTGGAGGACTATGTTCATAAAGTCTTATCCATCATTTCTGAAGAGCTTCAAGCACTGTCTTTGAAAGAGATAAAAGTTTGTACAGAGCAAGATCCTTTGTTTCAAAAACTGAAAGATATGGTTCAAAAGGGAGTTTGGCCATATCCTTTGAATGAAGAATTCAAATGTTTTTATAAGTTTAAAGATGAACTCTCAATTTTTGATAATCTTATCTTAAAAGGAAGTAGAATTTTGCTACCTTCAAAACTAATAAAGAGAGTCTTGAGAATTGCACATGAAACACATCAAGGAATGACAAGAACCAAACAACTGTTAAGAGAAAACTATTTTTGGATAAACATGGACTTTGACATTGAAAATTTGATAAGAAACTGTCCAATTTGTGTAAGGAATCAACCATTGATAAATGATCAACCATTGCAAATAGTTCCGTTACCATCAAAACCTTGGATGAAACTTGGAATTGACATAGTTGGTCCAATTGGCCATCATTATGTTTTAACAGTGATCGACTACTATTCTTCATATCCTGAAGCAATGATAATAGAAGACATTTCCAGCAAGACAATTATTAAAAAATTAATGGAGAATTTTGCAAGACATGGTTATCCACATGAAGTTGTAACAGATAATGGCTTACAGTTTGTAAGTACATCAATGGAAAGATTTTTAAAAGAATGTGGAATCAAGCACATCAAAGCCTCACCCTATTACCCAAAAAGTAATGGGAAGATAGAAAGATTCCATAGATTTCCAAAGAAACAATTCAATTCAAGTTCTGAAGAAGGGAAAGATTGGAAAGAAGATTTATCCAGAATTTTAATGTCTTACCGAACTACTCCAAACAGATCTACAGGAAAGACTCCAGCATTCCTATTATTTTCAAGAGAAATCAAAACTAAATTAAGCTCACTTGTTAATGATGCAGAAGAAGATGAATCCAACATCAAAGAATTCAATATGGTCTACAAAGAAAAAAGGAAAACATATAATGATATAATTCGGAAAGCTAGTCCTCATAATTTTGAAATTGGAAATTTAGTTTATGTGGCAAATCCAAATAATGGAAAACTTGATTCAAATTTCAGATCAGAACATCATGTCATTCTTGAAAACACTTCAATAAATTCTTTTAAATTAGTCAACACTAAAAATGGGAAAATAATTCATAGAAATGCTAAACATTTGAAACATGTTCCTACTCAAGAGACCAATCAAGGCATTTCTGACTTGATTCCAGAAGAGAGCCAGGAAAATCTTAGTTCAGATTCGACAAGAATTGAACACCTCAACTCTTCTGATGTACAAATACCAGATGATAATTCCTCAAACCAAGACAAGGACACTTCTTTAAACCGACCAAGTTCAAGTAGAACAGGGTCTACATTTAACCCAGTTGTTTCAGATAGACTTGATGCCGAGGCTCTTCACCAGTTGCCACCAGAGGTTTCTCCACCCTTGCCGACTACCAAGGAACCCGTGATCACCAGGAGTGGAAGAGTCGTCAAGCCATCATCAAGATATAAAGACATGATTCCTTTCATCTAAAGGAAGGAGGGAATGTAGTATTCTGTGTTTTAAAATATATAATATATCATCATCATAAACAATAATAATATACGATGTATAATGTAAACAACGCGTTAATGTAAAAATATAAATATAAAGTGTAATAAATAATTTGTAATATAATTTCATCTGGTGAGTAATGTTTAATTAAAACAATAACTATACAACAACTACCAATTAGAATCAAAATGTAAGCTCTTTATGATGTATTTTTACATTTTATTTTTTTACATTAAGGTCACAGGCTCTATGAAACTTGTTTGCTTTGTAAGTTTACGTTCTGAGGATTTCAATGTTAATTATTTTAATATAGTCATAATATTATGGTGCATTAGCTCGCCATCTGTTATCAAAATTCGAAACTATTTTAGACGCGTATGTTTATGTTTGAAGAATCATACGCGTCTATAATAGTTTCAAATTTTAATAATCATTATAGTTTCAATTTGGAGGCATTTTTATTATTATTGGATTTCTCACTTTTATGGTATCTTATAAGAAATCGTATCATAACCCCGATATGCAATTACCTATTGTGTAGAATACTATGACCAAGTAGATTAATAAACAGCGAATCGCCGTATTTTAAAGAAATATTTTCGTCGCGAATATGTTATTCACAAGTTCCATAAAAAAAAATACAAATAACATTGCATAATGTTTTCTTTTGAAGAAAAAAAATCCAATAAACCTTTCGGTGCATGGGTTGCAACTGCCATTAAAGTGCGATGTCGGGTAAATGGTAAACATTGACCGCTAACCATTTTTAAAACTTCTCTCTCATGATCTGACTTAGAATATATTTATCGTATATATTCCAAATTCTAATAATATTCAATTCGACTTAGTGAATAATATACAGCAATTTGAAAATTAAGAAAATTATATAAATATAATATTATTTATTATTTTATCAAAATATAAGTTTCCTATTATTGCGAAACATATGTTTCATTATATAACATTAGAATTTATTACGCAATATAAAATTAATACATTATTAAAACTTGATAATTTCAAAATATTGAAGATTATTCATATATTCAATTAATTAAAATATAAGAATTTAAACTCAATATCTAATAGAATATATAATTCCCTATTTCTCTTAATTTAAAGATCATAATTAATTAAATAAATATATAGAAAAATAAATAAATCAAAGCAGACACACAACTCAATAAAATTAGAATAAATATTTTAATAGAATTCAATAAATTTAGTGAAACTTCGCCATGCCTACAATATTTAGTTAAAATCACAAGGTACAATCAATTCAACCCTCTCTAATGACTATTGTCATTATACGCAATACTTCCTAACAAAGCTACTTTAGCCCTAACAGCCGTTCCTCGCTTGTTTAGAACTTTTCGTCTGCTATTTCTGCTAGTCAAATAATAAAAGTTAGATAGCATTTTATGTGTATCTTATTAAATTGTTTACCCATATGTATATCGAAAATTTAGCTTAATAATTAATCAGAGATAGGCATGATCTAATTATGTTTATTCTGAGAATATTTAAACAATGCCCTTATTATTTATTAAATAAATTAGTAATCAAGAGTTACGTGTCGTTTGATTTATTGTATTTAATAAAATAAATATATATATTATTGAAATAAACGTTAGAATTATTCTACGGGAGTTAAAAACTAAAAAATTGACAAAATGTAAATAAGTTTTAAAAAATAAGAGCTTTAAAACGTTTATAGGATTGAAATATTTTCAAGCTATTTTGAACTTTAAAAACACCTTTATATTTGAAAATAAATTTACTATTTATTGATATTTTTCGAGAGTTAATTTTAGATTTAAAGAGCAATACTATATGTATATTTTTTCAAATTTTAGTTAAAACACTTTAATTAATTAAGTCATTTTCTATAATAAATAGATAATGTATTTATATTCCTATATATATTTATATAATATATAAATAAGGTTTTAAAAATAAGAGCTTTAAAACTTTATAGGATTGAATATTTTCAAGCTATTTTGAATTTTAAAACACCTTTATATTTGAAAATAAATTTACTATATATATTTTTTTCGCAAGTTAATTTTAGATTTAAAAAGCAATACTATATGTATATTGTTGCGTTTTAACTTTAAAAGCACACAAAAATATAATAAACATGAATTTGTTTATTCAAGTCTCAAAAAACAAAGCTTTGCTTATAGAACAAATAATAGTGAAGAAGAAGAAAGAAACATTTTAGGAAAAGCAAAAACAAAAAAAAAGAAACATTTAAAATCGCAGATTAATATCTTCAACACTTCCCCTTAATCAGATTTCAAATGTCCCTCATACCCAGTAGATATTTGAAGATTCGTTTAACTGCTTCCCAGTCATATATTGTTAGTGCTGCAAGTTTTTGAGAAACTTTATTCAGTGCAAAAGTGATATCGGGTCTTGTTAAGCAGCTCAGATGCATCAGACTACCAATCGCTAACGAAAGGGAACATTTTCTAGAATCTCTGCTTCTCCAGGAACAGTAGAATTATCAGTTGGTGTTCCCACTTTATTCGCTTGAGACATATTGAATTTCTCAAGAATTCTTTTTATATATGCCTTTTGATTTATAAAGATTGACCCATCCGGTTGGCGCTCTATCTCAATACCCAAAAAGTAATTTAATGGTTCACTTGTGATCTTAAATGAAAACATTAGTTCATCAAGAAATTCTTTGATTTCCTGTTCATTTGTACCAGCAATGATTCCACCATCACCATATATGGCAATAATGAGTATTTGATCATTTGTTTTTCTGAAGAATAAACAGGGGTCAGCTGTACTTTCCTTCAGACATCTTTCTTTCATGAAGTTGACTATTTTCTGATTCCATCATCTTGGTGACTGTTTAAGTCCATAGAGACTTTTCTTCAAAATTCATACAAGATCTGTTCCATTGTTGAATCCTTCAGGTTGTTCGATATAAATTTGATCTTGTAAATCTCCATATAGAAAGGCTGTCTTTATGTCAAACTGTACCAATTTTAAGTCTTCATTAGCAGCAATTGCTAAAAAAGTTCTTATGGTGTCATGTCTTGCCACAGGACTAAATGTTTCTTCATAATCTATACCCTTCTTTTGTACAAACCCTTCTGCCACCAGTCTTGCCTTATATCTTGTAATCTCTCCTTTATAATTCAATTTGGTGTTTAATACTCATTTACAATAAATTGGTTTTTGGCCAGGTGGTAATGTTGTGCATTCGTATACATCATTTTCGGTTAAAGAATTCATTTCTTCATTCATTGCTTCTTTCCAAAACTGTGCATTTGGAGAATCCATTGCTTCTTTGTATGTCTTGGGTTCAATACCTTCTGCAATATTTATTTCAGCATCAATATACCTTTGAGGTTTTGATATATTTGATCGATCTCTTAAATTGTATACGTCGTCTGATGTTTGAACATTGCTTTCAATTTTCTCAATATCTTGAGTATCATTTTGTTCATTAATCTGATTATTTGAAAGTTCCTTATTTCTCTTTTCAATATCAAGGCTAAATGTTGGTATAGTTTCCTTGAAAATTACATACCTACTTGTGACAACTTTGTTTGAGTTCGGCATCCAGATTCGATACCCATCCTTGTTTCTGCAATAACCAACTAAAATCCCTTTTTCGCTTTTGGCATCTAACTTTCTTCTCTTTTCATCAGGCACGTGAACAAAACATTCAGTTCCGAATATTCGAAGATGATCAACTGCTGGTTTTTTTATCAAACCATAGTTCATAAGGTGTCTTTCCCTCAATTTGTGTTGGTCCTGTTCTATTCAAAACATATGTAGCAGTGTTAACTGCCTCTGCCCAAATATTTAGGCGCATATTTTTGGCATATATCATTGAACGAGCTGCTTCTATTAAAGTCCTGTTTTCCCTTTCCGCTGAACCATTCTGTTGTGGAGTATATGGCATTGTGATCCTATGATTAATACCATACTTGTTTGTAATTTTTGAGGTTTCTTTATTTACAAACTCCTTTCCTCCATCTGTGAGAATTTCTTTCACTATATGTCCAGTAGTCTTTGTTTCCAAGATAAATTGTTCTAGCTTTTCAATGACTTGTGGCTTTTATTTTAGGAAATACACAGATCGGTATTTTGTAAAATCATCTTTGAAACACACAAAGTATCTCATCCCTCCTTTCGAAACCTCCTGCATAGGGCCACATACATCTACATGAATTAAGTTTCCAGGTTGGGTAGAAGCATATTGTTCTCTTGATCCAAAACTCAGTCTATGTTGTTTGCCATAAATGCATGCCTAGCAAGGTTCATTGTCCTTGACTGCATCTATTCCTTGTGCTTTAAGCCATTTTTGAACATGTCTTTTATTTTGATGTCCAAATCTTTCATGCCATAGTTGTAGCATATTGACATTTTGGGTTTTGGCTAAATTGACTTCTGCAGCATTTTCAGGTTTGATACTTGTTATTAACATACCATACAAGCCTCCTGGTAGTCTTTTTCCTTCTACAATAACTTCTCCAGTTGTTGTCTTAAAAGGTTTACAACTTTTTTTTATCCATTTTAATTTCAAACCCTTTATTCAATGTGGACTGTAATGACATCACATTACGACTGAAATTGGGAACATACCATACATCAGTTAGGTAGTGAGTTTGCCATTTACCTTTTACACAAGTTTCAATTGTTATAGTTCCACGTCTATAAGCTATCAATTTTTCATTACTTCCAACTTTAACAGTCTGTTGGGTAGGAAAATCCTTATAAGAAGTATAAAAACTTGCATTTCTTGTAATGTGGTTAGTAGCTCCTGAGTCACCAATCCAAATGTCTTCATCTTGTTCATTGAATCTTTCACTGATGAAACTTTCACTTAATTTTGAATTAAGTTTTAATTTAGTTTCATCATTTTCTTTATCCTTTAGTTTCTTCTGTTCTGCATACCTACAATCTTTGGCCAAGTGTCATTTTCTATGACAAAAGTAACATTCTCTTGTTTCTCTTGTTTTCTGAAATTTTTCATTACTTTTGGTAACCTTTCCTTTCATATTTTGCTTATTTTCATATGCATTTGCCATTAGTGCTGTCGAACTTGATATGCTGTATTCATCTCGCTGTTGAATTCTTATTTCGAGTAACCGAAGCCTTTGTGTGAGATTGTCTACAGAACGTTCTTATTTAGACACTGATTCCCAAACACTTTTAAAGGATGTGGATTCAGGCAATTTTAGATTTTCTTGTTTAGTAAGTTCATTTTGCATATCATTCCATAAACTTTCTAGTTTTGAAATGTGCTTTGAAATATCATCTGCAGGATCCTTCTTAAAATTAAAGAATTGATTATAGAGCATGTCTAATCTTTGACCAGAACTTTGCTCATAGACACTTAACAATTTGTCCCACATATCTTTAGCACTTGAGCAGGGAATGATTAGTTGACTTACATCAGGCATCACACTTGTTGTAAATAACAATTGGGATATTGCATCTTCACTTTCCCATTTTACATATGCCTCTTTTTCTTCATTTGTTTCTTGTTTTATTGGCTTTCTATATGTTCCATCAACAACGCCTATTACTTTGTTTATTGTTAAAAGCAATTTTATATTTTTCTTATATTCTGGCCAGTTTATTAATCTTTCCAATTTGGGAATATTCATACCCATTTTAATATTATCCATTCCAGCCATTACTAATATAAATTTCAACGTGATAAACAAAATAGAATTCTTTTTAGGCTTACCGTTGCTTCGTTTTTATTATATTTCGCAGTGAATGCGTGGTTGGGTCCATAACCTGTTGTGTTTTAACTTCAAAAGCACACAAAAATATAATAAACTTGAATTTGTTTATTCAAGTCTCAAAAAACAAAGCTTTGCTTATAGAACAAATAATAATGAAGAAGAAGAAAGAAACATTTTAGGAAAAGCAAAAACAAAACAAAAGTACTGGTCTAAAAGAAACATTTAAAATCGCAGATTAATATCTTCAACATATATTCTTTCAACTTTTAGTTGAAACACTTCAATTAATTAAGTCAATTTCTATAATAAATCCCTATATATATAAAGGTCAATGTATGTATGTATGTGGGTATCTATGTCAGCTATACACGTCCACAATACGTAACTAAGCTGACTGAAATTTTAACAGTATATAGAGTAGAATCTGGAAAAATTTATAGTGAAAATTTCAGGTCTCTATCCCGAATATTCTTCGAGTTATTTGCAAATTGCGTTGCAAATTTGCCTTTTCGCTCGCAAGCAGCGCCTCTAGCGGTGAAGATGGGAGGTAGGTAATATCAGCTGACCTAATGTACATGTAAAGCGTGTTTTGACAGGACATAGAGAAAAATCTGGAAAATATATTTATCGGATTTTTAGCCAATAAAAAATAAAATTGACAGGTTCTGGGCAAAAATAAAAGTTGTTTTTTAGTCAGAAAATGATGATGACAATATTGCTGTATCATGTCTGATTATCAGATACAAAATTATATCGGGAAAAATTCCAAAAAGCTGAGACCACGGGTGAAGCCAGTTCATTTTTAGTATGCAGGAACAAAATTCTAACTGAAAAACATTCATTCGAGCAGAAGACACAAAGCCAGATCATCTCTATATAAAAATATCGCTTCTCTGACACAAAGTTTGGAGCAGGACGTTTCACAAGAATGACATCCACGGAGCCAATTTATAATTGTAACGAATAGTATTTGAATAAAAACATTTAATCGGGTAAAACCTGGGCGTTGCCCGGGTCATTCGGCTAGTAGATAATATATTTATATTCCTATATATATTTATATAATATATGTCATAATTTGTACAATTAGATGCCAACCTAATCCAATATATGTATGAAAATGTATGATTTGTTTCAATAAAACAAGGTAACATTGGAGGAAGAAAGGCCTAGAAAAGAGGCTTAGAAGTTAGCACGATCATTAGCAAAATTATACCCAGTTTTATTATCGCGGAACTAATAAAAGTTGGGTTCAACAAACTATTACTTCCTGGTCAAGCTGGGACATGTCTTGAGACAAAAGAAGTAACGTAGACCAATTAGGAAGCAACTCCTCAGAGGTCAACCAATAGAGAACCGCCACGTCACACCTTTCCACCAATGGGAAGTAAGAAGGGTTCTCGTGTTAAATCGAGAACCAAGAATTGTCAGTTGTTCTTTCGATCCCACCGAGATAGCATCTATAGTCTTCACTTCGCTCCCACCGAGAGAGCAGTAGTTAGCTAGCTCCCACCAAGGTAACACCTGCTCTAGAGACCTCCCCCGTTCATCTTTTTCAGCTAAGTCAATCACCGCCATGTGAATATATAGGCCAATAATCAAAAACCGCTCCGCCTTCTCAGCCTTTCTTTCCTCCGACCAGTTGCCTTTTATTTTTCAAACCCCATCACGTGTCCTGGTTATTCCCCACTGTATGCTTCACTTTCCACTCAAACGACTGCGCTTCCAACAATCTACACCATTCTCATCCAACAACAAGAAATTCCGCAACGATATTGCGACATATATAAATAAGGTTTTAAAAATAAGAGCTTTAAAACCTTTATAGGATTAAATATTTTCAAGCTATTTTGAAATTTAAAACACCTTTATATTTGAAAATAAATTTACTATATATTGATTTTTTTAAAGTTAATATTAGATTTAAAGAGCAATACTATATGTATATTTTTCAACTTTTAGTTGAAACACTTTAATTAATTAAGACATTTTCTATATTGCATACATTATCATTTTATACCATCCATTTAAAAAAATATTATTCATAGAAGCATTATACAATATAATATTATTTTATATTTATTACATACAGGGTTTTAAATTTTAAGACAACATTTACGCTTTAATAACAACAATTTTCATTTATATAACAATATTTTGAACTTTAATAACAGAATATTTTTAATTTATATTTAATTAAATTGGTCTATTTTTGAAATTTTATATATAATCAATTATTAGAAATCGAGTATTTGATATTGTCCCAAATAAAGTTAATCACTGTTTGATAACTACAAGCTACAATCGCTACAAAATGTTCCTCAGCTTGAATTTTCAACTCTTTTCATATCTGTTGTTTTAATAGCTTTTTATATGTTAAATGAAAATATCGCACACAAGTTAATATTTTTATTTATAATTATATTTTTCAGCGTATTTTGACGAGATGATTAATGTTCTAGTCAACATAATTTTAAATTGAATATATATTTTTTTTTTCTCAATAGTAATATTAGTTCCTATTTCTGAATGAATGTCGAAGCACATGAGGATAGTACTAATTTACGTGATATGTACTTTCAAACTAAAAATCAAATAAAAAGCAGTTATGAAAATGACTGAAGATTAGGCTGTTGAGCATTTTGTGATGGGAATGTAAGAATTTATAACGCCATATTAAACAGTAGTTAACTTCATTTAAGAAAATATTTAATGCTCTTTTTATAACTAGTAGAAAAGCCCGTCCAAGGACGGGATCGGCTAGAGCAGGTGGATTGAGAGGTTTGAATCGGTTCAAGTTCGACTTTTCCTTTGGAACAGCATTAATGAAAAGTTTTACTGTATGTCGTTTGTTCCAATTCGAAATACTTTGCTCTACATTTTGGGCAAACTTGATCAAGTTGGCCACAAAAGTGCAGGGGAATTTGATCTTCCTCGAAACATGTCCCTGTTGGCAAAGGTAGATTATCTCCCTGTCGAATTCTTTGCATCCTCAGCCTACTGTTTTCCCTTTGATTTTCGCTCATATTCATTCGGTATTGCCGTTGTTGTTCATTAGGCCGTTCTCTTACGGGTGAATTTAAACGTCTTTGTCGCTGCTGTTCAATACGACGTTGCTTTGCTTCGATGGCCTCAACAATAGAAATGGCTCTTTTAGGATACATTGTTTATAAAAATAAAATAATCAAGCTAAATTAAAAAATAAAATTATTTAAAAAATATTATTCCTCAAATATTCACCGAATAAATTGCCGACGTCACGTCACACGCCACGTCACACAGAATGGACCAATACCATTCGGCTTCAACGAACAGACGCTTTATTATCCCGTGCTCAGTCCCATCTCATCACGTAGTCAGTCCCATTTCATCCCGTGTTCAGTCCCATCTCATCACGTAGTCAGTCCCATTTCATCCCGTGCTCAGTCCCATCTCATCCCGTGCTCAGTCCCATCTCATCCCGTGGTCAGTCCCATCTCATCCCGCTGTCAGTCCCATCTCATCCCGTGCTCAGTCCCATCTCATCCCGTGGTCAGTCCCATCTCATCCCGTGTTCAGTCCCATCTCATCCCGTGATCATTCCCATCTCATCCCGTGATCATTCCCATCTCATCCCGTGCTCAGTCCCATCTCATCCCGTGGTCAGCTTCATCTCATCCCGTGCTCAGTCCCATCTCATCCCGTGGTCAGTTTCATCTCATCCCGCTGTCAGTCACATCTTATCCCGTGGTCAGTCCCATCTCATCCCGTGCTCAGTCCCATCTCATCCCGTTCTCAGTCCCATCTCATCCCGTGTTCAGTCCCATCTCATCCCGTGATCATTCCCATCTCATCCCGTGATCATTCCCATCTCATCCCGTGCTCAGTCCCATCTCATCCCATGCTCAGTCCCATCTCATCCCGTGATCATTCCCATCTCATCCCGTGATCATTCCCATCTCATCCCGTGCTCAGTCCCATCTCATCCCGTGGTCAGTTTCATCTCATCCCGTGCTCAGTCCCATCTCATCCCTTGGTCAGTTTCATCTCATCCCGTGGTCAGTTTCATCTCATCCCGTGGTCAGTCCCATCTGATCCCTTGCTCAGTCCCATCTCATCCCGTGCTCAGTCCCATCTCATCCCGTGGTCAGTCCCATCTCATCCCGCTGTCAGTCCCATCTCATCCCGTGCTCAGTCCCATCTCATCCCGCTGTCAGTCCCATCTCATCCCGTGCTCAGTCCCATCTCATCCCGTGCTCAGTCCCATCTCATCCCGTGTTCAGTCCCATCTCATCCCGTGATCATTCCCATCTCATCCCGTGCTCAGTCCCATCTCATCCCGTGCTCAGTCCCATCCCATCCCGTGCTCAGCCCCATCCCATCCCGTGCTCTGTCCCATCTCATCCCGCTGTCAGTCCCATCTCATCCCGTGCTCAGTCCCATCTCATCCCGTGCTCAGTCCCATCTCAACCCGTGGTCAGTCCCATCTCATCCCGTGCTCAGTCCCATCTCATCCCGTGCTCAGTCCCATCTCATCCCGTGTTCAGTCCCATCTCTTCCCGTGATCATTCCCATCTCATCCCGTGCTCAGTCCCATCTCATCCCGTGGTCAGTCCCATCTCATCCCGTGGTCAGTTCCATCCCATCCCGTGCTCAGCCCCATCTCATCCCGTGCTCAGTCCCATCTCATCCCGCTGTCAGTCCCATCTCATCCCGTGCTCAGTCCCATCTCATCCCGTGCTCAGTCCCATCTCAACCCGTGGTCAGTCCCATCTCATCCCGTGGTCAGTACCATCTCATCCCGTGGTCAGTCCCATCTCATCCCGTGCTCAGTCCCATCCCATCCCGTGCTCAGCCCCATCTCATCCCGTGCTCAGTCCCATCTCATCCCGCTGTCAGTCCCATCTCATCCCGTGCTCAGTCCCATCTCATCCCTTGCTCAGTCCCATCTCATCCCGTGCTCAGTCCCATCTCATCCCTTGCTCAGTCCCATCACATCCCGTGCTCAGTCCCATCTCATCCCGTGGTCAGTCCCATCTCATCCCGTGTTCAGTCCCATCTCATCCCGTGATCATTCCCATCTCATCCCGTGCTCAGTCCCATCTCATCCCGTGCTCAGTCCCATCTCATCCCGTGCTCAGTCCCATCTCATCCCGTGTTCAGTCCCATCTCATCCCGTGATCATATCATCTCATCCCGTGCTCAGTCCCATCTCAACCCGTGGTCAGTACCATCTCATCCCGTGGTCAGTCCCATCTCATCCCGTGCTCAGCCCCATCTCATCCCGTGCTCAGTCCCATCTCATCCCGCTGTCAGTCCCATCTCATCCCGTGATCATATCATCTCATCCCGTGTTCATTCTCATCTCATCCCGTGGTCAGTCCCATCTCATCCCGTGCTCAGCCCCATCTCATCCCGTGCTCAGCCCCATCTCATCCCGTGCTCAGTCCCATCTCATCCCGCTGTCAGTCCCATCTCATCCCGTGCTCAGCCCCATCTCATCCCGTGCTCAGTCCCATCTCATGCCGTGTTCAGTTCCATCTCATCCCGTGATCATTCCCATCTCATCCCGTGATCATTCCCATCTCATCCCGTGCTCAGTCCCATCTCATCCCGTGGTCAGTTTCATCTCATCCCGTGCTCAGTCCCATCTCATCCCGTGGTCAGTTTCTTCTCATCCCGTGCTCAGTCCCATCTCATCCCGTGCTCAGTCCCATCCCATCCCGTGCTCAGTCCCATCTCATCCCGTGCTCAGTCCCATCTCATCCCGTGGTCAGTCCCTCTCATCCCGTGCTCAGTCCCATCTCATCCCGTGCTCAGTCCCATCCTATCCCGTGCTCAGTCCCATCTCATCCCGTGCTCAGTCCCATCTCATCCCGTGCTCAGTCCCATCTCATCCCGCTGTCAGTCACATCTCATCCCGTGCTCAGTCCCATCTCATCCCGTGCTCAGTCCCATCTCATCCCGTGTTCAGTCCCATCTCATCCCGTGATCATTCCCATCTCATCCCGTGCTCAGTCCCATCTCATCCCGTGCTCAGTCCCATCTCATCCCGTGCTCAGTCCCATCTCATCCCGTGTTCAGTCCCATCTCATCCCGTGATCATATCATCTCATCCCGTGATCATTCCCATCTCATCCCGTGCTCAGTCCCATCTCATCCCGTGCTCAGTCCCATCTCATCCCGTGCTCAGTCCCATCTCAACCCGTGGTCAGTACCATCTCATCCCGTGGTCAGTCCCATCTCATCCCGTGCTCAGCCCCATCTCATCCCGTGCTCAGTCCCATCTCATCCCGCTGTCAGTCCCATCTCATCCCGTGATCATATCATCTCATCCCGTGATCATTCCCATCTCATCCCGTGGTCAGTCCCATCTCATCCCGTGCTCAGCCCCATCTCATCCCGTGCTCAGCCCCATCTCATCCCGTGCTCAGTCCCATCTCATCCCGTGATCATTCCCATCTCATCCCGTGATCATTCCCATCTCATCCCGTGCTCAGTCCCATCTCATCCCGTGGTCAGTTTCATCTCATCCCGTGCTCAGTCCCATCTCATCCCGTGGTCAGTTTCATCTCATCCCGTGCTCAGTCCCATCTCATCCCGTGCTCAGTCCCATCCCATCCCGTGCTCAGTCCCATCTCATCCCGTGCTCAGTCCCATCTCAACCCGTGCTCAGTCCCATCTCATCCCGTGCTCAGTCCCATCTCATCCCGTGCTCAGTCCTATCTCATCCCGTGATCATTCCCATCTCATCCCGTGCTTAGTCCCATCTCATCCCGTGCTCAGTCCCATCTCATCCCGTGCTCAGCCCCATCCCATCCCGTGCTCAGTCCCATCTCATCCCGTGCTCAGTCCCATCTCAACCCGTGGTCAGTCCCGTCTCATCCCGTGCTCAGTCCCATCTCATCCCGTGCTCAGTCCCATCTCAACCCGTGGTCAGTCCCATCTCATCCCGTGGTCAGTACCATCTCAGCCGGCCACGTCACTTAAGTGGGGGGGGGGGGGGGGGCGGCCAAGCCAATCAGGTTTGAACACGTCACACAGAATGGACCAATCCTATTCGGCTTCAAAGAACAGACGCTTTATTATATGTGATGCTTGATTGAAATGGATATAAAAATTTCTAAAAAAGCACAAATTCATTAAAATGTAAGTATTTCAATAGGAAGTAAATTATCTATTATATAAAATTGTTAAAATATTTCTAAAAATAAAAAATAGTGTTTAAAAATGAAATGTTGTTTTCAAGTATAAAATACTGTCATTAAAGTGTAAAAAGTTGATTTTAGTGTGTTAAATGTTGTATTAAAGTGTGAAATGTTGTATTAAAGTGTAAAATGTTGTCTAAAAATTGCAAAACCTATATCTCATTTATTATAAAAATCAAAATTTGTTTTATCTGTTTTCCATGTAAACTCTTTTAACTCTTAGAATTGTTTCAGGCTAATTATTTTTAGAAATAAGTTTTCGTTGCAATTTTATTTCAAAATTGGTATTCAACTTGCAACCAGCTACCCTCACGGTATCTAGGGGAACTACACTTGTGTAGTGTATGCTATAATTGAATGTGTTCAAAAATATATATTTTTAAAAATTACATATCTTAAATATATAATGCTGCATAGATCATGGTAAAATAAAAATATTTGAAACGAATTTTTAATTGTGAGGCCTAAAATACGTTTATAGGGTATTTATTTTATTTGATTGTTGCGTTGTTGGTTGGCAAAGAATCACTTCCGTGGGTACAAAGGATCTTTAGGATTTTATTTAAGCCTTATCAATAAAAATAATTACAGAAGAGTGCAAAAAAAAATAAAATAACAATAAAGAAAACGGCAGTTACAAACTCGCTTCCTAGATAAAAAGCGTCCCGCTGTAATTAACGCTTAAACAGATCAGGTTGGTCTTCAGGGTCATCGTAGGGTTTCATTCTCATTACATAGACCAGGTCTCTTGTTTGGCGTCTCCTGGTTGGTTGGTCCACAGGTTCAACTTCGAAAGTCACTTAGGAGAGTTTCCGAGTAATCTTATATGGCCTGAAGTACCTTTTCATAAGTTTTTCTGAGAGTCCCACCTTTCTTATTGGGATGAAATTTCTAACCAGGTCACCGATGTTATAATCCATTGCCTCGTGCTTTGAATCATATCTGGCCTTGTCCTTTTCTTGGACTTTCAAGGTTTCTAATCTTGCTAGCTGCCTAGTCTCTTCGACTCGCGACGCAATCCTTTGGCTGTATGCCTCTTGAAGCTCTTCTATCGGTTTTGGAAATAAAGTATCCACAGTTGTTTCTGCCTAACGTCCATGGACTAATTCGAATGGAGTGAAGCCTGTCATGTCTTTCTTTGCAGTGTTGTAGGCGAACGTAACGTAGGACAGTATTACGTCCCAGTCCTTCTGTTCAATACTTACATACATCGCCGTCATGTTGGCTAAGGTTTTGTTCAACCTCTGCGTCAGTCCATTCGTCTGGGGATGATGATACGCTGTCGTGAACCGGGGTATCGACGAGCATTGATTGATGAGTTCCGCAATCAACTTGATTGGAATACTCGTCCTCGGTCCGTAATGATTTCTCTGGGGGCTACTTGCTTGAGAACAATATCTTCCATTAAGAACTTGGCTGCTTCTTTTGCTTCCCCTGTGGGTAAGGCTTTATTAATATAAATCGAGTAAGATAGTCAGTACAGACAATGATCCATTTATAACCGCCAAAGGATATCGGGAATCTCCCAAGATGATCTATTGCGATTCTTTGGAATGGGAAGGCTGCATGGGAATGGGTTTGAGCAACCCTGGGGGTTTGTGGTTTGTCTGTTTTCTTCTTTGGCATTCTTTGCTATGTGCTACATACTTTCGTATATCCTTGAGAAGTCCTGACCAAAAGTATTTGTTTCTAACCCTCTCATAAGTTTTATAAAATCCTAGGTGACCCGCTGTAGGAGCTTCGTGTAGGCTTCTCAGTAGTTCCAATCGTAGGTGCTTGGGGATGACGAGGAGGTGTGGGTTTCCCAGGGGGTCGAAGTTCCTTTTGTACAATGATCTTTTCACCAGTTCATATTCTCTTGGTTCGTCTCCGGATTTTTCTATTTCTTCTATCAATTTTCAAATTCTAGGGTCATTTCTCTTTTCAGTATCAAAGCAGGTCAGAGCAGTTATTGATGGAACATCATCATCTTCTTCGTCTGCTTCTTCTTCTTCCGATTTGTTCTCGAGAGGACTTCGCGGGAGACAGTCCGTGTCTTGGTGCTTACACTCGCTTTTATAAGCTAACTTAACGTCGTATGCTTGGAGTTTAATTACCTACCTCGACAGTCTTCCTGTCGGTCTTTCAAATCGGATAACCAGAAAAGGGAGTGGTGATCCGCAACGATGACGAACTCGCGACCAAAGAGGTAGGGGCGGAATTTGTTTATCGCCCATATCACGGCCAAACATTCTCTTTCTGTAGTGGAGTAATTCTTCTCTGCCTTCGTTAGGGTTCTTGAGGCGTAACCCATTGGTCGCTCTTTCCCGTCATGGACCTGAACGAGGACTGCTCCGATACCATAACCGCTTGCGTCAGTATGAAGCTGGGTTGGCAGGTGTTCTTCATAATGGCCTAAGACATGTTTAGACATCAGGGCCCTTTTCAGGGATTCAAAAGCTTCTTGTTCTTCCAAGTCCCAAGAGAATTCATTGTCTTTTTTGAGAATTTCATGGAGAGGGGCAGCTTTATCGGCGAATTGTTCAATAAATCGGCGAAAGTACGAACAAATGCCGATGAAACTCCTCACTTCAGTGATAGATCGTTGGATCGGAAACTTGGCGATAGCTGCTATTTTTTCAGGGTCGGGATATTTGCCGTTGCCATTGACGAGATGTCTAAACATTCTTATTCGTTTGGTTCCAAAAATACACTTTTTCAAATTGAGGCTCAAATCTGCATTGCTAAGGCATTATAAGATGATTTGAGTCGGCGCAATTGTTCGTCAAATGTTTTGGAGAAAACTACAATGTCGTATAGATAACACAGGCACTCGTCCACCTCAATTCCCTAAAGATTTTGTCCATCAAACGCTCAAACGTTGCAGAGGCGTTGCACAGGCCGAAGGGCATCACGAGAAATTCATACAGACCATCTGCATATCGTCTATACCAAGACGCGGACTGTCTCTCCCGAAGTCCTCACTAGATAAGGCGGTTTTCTTTCCATCTGCCTCGTCTACCTCTGTTTGCCAATATCCAGAGCGTAGGTCCATTGACGAGTAGAATTGGGCCCCTTTTAAAGAATCAAGAGTATCGTCAATTCGAGGGAGTGGATGAACGTCTTTTTTTTTTTTTTTTGGTTATCTTGTTCGATCGCCTGAAATCAACGCAGAAGCGCTAATTGCCGTCTTTCTTTTTCACCAAAATAACAGGCAATGACCAAGGGCTTTCTGAGTGGCGTATTATCCCGACATCTATTATCTTGTCCACTTCCTGTTGGATTGCTTGTCTTTCTGTTGCGGAAACTCGATAGGGCCTGTGTTTGATTGGTCGATGGTCTCCAGTGTCGATTTTATGATTTGTTAGAGGCGTCTGTCTTACTGTATCATTATTGGTATCAAATACCTTATCAAATTGCTTCATAATTGATAAGACTTCAGATTGTTGATCTGCTGATAAGTCGTTACTAATCAAATTCTGTAAAAATGCAACGTCACCTTTATTGTCATTTTTGGGACTAATATCTCGCGCCAAATTTTATTCTGGATCAGAGCACTTCGAGATAGCAGTCAAGTAATTTTCGTCAAAAACTTTTATTCTCCCTAGAAACATTCCTTTAGGGATAATTTGTGCTATTGGGCTAGAGTTTGCAATCCAAAACTGTCCCTTATTGTGATTGATCGTAAGAAGTGTATAGGGAACTGATACATCACATTTATTTGTTTGATAGGTTCGGCTGGAATGATTATGTTTTCAGAGGCCACGATTCTATCCTCGGTCGCTATCGTGTTTTTCAAGTGTCGTCTTAATCCGTTCGAGATAACAGAGTAGGAGGCTCCCGAGTCGACCAAGGCAGAAAATGCCACGTCATCTATAATTATATCAACGAAATTGTGTTCTAATTTGGCGGCTGTCGTCGATGGAGGGTTTTTAACACCCGCGGCCTCCCCCTCGAAAGAAGACGCGACGCTTAGTTTTTTTTTTCTAGATTGTAGCGGCGTGGGGATTGGCTTGTATGGCGGCCTAGGGAAATGGACTGGCGTCTTGAGGATCTTTCTCTGTTTGGGTATGGCGATTGTCAGCGGTAGTTTGGAGATCTTGAAGAATGTTTCTCATTGAATTGAGGTCTGTCTGTACCGTTTAGGTCCTTCTAATTCATATTGGTCTACTGGCTGGCGATCTCTACAGTAGCGTTTGACATGACCTGGGCGGCCAAAATGAAAGCAGATTGGCTTGTTGTCTTGGGACTCCATTGGTCTGCTTGTCTATGGCTTGGCGTCTGGTTGGATACCGGTGTGTCTTGGTCAGGGTACCGATGTCTAGGTGTCCGGGTGAATACCCTTGTTTGGGTTTTGTACTGGGGTTGTGGTCTTTGGACCGGATTAGAAATCGCGGCTAGATTTTTTACAATTTCTTCTCTGATATTTGTTTCGAGAGGAGAGGGTTCTGGAGCGGTTGGTGCGGAGTTTAATGCACGATGGACTTCTTCGCGGTCTATCCGTCTGATTAAGTCTTCCGTCGATTCGGACTCTACTGGGTCGTTCGAAGCAACGTTGGGTAGTCTATCGAACATTATGCGCGTATTAACACGTTACTTGTGTGAGTTTTCGATTTTTCTGCACAACCTAATAAATTATTCAGTGGTGTCTATTTCCAAAACCACAATTCTCTATAAATATCCTCCGAAATACCTTTCAATAAATGTACAACTTTCTCGATTTCGCTCATTTTGGGGTCGATTTACTTGCACAGGTTGAGGACTTCTTGAATGTAAATTTCACAAGGTTCACCTTTTTCCTGAGCTCGGGATTTTAATTTTTAAATCAAGTTTCCTTTTGGTTGGCGTGATGACCGAAAGTCAGAGAAAACATTGTCTCAAACGAATCTCACGAGTTTACCTGTTCCTCGATATTCACGAACCAGCTTCTTGCTCTTCCCTAAAGGAAAAAATAAACGTTCGCAAGGCACATTGTGTAGTCCCAGTGGTTATACCGAGCGACCCGATGAAATTCCTTTAGCAATTTTTCGGGATTTTGGCAGGTTCTCCAGAAAAAAAAAATAGAGTGGTGTCTAAAGGGTTGCAAAATTTTCTCACCTTTGGAGATATGAATAGCAATCCTTGGATTCTACGGCTTCTTCTGACGGCTTGGGCGACGTAGGGATGATCCAGCTTAATCTCCCCCAAATGTCACGGTAGAGAAGACAAGTATTCCAAATACATATATTGTTTTGCAGTCATGGGAAAATATATTAATAAAATAAAGGTTGCATCACAATTTGATTTAATTATGCTAATGAAGAATACATAATTTGAGAAAAGTACTGGCTAACTTAAGGCGATTAGAATAAGAAAAACAAAAGACTTATTTACATAATTACAAAAGGTTTGAGCCGGCCAACGGGAAACAACAACAATAGTTTATATAATGGGAAGTCGCGACATCTGGTGGTCAAATTACCAGAGTATTTTATTCTAGAAATTCTATAATTTTAAAATTATATATATGTCATAATATATGCTCTTCCAGGATTAATAAAACAAACCAACAGCCAACGAGAGAGAAATGGGCCGCTAAAGCGAGACAATTTAGACAACTAACTAACGACCATTTTTTGGCCACATTCCTGAGGGGGGCGTCACCACCTGGCGACTATCCTGGTTAGCCCCCCCGCTTGTTTACAAAGGGAAAACAGTCGTTCAGCAGATAACGTCTCGCTCGCTAGCTCTCTCGGCTGGCTGCCTGGATGATTGCTCTAACAACTCGTCGTGTGATTATTTCTCTCCTCACCACATTTACCACTGAATTGTCACATCGAAAGCCGACAGGATAAGACCTGACCGGGAAACAAATCCCTCATATACCAGAGTATGAAGAAAACAAGAAGCAATACCACGATGATCGAACAAACCCACAACCAAGTTCCACAAGAACCAACGACCGACTCTACTGTAGCCGCTTCCCTTCGAACTCTCACCCTCTGTCTCGACCAACTTTTAAACCGTGAGTCTGAAGAAACAATCAACTACGACGGAGATGAACCTGCCGCACACTTCTTCTCACAACTTGAGTCTCAGCCGAACTTCCACAACTTAGAGCCAGCACGCCAAGCTCGAAAGGCTCTATCATCACTCAGAGGCGAACCTCGCAAAATTGCACAAGACTTAGCGCTACTCAATAAGACTTATGAAGAGGTCAAAGAGTCACTCTGCGCCGTCTATCCCCGACGCCCTAGCTTCACCCTTCAAGAGTTCTATGAACTTAAATGCACGTCGATGGCCGAGATCGAGACCTACTACAAGAACAAGGTCCGAATAGGATTGGCGATCAACCTCCCTAAGAGTGCCATCGTGCAAGCACTATCCAACGGTGTGCCACGTAACTATGGCAACCTTTTAAAGATGGCACAACCCTCGGGACCAGAAGAATGGTTGTGCTTAGCCCAACAGCTGACCTACGAAGGGGATAACACCAGCACTAAAGCTGCCCAACAACGATCACCGCGCCAGAGCAGAACACCTTCAACCACCGTGGACAAGACCCCACCATATCCTTGCCGTTACTGTGGCGGACAACACTGGCACGCACAGTGTCAGCAGCGAGGGCCCTACCAGCGGACTTTTCGGACCTTTACACCTGCGGTCCACAGCGTCGAGCAACCCCAAAGATCGACTGGGCCTGCAGGTGTCTACGAGACCGCAGCAACGACGAGCTCGGGAGAAACCAAGTAATGCCAGCTTCGGCAGCAGAACTCCTCCGAAGCTCAATGAACCTACCTGCCTCCTAAACCAGCATACGCCTGTAAGTGCAATTATTTTAACCCCTATCATTCATTCTTTAAAGATGCCATTCCTAATTGACTCTGGAGCCAATGTTTCCATAATTAGTTCAAACCAATTTGAATATATTAAAAATGTTAATAGTTTCATTTGTTCCACCCCTATTAACAATGATGTTATTATCCGTACTATATCTAGTCATGCCAAACCAATCGGATTAGTTACCTTATCAATACAATTTAATAATTTTAATTTTAATGAAACATTTTATATTTTAAATTCACCCCTTGAACATGGTATCCTATCTATTCATGTTATGCAATTCTTAAGATTAAAAATAGATTTTCATAATCAATTGATACTTCAAAATAGTGTTCCAGTACCTAAACATTTGTACCATTTTGTATGTGACCTTCCCACTTGTAAGCACGGCTCGCGAATAATAACTTCTAACCCTAAACGACCCATAATTCACTCGGTTAACTTAGGCGTTGACGATTTTCAACCTCCACGTGAGCCTTACTTACAAACAACCCTTAGTAATATTTATCAACCTTCCCCTGAATGCCCCTCTCACCCTTACAACCTTAATAGCATTCCTACCAGCCCATGCGCCTCTAGAGAATTAATGATTAAAGAATTTATCGAACAACGCCCAGAACTGACTATCCCTTATCAGCAATTATTGTATTCTTTTAAAGATATTTTCCCTATCAATAAATTCAATGTATTACCACTCAACATAACCCCTGTAAAACTCAAAATTATTTCCGATAAGGTTATTTCCCTCCGACCATACCGAACTCCCTATGCCTACCAGAAGAAAATTCAGGACCAGATATCTCAACTTCTAAAACATGACATAATCACCCCCTCCTCTAGCCCATATTCCTCCCCTGTGACACTCGTTCGCAAACGCGATAACACCATGCGTCTCTGCATTGACTTCCGTCGCGTGAACGAACTAGTACCCTCGGATTTGCATCCTTTGCCATTGATAGAAACGGTACTGGATAACCTGTCGAAAGCCAGAGTATTTAGCACCGTTGACATAAGCAATGCATACTATCAAATCCCCATCGCGGAGGAGAGTCAACCACTACTCTCTTTCGTGACTCAACAAGGGCAATATAATTTCAAACGCTTACCCTTTGGGTTCAAATCAGCACCTCAAATTTTCGAACGTGTGATTACCCAGTTGATCCACAAACACCACCTCTCTTTCATAGCCCATTATTATGACGACTTCGTTATTTTTTCTGACTCCTCAGAACAACACCTTACGCACCTTCGACTCTTCTTTAAATTCTGTTTAGAGGAAAATCTCCAACTTAACCTTAAAAAATGTAATTTTTATCAAAATGAAATAGATTTTCTCGACTACCACATCACCGCAGGGACTTACACACCTAATATTAAAAATACCGAAATCATCAACGCTATTAGAACTCCTATCAACGTTAAAACCCTACAATCATTTTTAGGAGCCGTCAACGTATATCATAAATTCATCCCAGAATATGCTAGACTTCGCCACCCCTTAAATCAATTACTAAAAAAGAACGCCAAATGGCTTTGGAGCCCGAATTGTCAACAAGCCTTTGATAAATTGAAGCAACACCTCGCAACACAACCTGTGTTACATCTATTTCAAGAAGGGCTCCCATGCCAGGTCTATTGCGACGCTTCCACGCAGGGCATCGCAGGTTTACTCAAACAAGTACATCCTGACGGTAACATCTACCCTGTACAATATTACAGTCGCGCGTTGCGTTCCTATGAGCGTAATTACACTATATCTGAACTGGAGTGCTTAGCCATTGTAGAGTGCGTTGACAAATTCCGAGTGTACCTCCTAGGTACAAGGTTTGTCATCTACTCGGATCATCACGCCTTACAATGGCTAAAGACCATAAAAGACCCCACCGGACGCCTCTTTCGTTGGAGCCTTCGACTCTCAGCTTACGACTATGAGGTCAAATACCTCAAGGGCTCGCGTCAGTACGAGGCGGACCTACTCTCCCGTAACCCTTTCTGCGGATTCCTATCCACAGGTCAAATAAAAGATCATCAGGGCGAATTACGGAGGGACACAAGGTATATTCTAAATGACAAGGACCTTATGACCATCATACGACGGGGTGTCACTAAAATAATTGTTCCACCATCACTCCGTGGTACCCTACTACAACGAGCCCATCGCGATTTCAATCACCCCGGCATTTCGCAGATGACCAGACTGATCGCAGCCCAATACTATTGGGACGGCATGACAAATGACATCAGGACACATGTAAGAACCTGTTCAGTATGCCAATTGGTCAAACCACCAAAAGGACCTATCTACGGAGAATTGGGACAACTCCCCCCAGCGGTCCTGCCGTACGAACTAGTGTCACTAGATACTATTTCTGGATTCGCGAAATATGGAAATTCTCAGACCTGCTTACATGTCGTAGTGGACCATGCCACACGGTACGCGTGGGCATTTCCATCGCGGTCCACCAGCATTCTCACCTATACCCAAGTGATTAAAAAGGTGATGCAGTTTGGTTCTCCTAAACGACTTTTGACGGATAGAGCCCCTGCCTTCACCTCTCCGAAATTTCGTAGATTTTTGATTAAACATAACATTGGCCAACTTCTCACGAAAAGCAACAACCCTCAGGCCAACGGATTAAGTGAACGACTAAACGCCACGATTACTGGCAAACTTAAACTGTTGCGCCTCCAACAACCTAAGACGGCCTGGACCAAACTACTACCTCAGGTCCTTCAGGCTTATAACCATACCCCACATTCTGTGACCGGGTTTCCACCGTCATACCTTTTGTTAGGTAGTTTCCCGCTACAACTATCCGAGCATGTACAAAACTACCCAAAAATCGACGACGCCAGAGAATTGGCCTATCAAAGGACACACGAACGACACTTACGCGACAAAGCGAGATTCGACCAAACACATAGAACTTCCGATTTTGAAGTAGGCGATCTCGTTTTGGCAAAAACATACCACCATCCAGACACTGGTAAACTGGCACCTTTCTTCTCAGGACCTTATGAAATACTGGAGATAATTTCCCCTCAAATCGTACGGATCAACCGCTCCAACCGACCTCTAAGTCGT
Organism: Cordylochernes scorpioides; assembly: GCA_030710605.1. Lineage (NCBI taxonomy): Eukaryota > Metazoa > Arthropoda > Arachnida > Pseudoscorpiones > Chernetidae > Cordylochernes > Cordylochernes scorpioides. The sequence continues at coordinate 17,788,146 of CP092870.1, forward strand.
GAGACAGATACAATTCATGTCAACAAATTAAAACACTATACGGAAAACGAACAATTTATTTCACCGCCCGTAAATGATCGAGACCAACCCAAAAATACCTTCAATTTCCCATATAAACACTTCAATCACACTCTAATCCATACTAAAACGGCTATTAACTCACTAAAGCAACATGACTACACTTACAATCAAGATGATCAAAGATATTTGAACCACTTATCCCCTGAAATCTTTACCAATTACTAACCTGACAACAAGACTTTACGAACCCAGTAGTATCTAAATAATTAAGGTAGAGTGGCCCAAAGCAAGTTTCCCCTCGCTCTGTCCGCCTATATTCTACCTTTGCATCTAGAACTATTTTATCTTCGAAAATTAAATATAAGTCCATTCGACTTCATCACCTACACACGGGACTTTTCCCCTCGGATTCGCTACACAAGTAACTACATAGATAAGTTAGATTGGCCCAGGGCAAGTCTCCCCTCGCTCTGTTCGCCGAGGTTCTAACATTGTATGTAGTTTTATATTTACCTCAGTCCTGAGCTCACACAATTGTCAACCTCAATCTCATTTCTCGTACTCTACACTTATAGCATAGAAAGCCCATGACAAGTTTCCCCTTGCCATGTCCGCCTGAAAAATATCTTAAAGTGTAGAGTTCCTCAGTCTTAATGATCTTCAGAATTTCACCATATGTATGTGACTCTTCTTCTCGTTGTTCACACTCCTCCATATCACTTCCCTTATAGTACATTAGATTTTGTTGTATATAGCCTTTTATAACCTTGATATTTTCAAAGATTTCCTTAAATGTCAAACTCCCCGGTGTTGTAAAACTGCTTGTAAATAATATTTACTTGTGTACTATATAATATTTTATTTACATAAAACTATGTCACCATTACCTTAACTAATTTTAACTGTAAAATTATTTTCTCTATTCCTGGCTTCACCAGCTTTAAATATACTTAAACTATGTTCAGCCTTCTTCAACGGGGGCCATATGTCATAATATATGCTCTTCCAGGATTAATAAAACAAACCAACAGCCAACGAGAGAGAAATGGGCCGCTAAAGCGAGACACTTTAGACAACTAACTAACGACCATTTTTTGGCCACATTCCTGAGGGGGGCGTCACCACCTGGCGACTATCCTGGTTAGCCCCCCCGCTTGTGTACACAGGGAAAACAGTCGTTCAGCAGATAACGTCTCGCTCGCTCGCTCTCTCGGCTGGCTGCCTGGATGATTGCTCTAACAACTCGTCGTGTGATTATTTCTCTCCTCACCACATTTACCACTAAATTGTCACATATATATATAAATAATATTTTTATATAACTAATATATATATATATGGAAAAATTGCCAGGAGGAAATTAATCCATAGAAGCAAAGGGCGCCTCTCCCGTCAAAATGAACGTCAAAAACTGACGCCATCTATTGACCGTCGCCGCAACTAGCGGCCTCGGGTCGGTGACAAAGCCACAACACCAGCTTTGGCAAATTGAGAAGCGTCCACCTAGAGACCATGGTTTCGGGCTAATGGCCCTCGTCAGTCTAGGGCGGACTTTATTCCATGAGATCCACACGGGATCTCAAGGAATCTTCACAATCTACCAAAGAGGTGTTTTGCTGGCAATGTGGCTGGGCCAAATCTATGGCTAGAATATAGATGGAAAAATTGCCGGGAGGAAATTAATCCATAGAAGCAAAGGGCGCCTCTCCCGTCAAAATGAACGTCAAAAACTGACGCCATCTATTGACCGTCGCCGCAACTAGCGGGAAAGGCGCCCTTTGCTTCTATGGATTAATTTCCTCCCGGCAATTTTTCCATCTATATTCTAGCCATAGATTTGGCCCAGCCACATTGCCAGCAAAACACCTCTTTGGTAGATTGTGAAGATTCCATTAGATCCCGTGTGGATCTCATGGAATAAAGTCCGCCCTAGACTGACGAGGGCCATTAGCCCGAAACCATGGTCTCTATGTGGACGCTTCTCAATTTGCCAAAGCTGGTGTTGTGGCTTTGTCACCGACCCGAGGCCGCTAGTTGCGGCGACGGTCAATAGATGGCGTCAGTTTTTGACGTTCATTTTGACGGGAGAGGCGCCCTTTGCTTCTATATATGTATATATGAAAAATAGCACAAAAGTACAATATATATAAGATAATAAACAAAACGGCTACTGAAGATGAGTCTCTTGCTTTATTATTTTATCTCCTAAAGAGAGAATGGGTTTGGGGAGAAGGAAAGAAACAGAAGGGTTGGATACTTTGGGATCAATATCAGGTAACTAGGGAATTTAAAATAATGTTTAATATAAAAATTCTATTTTTTATTCAAGAAATTATTTCCTAGAAACTTTATTGTTTCTTTGAAAACTTAAAAAAATCTACCAAAGTTAATGTGTATTATTTAACCCACTAAATGTTCCAATATTAAATTTCCTATTACTTAGCTAGTATATATTTTTTCTATTTCAAATTCGAATATATTTAATAGAGTATATGTGTGAATATTTGTTTTCAAAAATGTGTGTCAATTGTGTTATCAAATACAAGGTTTGCAGACAGATTCATAAAGTGAAGAATGGGTCAAAAAGTAACAAACTTACTTCATTCCTGCAGAAACCTATGAAGATTAGGAAACTTACTTCGGGTAAAAGGTGTAGTTAATGCAGAGCTGTGATGTAATACCGCCCGCAGAAAGAGTCAATCGCTGGCCATCAGCCGACTAAGTGAGGACTTCTGATGACTCGGATTCCAGTAAGTTGAAAAATGGCTGAAAAACACGAGCAGAAATTTTCCAGAAAATATAGCTAAAAGCCTTAGGATACCAGAGTGGAATATATCCGTAAGAATCAAAAGGCTTCAGTCGACATTCCCCGAGTAACTCGTTGAATTGGATCAACCACTTTCAACTTCAGACAGCGAACTAGGTGTTGGCAGATTCTCAGCAATCCGAACTGAGAATATCTTAGAGTAAGTGCGGAATTCGGTCAGCAAAGACTGTCGTAGCATAGTCCTCGAATTTTCGAACGAGATAGTGAAAACCTTCAATTTTGACTAAGTATTTGTGCACGAGAAATTTTTCCTCGAAACTATTGCCTAATTTGATAATATTGGAGCAAATGCAAAGCTGTATGCGAATCGCACAGAACATGCGGACAAGGCGAGGAGTAACCTACACTTTTTGAACACTTTGAACAAAGGCAATGAGTATATAGGTTCGACCAAGAAATCGAGCTGCAGTCGGTACATTGCAAGTCCGTGGCCATGACATGTTGGCCGTTTTCTTCTTCTCCCATCTCCCATGCTAAGCCATCACTTGAAGATTCTATTTTAAAGAGTTCAGGATCTGAAGCTCTCCTCTACTTCAAGAAGTTGAGAAAACACAGCATTAAAAGGGTGAGTTCTTTTTCCCTCCCATGGGATATTCAGATGAGTTTGCACTCTACAAGGCATCACAAAGTAATACTAGCAGGAGGTTCTTCGTCGCTTTTTTGATGAATTCGACTCGAACAATATGTATGGTAAATTTGGTAGCATCAACATCACGATGAGGTTCTTCATGTTTCCTACTACCCGAAAAGGATCCACGTGACTTGTGCTATTTCCCAAGCTGAAAATGCTCTTTGCTGGATTCCTATTTGAGCCAAGACATTACAAGGATTGAGTGGCCCAGATGATTATTTTTACAAAAGACACGTTGAAGAAATACTTCCAACAATGGCAGGAACGCTGGAAATGTGGTTTCTTCAACAAGACAACTTTGAAGGTAATTAGGAATTGTACCCCCAAATCAATATGGTTCGTAACATTTTAAACATATCTTGTAAATATTGGGTCACCATATATCCTAAATCTATAGATATCGAAGTTTCATTGATAACTCGAGGTTATTACCTTAGAAAGCATTTCTCTTTTATATCGGAATATAATATCGGAAATAATTCTATATATCTGATATGTTTTTTTTTATAAATACGTGGATTTTCAGAATTATTAACTTTAAAAAAGAAGCTTTTTCCATATATTGTAAAATTTAAAAAGAAAGAAAATATTTTTTTACTAAAAATATGTAAAGCAACCTTAAATCGTAAATGAATGACTAATTTATTTTGGTTAAGTAGCATAAACCTTGTTTATTAATTGCATTGAAGTTTCAATTATAATCAGAAATGCGAATCTATTGAAAAAAATTTCAGACGGGTCTTTAGAACAAACAAATGTTTGTTAAAAATTTTAAATGAAATTCGATTCATTTTTTCAAATGAGAGATTAAAATAATTTTAAGCATTAAAGTTAAATATTTCAACATGTAAATTTTGCACCTTACATAAAATGTTCTGAAACATGACATTTTATAAAGATAGAAGAGTTTGTTTCTAGGAGGGAGTGGCTCAAAATTAATGAAGTGAAATTTCCAAGTCCTTTTATGAAAGAAGCATCATAACTTAACGCCTGGAGTATGTTTCTTTCAAGTTTAGCTCCAGTTAATCATTTTGAGTAGTTTATTTTATAAATGTTTAGGGGAAACACATTTTATTTGACCTTATAAAAAAGAAATAGAAGCTCACCTTTCATAACAAGACATCTGTTAAAAATTAAGCGGTATAAATATCATATATATTTATAAAAACAGAGTTGTTGTATCTGACAATTTAACATTGAAAACTTTGTAATACACCCAGGGATCTTTCTTAAATCAATCCAATAGAGAATGTGTTGGAGATTCTATAGATAATTAAGAACAGATACAACAGAACCAAGGTTATAAATAGGTTCAGGGCGTCATACATTTGGTCATGACACAAAAATATAATTTTTCAGATTGAGAATTATTATTATCTGCTTGTATTGAGTATACGAGTATTCCATAGCATACTTATAGAAAAAACCTAGCCAATTCAACTAATAGTTTATTTCAACTACCGACGTTTCAGTGACTTTCTTGTTGGGACTGAAACGTCAGGAGTTAAACTATTGGTTGATAGGGCTGTGTTTTTCCTCTGAATCAACTTACAACCAACAAATAATCTTTGGAATTATAGTATACTGTTAGATATTATTTTTGATAAGAGAGAAGTCATTTGCTGATTTCGGAATACAAGAGTATTATGCTAATGGTATGAGGTCGTGAAAGCCCTTTTGAAGAAAATACAATTTAAAAAAAATCACAAATTTTCTTTAACTTAACTAATAAAGTAATTGAGGAAGAAATACCTGACTTGAGGGAGAGAGGCGAGTAGAATAAATAACGTATTTACATATTTACCAAATGTTTTGTGCCGGCCAAATGAAAACAACAACAATAAATTTACATAGTATAAAGCCGAGCCATTCGGAAGTCGACTTCACAGAGTTTGGCCTAGAAAAATAATTCAAAATAAAATAAAAATGTATTTTATAACATTTATATATAGGTTTTTAACTTTTAATTAGACAATTCTAAATTATATTTAGACATTTTTCATTTTAATTTAGACACTTTTCATTTCACTTAAGGCATTTTTCATTTTAATTTAGACACATCGACTTTTCTATAAAAAGGCCATGTGTCTAAATTAAAATGAAAAATGTTTAAATTAAAATGAAAAATGTCGAAATTAAAATGAAAAATGTCTAAATATAAATTTAAATTGTCTAGGTTAAAAACCTATATATCATTTTTTGTAATCATCAATAAAAATAGATGTTTTAATTTATTTAATTAAACAATTAAAAGTATTAAGATAGAAAATATTAGGAAAAATGAATATATAAAGTTAAATAATCGAATTTCAAAATTATTTTTATTGATCATAACAATAAAGGGCTATAAAACAAGGTTGGCGCAAAAGCTTCGGCAGTTACGCGTCATACATGTGGAACATATGTTTTTTTAATATTTTATTGATGGCTGTAAAGACAGTAGGAAGTTGTTTATTTAGAATAGAAATCATCATTATACAGTGTTTATTTCGGAATAAATATTACTGGTATATATAATACAAAACATATTTATATAATCTAACATTTAGTTGATTTCTATTCCACTAGATGGCGCTCTGCTATCTAAAATGTTCTTGTGAACGTGGTCAGGATATGCCTTTTTTATTTTAGGGAACTGGCTAATTCAACGTTTAGTTGATTTATGTTACACTAGATGGCGCTATATTCTATTATTTTTTTCACGTATTTATATATATATGATAATAATAGCATATTCGGTCTGCTAGAATAAGCAAATTCAGATCTCCATCTAGTGGGATAAATATAAACTAAACGTTGACTTAGCATTGTTCTATTATATTTGTCCAACTTATTTTCTTGATAAATCCAGAAAGGCCATTTGTTCTTCTAGTTGGCTCTCTGACATTCGAAATGCCCTGGTAAAGGGTCAGGATATATCTCTTTTTTTCATATTATGGATTAGTGCACAGGATTAGCTTCGATCTTATTTCTATATTAAGATGAATATATCACACAGGCATATAGGGATATATATATATTTCTAAACGAGGTAAAATCTTCCCAATTACATGCGTGGTAAGGACAAAATACTCAGGAGATAAGTTTCTTCATTAATTTATTAGGACATCAAGCTTTCGGGCACAGCGTGGCCCTTCTACAGGATCAATTGTATAAGAAAAATGATACACTATATACACGAAGAATAAATCTGCATATGTATTATTAGAAATTAGTTGTAAAATTTTGAAATAATCGGTAATACTTAGGATTTTTGTTTAAAAAGAACATCGAGACATAAGCAAATTAATAAAATTTGTTAAGAAGAATAATATACGAATATTACAAGGTATTAAGATAAAAGCGTAATAAGACTGAAAGGACGTTCCTACGATTCGACGGAAACTGTGATAAAATTATGAGTATTTATAAGGTAAAACAGTTTAAAAGGATATTAAAATAAATAAACAAAACAGGGAATTCATGGGGTACATCAATGGCTATTTATGTAATAAGCTTATATACGGCTCAGGTACATCAATATGTCTGTTTATACTATTATACCTCAGAGATAGCAAGGCCTCGACAACCAATCTTTTGTGTTTATGTGGTATATTAGAATAATGTGATCTTGGATCAGTTGTGTTGAAACTATGTCCTGTCTGTGAAATGTGCTGGACAATAAGTGATTTCGGATCGTTATGTCTGATGTTTCTGTCGTGTTCCTGTATTCTGTCTTTAATGTAACGGCTAGTTTCACCTACATAAACACTGTCGCAATCGTTGCATTTTATGGAATAAACGGCATTGTTTCTTTGAACAGTGTTCCGAGGCGTGTTGTTTTTAGTGATAGGGTTCCTTAAGATAGTGCCTATACTAGGGGTGTTGGAAAAGTAAGTGCGGATGCCGAAGTTCTTTAGTTCTCTAGCTATTTTTATGCTTTGCAAGGAATACGGTATTGTGCAGATGGATTTATAGTTGTCATATATCTTGGTGCGGGATGGGTTATGGAAATGCCTTAATATAAAGTTTTTAGGATAACCAGAGGACATTAAATTTGAAATTATGTTATTTGTTTCCTTTTGCTTTGACTCCTCAGTGTAACAGTGGGTATATATTCTCTTGGACAAGGTTCTTACAGTATTGATTTTATGGCTTAATGGGCAGAAAGATGAGAAATTTATATACATTGGGTGAAAGGTGGGTTTATAATAGACTTCAGTATTATATCTATTGCGTGTTTTTGTTATGCGTATGTCCAAAAATGCCAAGGAGTCACATGTTTCAGTCTCGGAAGTAAAGTCTATGTCTTGATAGAAATTATTCCGCTTAAATCATCAAGAGAAGTTTAGAATCAGACAGCACACCGCAGCAGTCCTTAGCGACCACAACCAAACCCAACATACCTACCAAATCAACAAAAATGTATTGCGCTCATTAACAACGAACAAAGATATAACCATCACCAAATCTGATAAAGGATCGCTTACAGTCATCATGAACACAGTCGAATACATTTCCAAGATGGACACAATCCTTGTTGATCCGCTCACGTTTACCCCCATATCCATAGATGATCAGAATACCGCAACCTCGTCTTTTAAAAAAGAAATCAACAATCTGCTGAGGAATAAAATCATTAGCTCCGAAGAATGCAAACTTTTTTTGTCCAATATAATGTCAAAAGCTTATATTTACGGCCTACCTAAATTACACAAAGAAGGTATCCCACTAAGACCCATCATCGCGTACCACCTCTCCCCTGCAGCTCCGTTAGCAACTTATCTAGCCAAAATACTGGCCCCGATGCTCAGAGATAGTGACTCCCCGACGACCATTTCCTCCATTCCTGTCTTCATAGGTAAGTTACAACAAACAGCAGTTACATCTGGTACCATCATGGTCTCATTTGATGTTGTTAATTTATATCCCAGTCTCCCCCACCAGCTTATTTTAGACTGCACCACAGAATTTCTAATTGAACAAGGTTGCCCCACAGACACCATTTCCAAACTCATTGCACTTATCAAAATCAGTCTTAGCCATAGTATTTTCAAATTCAACCAATCTTACTTCAAACAGACCAAAGGCACCCCTATGGGTAGCCCATTATCCTCTCCCCTTTCAGAAATAGTGATGCGCAAGATAGATAAACGTATATTTAATGTCTTCCCTAACGACATTTTAATCTGGTCTAGATACATAGATGACGTCTTTGCTATAATCAAAATTAACGCCTTTAATGATATACTCAACACATTGAATAATTTCTATCAAGACATAGACTTTACTTCCGAGACTGAAACATGTGACTCCTTGGCATTTTTGGACATACGCATAACAAAAACACGCAATAGATATAATACTGAAGTCTATTATAAACCCACCTTTCACCCAATGTATATAAATTTCTCATCTTTCTGCCCATTAAGCCATAAAATCAATACTGTAAGAACCTTGTCCAAGAGAATATATACCCACTGTTACACTGAGGAGTCAAAGCAAAAGGAAACAAATAACATAATTTCAAATTTAATGTCCTCTGGTTATCCTAAAAACTTTATATTAAGGCATTTCCATAACCCATCCCGCACCAAGATATATGACAACTATAAATCCATCTGCACAATACCGTATTCCTTGCAAAGCATAAAAATAGCTAGAGAACTAAAGAACTTCGGCATCCGCACTTACTTTTCCAACACCCCTAGTATAGGCACTATCTTAAGGAACCCTATCACTAAAAACAACACGCCTCGGAACACTGTTCAAAGAAACAATGCCGTTTATTCCATAAAATGCAACGATTGCGACAGTGTTTATGTAGGTGAAACTAGCCGTTACATTAAAGACAGAATACAGGAACACGACAGAAACATCAGACATAACGATCCGAAATCACTTATTGTCCAGCACATTTCACAGACAGGACATAGTTTCAACACAACTGATCCAAGATCACATTATTCTAATATACCACATAAACACAAAAGATTGGTTGTCGAGGCCTTGCTATCTCTGAGGTATAATAGTATAAACAGACATATTGATGTACCTGAGCCGTATATAAGCTTATTACATAAATAGCCATTGATGTACCCCATGAATTCCCTGTTTTGTTTATTTATTTTAATATCCTTTTAAACTGTTTTACCTTATAAATACTCATAATTTTATCACAGTTTCCGTCGAATCGTAGGAACGTCCTTTCAGTCTTATTACGCTTTTATCTTAATACCTTGTAATATTCGTATATTATTCTTCTTAACAAATTTTATTAATTTGCTTATGTCTCGATGTTCTTTTTAAACAAAAATCCTAAGTATTACCGATTATTTCAAAATTTTACAACTAATTTCTAATAATACATATGCAGATTTATTCTTCGTGTATATAGTGTATCATTTTTCTTATACAATTGATCCTGTAGAAGGGCCACGCTGTGCCCGAAAGCTTGATGTCCTAATAAATTAATGAAGAAACTTATCTCCTGAGTATTTTGTCCTTACCACGCATATATATATATATATATGTTTTTAGATAATAAAAAGACATATATTGGATTGAATAAAATATTTATTTGGCAATATATTTCGGTTGACTGAACGCCAACCTTTGTCAATGCATTACATTATGTATACGCATGTATTTTCTATACATATTGTATTAAATAAATAAAAAGGTTTCTGGAGATGAGTCTCTTTTCATTTTATTTAAGTAGTCTCAAGCTTTCAGTCATATCTCAAATTCCCCTTCTACAGGAGAACATAAAGAGAGCTTGAGACTACTTAAATAAAATGAAAAGTAACTCATCTCCAGAAATCTTTTTAATTATTTAATTAATGTACAGGTAATTTAAATCAATTGATACGTATTGTATACAAAATGTAATGCCTTGACAAAGGTTGGCGTTTAGACAACCGAAATATTGGCAAATAAATATTTTATTCAATCCAATATATACATATTTATTATCTAAAGATTTTAATATATGGATTTCTCTATATTTAAAACGATATATATGTTTAATTTAAATATTTTAATTCATATATCTAGCTTTCAGGCATGTAAACCCTACAGTAGGAAAAACGATGTATCCTGTAGAAAGGCTTTCATTCCAGAATTCTAGATTGAATTGATAAGAAACCTATTCCTGGAAGCCTGATATGTCCACCTTAATATTGATTCAATGGTTTATTTCATTGAATTGTGAACTCATATTTTCTATAAATATTTCCGTATTCCTTCCTATATATCAGAACTCCACAGATACTGTCGGAAAAGTAGATTGGATATGATTTGGATAGGATTCTATCTGATATATGTTCAAAGATAAGCATAGTGAAAAATGCCTTTGAGACCTATGTAAACGAGAGATATTTATTTGAAATATTTAGAAGACGTAAGGAAATATTATCTCTCAAAATTATATATACTTCGGCCATTAACTATTTTATTATCTCGACGTTTCGACAAAAATTATTTGTCCTCGTCATGGAACAAAAAGGTTAAAGCATTTGGAGATAAAAATAATTACTGGCCGAAGTATCTTTAATTTTAAGAACTAGGAAAGACGGTCAGGCAACGTCTATCTTCACGAGAAGAATATCATCTAATAGTCAAAAATTATATTTAATATTTTTACTGTGAACATTTATAAAAGACATTTGTATTCCAACTAAATATATTGTATATAGAATTTTATCAAAAATAGCACGTTTAATTATCATTAAATTAATTGGTCATAAACATTTGGTCTATAAAGGAAAAAATAATATAAACTTATTTGCATATTATACGATGTGAAGTAAAATGATTCAAAATCAATTTCGGTAGAAATAGAAAGTTGAATAGAGAGCCGTTTGAAAAAGCAAAATTTAACAAAAGCTTTGGTAAACACACAACTTCTTTATCAGTAGTTGGAGCAACTTGGGCGATAAGGGACGACGGAAGTGGGGTCTTAGAGCGATTTAGGAGTCGTTGGGGACAAAAAAAGAGGAACATAAGTCTGAGCAGCGGTTTGGGCCGATACCTTTATTCTGAGATCGGAACAATCCGGATATCAAATTGTTCTTTCACTTAAGTTCAATTCCTTTGTTCAGATTCATGCTCTGAATTCAGAAGTCTACATATAAATTGAATTATGTCACTAGAGCTATTTTTGTTTTGTGTTTTCCATTTTTAAAAAGGTGCGTGTGTGTGTTTGGGGAAAACATGGAGTAAAATATAATATGAAATTTTGAACTTAATGGAGTATTCACATAATTATAGACCTTTTCTTTTTGAAGCCGTATGAAAAATATATTCGCCATCTGGTGACAGTCTCATAGAAGCAGACTAATAGAGTCGATGAATATAAACTTCATTTTCTGAAGCATATGTACATATTTTCTTAATAAATGCATATTATATAGAAGACAATCGGCCTAAAACAATGGACGAAATGGTTTATAGGTAAAACTGATGAAAGGGCTGAACATGATAAGTCATTCCTTTCATTCTTTTTTTTTTGTTGTTGTTGTTTTGTTTGTTTATTAAGCCTCTCGTGATTTTTCAGACATTCAAAATAAAATATTTCAAGTCTCTGCGACAAAATGTCTTTATCAATCTTCTACAGGTCTATTCTTCTCGGCCTTTAGGCTAATATTAAAATACAGGCCTATTTAAAGAAAAACTAGTAAATCTATGTATTACATCGTGTTAGAAATTGTTAAATATTATTTGAAATACTTGATTAACTACTCCGCAAAAGGTTCATTTTCTAATTTTTCTAATTGGCAAGCTTTCGAGTTATCGAAAGAAATGCCTGTCAAAGAGTTCCGAAACACGAAAGCCTGCCAATTTGAATAAATTAAGAAAATAAACCTTTTGCGTTATATAACGCAATATATATCTTGAATAATGAGACTAGACGCGATGAACAATCTTTTATACTCTTAATATTTAAATTCTATTACTTTCTTATAAATAGCTGTGGGATAGGTCAATATTTCTATAGGAATGAAAGAATAATGTTTGTAATCTTTTATAGCATCCAAATCTAATAACATAAATAGAGAGATTCAACACCGCCAATAATTGAAAAAATCTAAGAAAGTGATAACAGTTTAATAAGAGCAAATATACCAAGAGTCATGCAAGAATTGGTATTTTTGTGTAGTCTAGCGATTTAAGGCCCGTAAGAGTCCTTTACACTCGAGAACTGGTCCCTTTATGATATTTTTCATAATATATGGAATGTATTTTGTTACCGAGACATGGAATATACATTACAATTTCGATCATTTCAGTAGAAAGTGTAGAGTAATGATGTCTAATAACTTCTAATATGAGAATCTCGGAAATTTTTTTAAATCATCATATAACCCTTAATGCTATTGTAGCAGTAGCTTACAAGATTGGTAGGGTCAAAATAATCGGAAATCTCAAGCGCTATGTTAAAATACTTTGTGATTGATCTACACTGGTTCTTTCTAATTTAGAGATATCTAGTAAAAGTGGAATTCAACTTTTCTGATGCCTTCAATCGGAATGAAAAATTAAATGTTGATTTAATTTCATTTAAATATTTGCCATAAAAATATCAAGAGCATCTGACCATGTGTACATTTCTGGCAGTTGACTTTTGTGAACTTGGTAAAGGCTATACTATAATGGCCAAACAAATTGGTAAGGAACCTTCTTAATATATCAAAGAAAATTTATATCAGGAGTAAATTACGCGAGTTTTATAAATACGCTGAAAAAATCAAGCTGAATCAGGTTTTAAATATCTAGAAAATACTTTTGAGAGTCAGCATTCCCAAACGTGAAAGAAATTGGCTTTTCTGGATTCAGCAAACTAAAGATATGGCCAATATTCTAATATAAAAAAGGCAACGTTTTGTTGAATATCAACATAATTTCGGAAGATGACGAAATCAAACAGAAACTCTAAGCTGAACGATCAAATTAATTCCAATCACCTTGTTTAGTCGTTAAGACGTAGGTATTATTATTCTTAATTTGAGCAAATCTTCTTTTCCGCAAACCTTTTTCCTTATAACAACTTCGGATGAGTATGTTGGTGCATTGCCATGGTCAAAATTACCTTTTTCCTTCATCAAATGGAGATTTTCGCTTTTCATTTCTTGTTGAAGCGGTCTAATAATTCACTTTGAAAAATTGTGTAAGTGATTGTTTTCCTTCTGAGAATTTTATAAGAATGGTGCCCTTAGTCTCCCACAAATAAATCGTTGCCATAGTTTTCCCGGTAGATGGAACCAGCTTCGTCATCTTTGGATCATAATGGTTCCGAGGTTTAATAATGAATACAGATCTAATATAACTTCAAAACTCACGGCAAAAATATATTTTGGATATCGCTTAAAATGCTCCAAGTACTGCTCTGATTTTGAATGTCAAATCCGCTTGTTGTCCACCGTGATCTATCGAGGCACCCATCAGGTCGTTAACTTCTTCATTTCCAACCTGCATGCCATCTTTTCATGATTATAAAATATTGAATATTGTCCCCTTTTTTTACAATCTTATGGCCTCTGTTATTCCACGTACATCGTAGATAGGAGAGAATCTTGTGGTAAATTCTAAAGACAGATAAATATTAAACTGTTTTGAAAATAAAGCAATCCATAAATAAATCTTTAAATAAAAAGGCATATATTGAATCAAAAAAATATTAATTTTACCGATATTTCAGCTGGCTGAACGCGAACCTTTATCAAGGTATTATAACATATTAATGTGTTTTAACAACAAACTCAGCGCCATATTACGTTAATAGAATTAAGTTTGAAAATTCTTCTGTCTTATATTCAATGGGTAGAAAATAATTGATCCAATATATGCCTTTTAATTAAATATTAAACTGTCTTCACAATTTTATTCTATACTTCTCAATACCAAATTTTATATAGATTCATATTTTTCGGGAGAATAATTCCCTTTGAAAATAATGATCAGTCAACTCTGCTGTCAAAGGAAATGTCAAACCTAGACGTCATCTATTGACCGTCGCTGCAATCTATCGGCCTCGAGTCGATGACAAAGCCATGATACCAGATTTAGTAAACTGAGAAGCACCAATCCTGAGACATGGTTTCGGGCAAATGAACAAATGTCCATGCACAAACATTGGGGTGTTCTTAACTAACGATATCTTTGATAGTTAAGTGTCGATTTCCGATCATTGCCTCTGAGGAATGACTAGTATCTTAACCGAATTCCTAATACTGCAGAAACAATCGCCTAAATTTTCGATCTATCTAGATCATTACTTATTGCGATATTAACAAAAATAATTCGTTAGAAAAAATATCTATATCAAAACTTGAAATAGAATTCATATTTTAGTATCGCTCATAATCGCAAGTAGAATCAAATAGCTATGACAAACCATCGACAATCGACACATAACCAGGGCAAGGGTCTCTCTTCACATCGATCTGGGTCCAAATCTGGGGACCAAGCCGGAAGGAAATATTCCCGACCACGCTACCAAATCAATTCATCATTAAAATGAACCTTAATGTGTTTGGACACGTTAGTTTTTGTTTTATTGGGGGAAGTATTGGAGGTTAGTTTGTTGCAACGGCACAAAACCAACAACATTAAAACTGAGCCGATTGTTCGTCAGGCTGATAACATGGCGGGTGGGATTTATCTAGAATACATTAGACCACGTGACCTCGGAGTGAACAGTCGATTGGAGGGAAATCTGGTGGGAATTGTTTTACAGAAGATCAACCTTTTAGAGATAAATACTGAAGTATTTAATTGAGGGTCATATATTCCGGGAAAGCTTTCTTTGGACAAATCTTTAAATACAAATAAGTGCCTTTAATTTAGGTATAATGTAAGGTATTTTATTTCCATTGAATTAACAAACTAATTATTTATTATTAATTCCATGTTTCAATATTTAATCCATATATATTTAAATCCTTAGATAATATGGTAGACAGGTAATCCTTTGCAGTCAAGGACCAAAGTGGTTTCAGGCGTCAATGGGTAGCACAAAAAGACGAGGCAGGTTGGATATCACCTAAGAGAGAGGCCAGCGCCGAAGACGCGAACAAGGTCCAGGAAGATGTGATCTACATGAGAGGCAGAGATGATCTGTTGTTGACCGCCCTTTTGTCGGTGTCCAGTGGCGGTCGTAAAATTTTTTGGAAGTTTCCTGGGAGGAAATGAATAATCTTTGGCGAAATTCGACTCCTCGGACCCTCGTCCTGTCGTGGGCGCGGCGAACTCTCAATAAAACTTTATTGCTTTATTTTGTATTACATGATGGTCAAGCTGGCGCGTTGATTTGTATCTACATTTAGGGGCTATTTCACTTTTATATTTAGGTTACATATGAGAGAGAGAAATGGAGAAATATTCTAGTGTATACTGATAAATTTTACTATATATATGTCGTGATCGAATGTGGAAGGGTGCAACCGTTATACTTACAATCCCCAAGAATTAGTTTCAGCCAAGTGAGCAGCGCACCCGCGACGTGCCTTAGCATTCGCCCGCGATGTTTGCCAGGTTTATTTATTTATTTTTTTACAGTTTTTATAGATGGATGAATTTGCATATTTACATTTTAACACATGCTTAACATATTTACATACTTATTTTGGCGAAAAGAAATAATACATCTTGGATATTATACATATTATGACATATTTATATGATTCAGTGTTTAAAAAATGTATTTTTATTTTCTAAAACAGAAACCGAAAACAAGATAGGTATGTATATATGGCGATAAATTTGAGAACAAAAGATATAATAATATAAACCTTTCTCCTTTGCTCTTGAACTTTTAGTTAAACATCTTAGTAGATTATTAATTAGTTGAAAATATAGAGCAAATAAAAGTTAAAATTCTTCAGAGATAATAAACTCTAATACCCCTATGTATAGAGTTCAGATTCATTAGAACAAATAGAGTATCCCCTAACCTACAAGTCAATTCTACTTCTGATATAAAGAAATTTATAAATATTGATATATCATCGCGATTGTAAATTCAACATAGGAGATTTAGTAGCCATATGGACACCAATATGAAAAATAGGGAAATGCGAAAAGCTTCTAAGAAGATACTTTGGACCATACGTAATATCAGGAAAGCTATCAGAGGTGAACTATCTACTAACACCTAAAGATGAACTCAACATAGACCCACACGTTGTTCATATATCAAGAATGAAGCCCTACTTCCAGAGAATTCAAGAAGACCACGAGGACGTGGTGGAGCCTGAAGGAGAGGGTACTGTCACAGAATAAATATTCTGTGGTGATCCACTCTGCAAATTAAATGCCACGTCATCATCCTGATGTCAGCATTTTATATGTAAATAGTTTGTATCTCGGTGGTATTGATCGATCTGGAAAACTTGTAAATACCTTTCTTGTAGAAATATATTATTCCGGAGGTTACTTGAAGTAAGTTATCTCATTATTCCCTTATATAAATTGGTAGGAAGGTTGAAACATGTTCTGGAAAGATGCACGACATGTCTGAGGAAAGAATCAAGGCTGAAGAGTCTGCCAAGCCGCAACCTGGTGCAATAATATGTACAGATAACCCCCAATGTCTAATTATAAAATACTATTTATAAAATATGAATACATAAGATAATGGGTGTTTTTAAAGGCTTTTGAAGTTTTGAGTTCGTTATGCACGCCCTTGCATGTGTAGGTGAAGATTTGTTTTTTACAAACAGTTTGTATTTCTCCACTTGACATTGTTAAGCCAGTAGAAGAGCATCGTTTCTCGAAATCTCGCCTTTTTACTTTAAATCAGATATACTATAGTCAGATTTCATTGATATTTCTCTGAATAATTAGTAAATTATTGGCTGATGTGGCTATATTTTATCTGATTAAACTTCTAATTAGCAAATGATATTCGGTATTACAAACTGTTTCCAATTTTCTTACGTTAATTTTAATTCCTAAGAACCCATATATCGTTAATTCTCTAACCATAACATTTTATACCCAGAGTTAAATTCCTTGTTTTAAATACACACATAAATTAATATGAAAAAAATAGAAAAATAAAAAATAAGTGGGTCAGGTGTTGATATTAAAAAAAAAAGGCATATCCTGACCACGAGCACATGTGCTTTTTAGATGGCAGAGCGCCATCTAATGGAGCAAAAATAAACTAGCGTTTATCAAGAAATTGGATTGGCCAAATATCACGGAGCAAGTTAAATAAACGCTAGTTTATTTTTGCTCCATTAGATGACGTTCTGCCATCTAAAAAGCACATGTGCTTGTGGTCAGGAAATGCCTTCTTTATTTTTAATAAAAAAACATAATGTTTTCCCAGGAATTGATATTAAAGGGATATTCATTCACATATAATTCAACCATTCAATTATTCCATTTAAAGAGTGTCATAAAATGGAGTCATATACATGATTTAAAACTGAAATGATGAAGCTTATAATAATGAATTTATGACATCATAAGAGCAATTGAAAATTAAATTTACAATTTGTTAAAACAGTCTTATTTGTGGGGGGTTGAACATTTACTTGGGTAGAACCAGGTTAATTCAGCTAGACTTTATATAGAATTAAGTACCTGAGTATGCAAATATGTTTGCTTTGTGGTGGAGTATAAACGGCTGAATCAATTTTGCTGATATGTCGCATTCCTATGTAAAACGGGACAGAAAGTGAAATAGGCTATGCAAATTTTAATTAGAAATTATTCAGATCGTTAATAGGGGGGTTAAATTACCCATATTAAGGTGTCATAAAGACTCGGATGATATTTTTATAATTTACATTTTCAAATTATCCTACAAACAATATAGAGATAGGTTTGGACAGAATTACTTTCATAGTTCTAAACTATGAATAAAAAAATTAAGGTTGTCCCAAAAGTTCGTGTTTTTCTTAAACGTTGTTTTTCTTATTACTCGGCGAATAATATTATTACTCGAATACTTATCAATACATGATACAAAGACATTATACACAACGCCATAACATAAAATATTATGGCGAATAATATTGGGATTCCAATTTCCTTGCAAGTGTTTACCAACTTTAGGGACAACCTTGTACAAAGAAATGATGGCTGTAGGGTGACGGCGGTATCATATTTATTGACAGAATAGATAATGAACTTAGTTACACATAAGCTAGCTCTTCTCAGTTTTCTATATTTTTATTTAGATATTGTAGAATTTAAAAGATATCAGAGAAACACATCTCACTCATTTTTTAGGGTAAAACTTTGATGGATCTTAGAACTGATTGTAGTTTTGAGAACTGTTGAACTGACCATTCTTCTTGTATTTTAAAATTAATTACATTTTACCTTTACAAATAATAGATTTATTATATTCAATCTTTTCAATAATTAAATAATAATACATAAAAATACGGGGGTAAATATCTCAACTATTGATTTGCCTCGACTCTACAAATAGATCCTCCATTACTTTCTGATAGAAACACTACATTTAGGTCTCCATTTAACATGTAGAAGAAAAGATAATATACTTTTAAAAGTTTGTTTGAATTAAATTTAAAAATATTTTTTTTCAATGTTGAAGATTTACTTATTTTTATTTTAAAATGTTTTTCTAGGTAATCTTGTGGTCTTTCTTGTCTATTAGCCATCTGAATAAGATTTCAACAAAGTCAACTAGAAAAGAGTTGATGTAAAGAGAAGATAAATAATTGTTCAAACAGCTACCTCCGCGTTGTCAACATTACACCGAGGCCTCACACAATATTATCAGACTTGCCATTAAAAGAGATTTGAATAGAGGTTTCCTTTCTGTCTTGGCGTTTCAGAGTCGATAGTTATTGTCTGAAATGTAAACACTTTCAGAGCCAATTATTTCATTTCACTCGATAAAGAATAAATTCATTTAAACACGTAGCGTAAATTGCAAGCTATTGAATAGACCTCCTCAAGTTTAATATTTGATGGATTCAATATTTTTTCTTTCTCAGTAGTTGTAAAATTCTTTCGCAGGGAGTAAAATAAATATTTTGCTTTAAAGTCGGGACTTATTGTGTCTGGAGTGTAAACACTTTCAGGGCCAATTATTTCATTTGGGTCGATAAAGGATAAATTCATTTAAACACGGAGCGTAAAATGCAAGCTTTTGGATAGACCTCCTCGGTTTAATATTTGATGGATTCAATTTTTTTTCTTTCTCAATAGTTGTAAAACTCTTTCACAGGGAGTAAAATAAATATTTTGTTTTAAAGTCGGGACTTATTGTGTCTGGAGTGTAAACACTTTCAGGGCCAATTATTTCATTTAGGTCGATAAAGGATAAATTAATTTAATCACGGAGCGTAAAATGCAAGCTTTTGGATAGACCTCCTCAGTTTAATATTTGGTGGATTCAATTTTTCAATCAGTGCTTGGAGAACTCGTTCAGGAAGTAAAATAAATATTTTGTTTTGAACCTGTTTTGATATATAGCTGGCACGATATATTATGTTATCATTCTATCAATGAAAAACAATGGTTGCCTGTAAAGTCGATTTTACGGGCGAAGATTTTACGTGACAACGGTAGAATATTTATTGATATGAATATAATTAAATTGCACAATAGGAACAAGGAATTGAATGAAAATAAGAATTGCACAAATTTTAACTATAGAAATATATTTTGTTTACTAAAACATTGTACATGTAAACTTAAACTTAACTAATTCCTATTTGAGTGATTTTGTTGAGGATAGGACGATGATAGGAGAAATATGAAATGAAAGGAAGTTTCTGCTGTAATGTGTCTTGCGAAAGTCAAGTCGATAGTTGTTCCTTTTAACGTAGTTGACTTAGAAACGTTTGATACGCAATCAAGATTATACGTATTTTTCATGAAATTAAGAAACGAGTTGTCAGGCTTTACGTTTTTGTTAAAATCACCACACAGAAGAATCGGTATACTAGAATCAATTTGCACGAACGGTGGCACGTACTGGCTGTTGTGAATGTACGGACCGAGTCCTTGCCATAGTAACATTCCAAAATCCTGCATACTAGCTCCTGGATGAATATATACAGCACCGAGTATAAACTTGAAGCTAGTATTAGCGGCGAAGCAAGTAACTTCAGTCATGCACATGTCACCCTTGGTTTTAATGACACGAGTTACGTCTGTAATCGCAACTTGGAACACTTCCGCCGTAGATGTCGATGATAATTTACGATAGATCGCCACTCCACCAGCCGCGTTGGTATCTGAGTTAGGTCGATTATTTTCCCTGGATACGCACTCATAACCCTTGATTGGAGTTGGTTCACAGTTGATGTGAACACTCTTGATGTGAACACAGTTGATGTGAACATTCTTGCTCAACACAGTTTAAATAAAGTTTTCTTATATCTGCCACTTTTTCTTAATATTTGTAATTTTAAATAATCAATTCGAAAATCAAAACATTTATTCAGATCGAAGGTTCAAATTTTTGCTAAATAAATTTGAAACTATTTAAAATTTGTAAAATAATAATTAATTAATTAATTAATTTTAAACTAATAATTTACTTAACACTATCAACATTTATCAATAGTATGACATAACCTATAAACTCAGTTTCTCAACTTTTGTGTCAATCTAACAATTAATCAATCAATCATAGTTTACGATAATGAAATATCAGTGTACAATTATTTACCTTTATTGTTGTAGTTGTTGTAAATGACGAATCTAAGCACTCCACATTTTCACTACAGACACAGCTGACGATACTTTAACCACACGTGTGAACTTGTATTATGACGCTTTCTTGTTTTTCCAACGCCAAGAACGTTCGAGAAAGACAAAGACAGAGACAAGCATGCGCCGATTCAATGCGCCTAATTCTCTAGCGCTGCGCGCGCAGCACTCTCGTTCGGTGACTCATCGTAACGTTACCGGGCGTTACACTTTTTCATAAGTGACTCCCAGCCGCAACCTAATTTAAGACGTTGTCACGTCAAAAATAAATTTATCGTATTCGTTTTTGGAGAATTTTCGATTTTTCAAAAAATCGCTGACACAGTCTCAAAGTTTTGTGCTCAAATACTCTGTGTAATAAACACTTTTATAAAATTAATTTTGTGCTTGTCTTTTAAGCATGGTGTAAAAGTGCTCGGTTTTATTTAAATATTTTCGCTTTTACTAAGTACATCTTGGAAAAAGAAAGCGCGAATAGACTCTTTGATTCTTGATAAACATGCCTTTATTGTTCGAATTTATTCAGTAAAACAAGCAACCTCCTCAAGATGCACCTTTACTTCACATGCAATGCATTTTTACATTTTAAAATATAATTAAACGGAGTGAAAATTACTGGATTGCCATGAACGGTGAAATAATCATCCAAAAATGAAATTAATTTGTTGCAATGTTTATTTTAATTTAAATTTCCTTTATATAAAGCTATAACGCGCCATAATTCTATAGAAAAAGAGAGAATTAAAGCACGAATGTTTCTTTTACTCACAAAAAACTTATATTATTCTTATTGCGATGAAAAAATATTGGGAGGGCTTGGCTCATCTGTGGTGACTCTCTCAGCGATTTCGCCAATTTAATCTACCAAACTGCTTCTTAGAGCTCTAATACTGTAGTGGAAGAATCTGCTTATATATTCTGAAATGAAGATTGTAATCTCAGAAATGGTTAGACTTGTGTGTGAATCGGGGCTATCGAGGCAGAATTCTGTAGACAATCCACCCTGTTTATCACTTCTCCATTTTTGATGTAAATGTAAAGATCGTGGCATGCTCTTGGAATGGAAAATGTTTCGCTGTGCGAAAATCCTAGAAAGAAATATTTAGGAAAACTTCCATTCATGACACACTGAGACATCGTTGTGGCGTCGTATTATATAAGTCATGATAATATCCAAATGACTAACACCTTTTCCGAGCAAATCAATATTGATATCAATTCTCTAACGAATTTCCTTCGAGCTGAACAATGACATGTTCTCACATTGTTTCAGTTCAAATTTGTTTACGATGAAAAACTTGCTCTGATTGATTTGTATGCCAATACTAGAATCAATTCAATTGCCTATCAAATTAAAAGTTATTGTTTCTCATAACTATTTTTGAAATATATTTGGTAGTGATATGTTAATAGGTTTTTGTGGAAGTTGATTAAAATAACATATATTCTTGTGACACAATGGGAAAGCTACCTATATTAAGTTATTGGTATAAACCGGCGAGTCTTGGACCTCTTATATTTGATAAATAAAATTTCAAATATCAAATAGAACCAATAGAAAATCTATTAATCGAATAGAAATTAAAACGAAATTTGGTAAACAAATATTTAAGGAAAATTAAATTCTTGAAGAAGAAACAAAAGTTAACGGTGACGAGTTTCTTCTATTAATGCTGTAAATTCGGCAAGCGACAGATATGGTTTAACATACCAGGTCTATTAGTATGAAACGCGAAAATTTTCAGTGAATTCAAAAGTTCACCAATTCCATACAACAAAATATTTTTTTATTCAAAGTAACTGCCCTGATTAGCTATACACTCGGACCACTTTTCAGGCAATTTTCGAATTCCTTGTCTGAAAATTTCTATTCCTTTTGAGTCGAACCAGTCAACAAGTCATTTTCGGAGTATGTCTGAGTTCGAAAATTCCTGGTTTTTTAGGGCGTATCCTAAAGATGTGAAATGGTGGTAGTTCGACGGTTCTAAGTCTGTTATTGCTTCTCAACACATCTTATGTTAAACACTATAAAAACCTAAATAATTGCAATCAGTAATTTAAGGAAGACAAAATTTTTTGCATCAAGATAGGTTCGCAAACTACATGCCGTATAAGTTCTATGCCTAATATTTCAGGAAAATATACGCAAATAAAGGCATTACTTGTCTTTTTTTTTACATACTGCCAAGTCTCCTGGTTTGGTATTCATACACTTTAGTACTTTCGGTTTGTTAAATAAATTATTCAAGTGAGGCTTTGACATTTTTTTCATATTGAACCACACACACACACATGTTTATTTTCTCTCTTTAAACTCTCTAGTTAGGCAGAAGGTGCACATATCTTGTTACCAAATGCGGGATGATATTTGTATATACCGATATATTTGAAATATATTAGAGTTTTAACCCTATAGTAAGAGAGTGAAAAATATATGTAAATGATTTGTGTACAGACAACTATTCTTAAATATATTTTGAGTTTAACCATATAGAGATATATATAGATATATGTAAATTTTTATGTGCACAGCACACTATTCATCCTGATATGAAGATATTCAAAAATCGTTATTCCACCCTGTTCTGAGCCTTTTACTGCTTATTCGTACATTTCAATTCCAGAGCATTTTCACAAAATCCTTCCTTTACCTACTTCTTCCACCACTTTTCAAGTTTTTGCTCTCTGGTGTATTCTATAAGCTTTACATTTTTCTACTCAATAAAACTCTTCTAAAGAGTCTCGGAATAGGTTCCCCACAAACTTCATATTTACCTTTTGTTTACTTCACTTAAAAAACCGATAAATATATAGTGCTTATTAAATCTTTATAAAACTTCTTCGTTTGTCCTTCTATCTTACACCTCAGAGGTTAAATAATTTATTTTCTACCCAATTCTTTGGTCATTATTTTACCTTCACCGTCCAACAAGAAAGATATTCAAACAAAACATTTAAGGGTATGATATAAAATTGATTATTCAAAAATTTTTTTTTTTTTCTAAAAATGCTGTTAGCGACGCGTATGAAAAAACATCTTTATTAGACATAAAACCACACATAATAACAAACGTTTAGAAAATCTATCTCTCTCTATATATATATATATACTAACACTTTATGAACATAACGGAGCACTTTTAATTGCAACTTTACCTGTTGAAGAGCAAGAAATCGGAAGCTCGAGCTGTTTTTAATAAAGAAACTTATTGCTATTTGTTTTTGATATTTTATAATAGTAAATGGCAATTTATCATATAACTGAATAACGGAGTGTTAAGGAAACTACACTGCACACCATCTTATCAGTCCTGGGTATAATTGGCACAATATCCAAGGTGAAAGCCTATTCTTTCGAGGTACACTCAGACAAAAGTCCAATGCTCTATAGAGATGGTTCCACCTCAGATCTACCTCCATTCTGATATATATTTATTTACTTGTATTTGTAATGTACATATATATGTGCTTAACATGTGTTTGCAATAAGTTCTCTCGATTTTAAATACCAAATGACTAAGACCATAACACAAACAGATTACTGCGGTCTGGAAATCTTAAGAAGGCCAACATCCCAACATTAGAGCTATACAAAAGAGCTTAACGAAGAGAAATATCCAGTGACATAAGGAGCTGGGAGATTAAATAAAGGGGTAGTTAAACCGCGGCCATCTGGGAACGTTTAATTGAAGTACCCAGACCTAGGTGTTCCACTGGTTACACTAGTTAATCTCTAAACCAAGTTTTGACCAACTATTATCATTCTTGTCTTCTATATATTATATATAGAACTTCTAATCAATAAAACTTTCATCAATTTATCTTTATTATAAAACTAAAAACATAGGAATAATTATGTATTTAAGAAGAAAAAAAGGCATCTCCTGATAATGCAACTAGATATTGCGTCATATGGTTGAAAATGAGTGACCTGTTGTCTCTGTTGGCAATGCATCTACCGTGTTCGGTCATCCTGATGGCCACGGACCTACCAGTCTCGCCTATGTAAGATGCACTGCAATCGTTACAAGAGACTGAGTAGACCGAGCCACCAGAGGACCGAGCAGCGGTAGATCTAGGTAATCTGGTGATAGGGTGTCTTAGGATGGCGCCGATACTATTGCTATTGGTAAAATGGGTGTTAATTCCGTGCGTTCTGAGGATGCGGGAGATGGCGACTGATTGGGTGGAGAAGGGAAGTAAACAACTGTTTCTGGTAATTGCAGGAGGTCTAACGGAAGAAGGGTCAAATTTATACTTATGTATGAAATGGGGGGGGGGGGGGGGTATTGGGACCGGGCCAACTGTTTAATGATTAGGGAAAATTCAATGGTTCTAAACAGTGGAAGGGAGCAGTGGGTGAACAATCTCTTGGTAAGAGTACGGACAGTATTTATTTTATGCGATAGGGGACATGAGGATTTGAAGTCTGTATAGTCTGTATCGAAGGGCGTGAAGCCCGAAAGCTTGTAGCCCATGCATATTAATAAAAAAATGTGTCTCTTCGTTTTATAACTATTTACACTAATGCATAATAATAATATATTTTTATGTAGTTTTTAATTGTTTATGAGGCACACATTTATTGATATGACATTAATAACTTTCGTATTTTATCATTTATTAGAAAACTAGACGAATGGCCCGGGCAACGCCCGGGTTTTACCCGAGTGCGGATATGTTTTTAAAACGTTGTCTTGGGTGGTCGCTATAGACAGGGTGGTCTGTATATACAGGTGAATGTAACACACAGCTGATAACAGGGTTGTCTAGAGTGGCCGCTATAGACAGGGTGGTCTGTATAGACAGGTGGATGTATCACACAGCTGATAACAGGGTTGTCTAGAGTGGCCGCTATAGACAGGGTGGTCTGTATAGACAGGTGAATGTATCACACAGCTGATAGCAGGGTTGTCTAGAGTGGCCGCTATAGACAGGTGAATGTAACACACAGCTGATATCAGGGTTGCCTAAGGTGACCGCTATAGACAGGGTGGTCTGTATAGACAGGTGGATGTATCACACAGCTGAAAACAGGGTTGTCTAGAGTGGCCGCTATAGACAGGTGTATGTATCACACAGCTGATAACAGGGTTATCTGGAATGGCCGCTATATACAGGGTGGTCTGTATAGACAGGTGGATGTATCACACAGCTGATAACAGGGTTGTCTAGAGTGGTCGCTATAAGCAGGGTGGTCAGTGGTCGCTATAGACAGGGTGGTCTGTATAGACAGGTGGTTGTATCACACTGCTGATAACAGGGTTGTCTGGAATGGCCGCTTTAGACAGGTGTATGTATCACACAGCTGATAACAGGGTTGTCTAGAGGGGGGCAGGGAGGGCACGTGTTCGCCGGCAGCCAATGGGCGCGCATTCTATCCGTGAGCTTCAGAATAAGGCAATTATATAAGTAGATTAGATATATAGTTACATTGGACATATGCCAAGTAGCAGACTCCTGAAACCGTGGTCTCTTGTTGGCTTTTGTCTGAATTTACAAAAATGGTGTCGTGGCTTATTCACTGGTCAGAATCAGCGGTTGTAAATTAGATCTAATATACATTTATTACTTAAATATATTCCATAAAGACATTTTATTTTTTTAATAAAAATTCCTATGCACGAGAATACTATCTTCTCGCAATTTATCAAAACATTCTAGGCTAAGATCCACTTCAATAACTGGAATAAATTGTTGAGGAATCTTTCGATTTCTTAAGATGTTGTGAAATTGTAGCTGCTTTTTACCACTGAAGTGTAGACTGAAATCAATAACTTTTTTTTTTAGGATTTGCCAAATATGTGCGGTATTGTGACTGTTGTTCTTTATTTGTAAGTTCTGTGCAGAAAATGCCATTTCAATTTAAGTTTAATCCCTTTTTAAAAAATGTATTTATTAATATTTGATCCAAATTACGACAAAAAGAATTGCAGGATATAATTGTTGGAATAGATCAAAGGTAGACGTGACGAGTTTATTTATTTAAAAGGCTGCGAGCTTTCGGACAATGACGTCCTTCAACAGGCTATTATTATAAAATAAATGAAGCTTCCAGGGCTAAGTTTCTTGTATACGAGGTGCGTTCAAAAAGTATCGCGACTTTTGAATTTTCGCGTGTTACGTATATTCGAATTTTGATTTTTTTGTGGCTTTATGTTGTTACTCATGTCTCTCACTTATGTCGACAAGCTCGGCCATTTTGAATGTTCACTTAATTGTTGACAGCTGCTTTGCTTGCAGGTGTTTTGGATGGTCTTCGATTTTTACCTATTAAAAAAATGGATCAAAGAACCTGTATCAAATTTTGTGTGAAAAACGAAATTAAGTGCGCGGATGCATTCCGAATGTTGACTGTGGCATACGTAGAAGCTACCTTGGACCGAAGCAACGTTTATCGGTGGTACAAAATGTTCTCAGAAGGCCGAGAAGATGTGAACGACGAAGAGCGTGCCGGACGCCCGAGCACTTCAACAACAGACGAAAAAAATTAATGAAGTGGAGAAAATGATATTGGCCAATCGTCGAATCACCGTTAGAGAAGTTGCTGAGGACCTAAACATATCGATTGGCTCGTGCCATTCGATTTTTATCAATGATTTGGGCATGAGACGGGTCGCCGCGAAATTCGTACCAAAATTGCTCAATTGCGACTAAAAACAGCATCGCACGAACATTGCTAATGAGATGTTGGACTCTGTCCGCGACGACCCAAATTTGCTCTAGAGGGTTATAACTGGTGACGAAGCGTGGGTTTATGGTTATGACGTGGAAACCAAAGCTCAATCATCTCAATGGAAGCTGCCGCACGAACCAACACCGGAAAAAGCGCGCCAAGTTCGGTCGAATGTGAAAGCTTTGCTGACAGTTTTTTTCGATTGCAGGGGCGTGGTGCATCATGAGTTCTTGCCACAGGGTAGAACGGTCAATGAGGAATATTACCTGCAAGTTATGCGCAATTTGCCGGAAGCAATCCGCCAAAAACGCCCGGATTTGTGGAAGAACAAAAATTGGCTTTTGCACCACGATAACGCCCCTGCTCACACATTGTTGCTTGTGCGCGACTTTTTGGCCAAAAACAACACACTAATGATGCCGCAGCCACCGTATTCCCCAGATCTGGCCCCCTGTGACTTTTTCCTGTTCCCTAAACTGAAGAGGCCCATGAAAGGACGACATTACGCTACGCTTGACGAGTTAAAGACGGCATCGAAGGAGGAGCTGTAAAAGATTTTTTTAAAATGATTTTTGAAGTTCTTCGAAGATTGGAAAAACCGTTGGCACAATTGTATAATATCTAATGGGGATTACTTTGAAGGGGACAAAATAGGTATTCATGAATAAATAATTTTTTTTTGAAAAAACACAAAAGTCGCGATACTTTTTGAACACACCTCGTATATATTTTTTATTTTCGGGCTTTCGGACTTATCAGTCCTTCAACAGGATTACCACGTTAAAAACTTAATAATAAATACAATTTTTATATACACATTATTATATACATATTTTAAATAATTATTATATATTGAGAGGAAAAATATTACATTATTTCTGTTTGAAAACAGGCTATCATGCGAATAAAATTCCTTTTTAGAAGGTATATATAATAACATTCCCTCCTATGAAGACTAAAATATGTGTTATATAAGAAAAATATTGAGAGACAGAGAGGATAAAAAATTATTTATTAAAATATATTCATAGTTGTCGAGAAAGTGATATATTATATTTGTTTTATTTTGGTGTCAATTTAAATCAAAAGATAAGGAAATATAATAATAAATCATTAAAATAAAGAAAAGAAAAGATTCATGTATGTTATATTCAAGTATTATTTTATTTAAAATTATATTTCATAGATTCAAATACTTTGCTAAATCGATCGCCATAGGTCACGCTTCCCCTTTAAAAACTCATTGTTGTTGTTTCCCGATGGCCGGCTCAAACCTTTTGTGCATTATGTAAATAAGTTTTCATTTTTTAGATTCTTACGCCTTAAGCAGGCAGTACTTTTATTGAATTATGTTTTTTTTTATATATTCCTTTAGTTGAATTAAATCAATTACTGATCTAACTGTTTTTATTTTTTTATATTATTATTTATTTCAAGATTTTAACCACGACTGCATTACCATAGCATAATCCTCAAGATAATTACAATCCAAGCAGAAAATCTTATTTTTATTTATAATATCTATAATATATAATTATATAAAATATTTAAATGAAAACTAAGAGAGAACGTGGAAATCTATATAAAAATAAGCTACAATTGCAAATGATTAGTGGCAATACCAAAGCATTTTGGATATAAAAAAACTAATATCTAAAAAAAGCAATTTATCAACAAAGAATAATTAAGTACACAAAGAAAGGTATGCAAATAAGGAATGACTATTTAAAACAATTGGAGAATTAAAGTTAAATAATTTTCATTTAAACAAGAAACGTGGAAGTAAAAAAATATATATTCAAATTTATATGAATGGTCATAACAATATTTTAAAAGGTGATAACTAATCTTTAATTTTCTTTAACCAGAAATGGAGAAAATGTAATCAGTTTGCAATATTCATGGAGGGTTGTTTGATTTAAATGGACTATAGAGGGGTTGAAATGATCAGATTGTATTAAATTTATAGCTTCATATATTTGTTTCCCTTCAAAAATATGGAGCAGATAAAATAAGTTTGTATCAGATATAGTTGTACTATATTCATTTTCAGATTGTGCGTTAAATTGTTTATTTGACAACTGTTTTTTATGTGATTTGTTATTATAAAATTGAAGGATGAAATCAACAATAAAAAGCTTTATTAAGACCTTTTAGTTTTATACTGAGATTCTCCAAGCAGAAATGTAGGGGTCATGCAGGTATAAAAGTAATAATACCAGTTAATAAGCATTGTTATTATTATATATTTTTCAAAGTTAATCACCTATAATGGTAATATGAAATATGAAGTAAGAATCGTTTTAACCTCTATTTTCGAATTCTGTTTGTTTCTTCTGAAGTTATTATCTACTAAGTGATTAGAAATAAGTATGTGTCAGTAGAGCATAAGGTCTATTATGTTTAATGGTTAATTTTACTGTGTATTGGGGTAAAGAAATGTTTGTACTATAATACCTGGTAACCAACTCTAAAATGTAGCGGAGGTGAGTTGTATCGTAATTTGTTTATTGTATTTATATTATTTTTTGTGTTCGTTGTATCGCTAACATTCGTGATTCTTCTATGGCTGGATATGTTTGTTTAATATACCATATGATAATATCATAATATACTCTGTTTAATTAATTTATTTTGAATGTTTGGATTTGGAAGCACTCTAATTGTTGTTGTTATGAATATATTCAAAAGTGTATATATGGCATTAAAATAAATATAATTAATTTTTTTCCTAATTTGGTAAAGCATATTTATATATTTAATCGAAGAGGAACATTACATTTTGTAAATTCAAGACAATGGTTTTGGTGATGTAAGAAGCAATTTCCTGGAGATACTTGGAATGAATTCTGCAAGAGTATGGTGGATTAAATTATATCCTCTTACTACATATGTTTGGCCCATAATATATCTGTGCTACATTCACATCAAAGTCTGATGATAGTAGAATTTAATCACTAATTTTTGCACCTTTTTGTGAATTTTAGGAACTGGTTTATTTACTTCATGCTGTTTAGGATAGAATAAATTTTCATATATAATTTTAAAATACTGGCGCTCTCTATCACTAACTATCAAATTTGATAGGTGTGTTGTTCCTTTTTGTCATATCTATTGATTATTAAAGAACCAATAGGAATATCACCCATCACTCAAACTGTATAGATTTTAATGTCGAGTTAATTTAGATATTACGTCATTGAAAATATGCAAATAACTTGGACCAGATGTACTATATATAGTATCCCAGTTTCATCCAATAATGCTATATATTGTGGAAACGTATATGCTAAATCAACAGACTAGGCTAATTAGTTTATAATTGGATTAATTTGCATAACGAGAACGAAATTATGACTATTACTACTTCAACGAAATATATATCACTATTTTTAGGCGAATAATGCAGGAAGTTATGCAAATTGATAAACATTTCTTGAAATATTTCCTGCGAAGCCAACTTTCCATCTTAGAGATCTCTGTAGGGAGAGCATTGATCTTACAGGCGATAACTAATCTGTCCCGTGACGTATTGGCAGGGCCATCTGTATTGGGAGAACTTTTTATGTTTTTTCTTTTGCATTTGAATATACCTCCATAACTCGTTGTTGTATTTATACCCGTAAATATGAACTATTTTTAAAATTTGAAACTATTATAGACGCTTATGATTCTTTTTAAAAGTTAAAAAATTTCTACTGCCCTTACTGCAATGGAAAAATTAATAATGAACTATATTGACTTCTTCTTTTTCCAAATGAATCAAACTCTTTTACTGCCCTCGCTACAATGTCTAGTGGGATCCCTGGATCATCAGTGGTTAACGATGGGCCCTTTATAATATCTTTCTCATTTCCACAATGGAAGTCAAATTTCTTTTCTTTTTTTCGAAGAAGAACGCTAAGTAGTTCATATTTATAATTGAAGATGGAACGGTTATAATTGAATTGTATAGTGCTCTATGTGTGATGGGTGGATGATTGTCCGATAAAAATCTCTCCAATATTGTAAAATACACTCTTTCCCTGATGATACTAACTTTCAGGAATATATACTTAAAATGACATCTGGCGTATATTATAGTAATAATTAGCATTTATGATTTCCGTGAAATACACATCAGCTTTATTAATGGATGAAAATTCAATACTCCAGGCAGCGCAGAACCCAACAGCTTCCAGGTCCGACGCATGTCCAGTGGCCACAGAATCCACCGTGCATAGGTTAGCGTATTACTGAAAAGGCGAGTTTTAATTTGCCGTGTTTAAGTTTTATATGAAATAATTAATCGATATTATCTCTGCAGACTTTAATGCGATGATAGGAATTATTAGATGAGAAGGACTAGCAGTGGTGAATTCTCTAAGTGGTTTCACCAGATTATTTTCCAGAACTCTCTACTATTCTAATAAGACTGTTTGGTTCCTATGGTGTGTATTTTCCAGGGTAGCATCTATTAACATACTACATAGGTTTGTAAAAGTGCATACATATAATTGCAATTATGATGCATTAGCGCGCCATCTGTTATGAAAATTCTAAACTATTATAGACGCGTATGATTCTTTTAAAAATTAAACAATTTCTACTGTCCTTACTGCAATGGAAAACCGAAAAATGAAATATAACAACGGTATGGTAGATTAAACTGGCAAAACTGCTAGGATGGTTAACCATTGATGAGCCAGGCCCGGCCATTAATTATTCCATTGCAGTAAGAGCAGTAGAAATTGTTTATTTTTTATAAGAATCATACGCGTTTATATTAGTTTCGAATTCTCATATAAATACAAGTTATTGCATCGAGAAATTACGTATATATGCGGAACATTGTTTTGGCTCGATAGATTAACTTGTAATTATTGTATGTCATCAGACCTATATAAACTGTGATTCATAGATTCACTTAATACCTTTAAACTGCCTTTCTTTAAAATGCACCAACACTATATAAGCCAAACGGTCTAATACTATAATAGAGCGGTTTGAAGTATTTTTTTTTCACGAAACCGCTGGGAGCGTTCACGAATGATAAGCCAATCCTTCTCATTCAAAATTTTATTATTGCAGTACAAGATATGTAGAAATGGTGTTACATTATGAAAATAGCGTTAAAGTATTGTAGAGAGCAATTTTTAGAATATCCAATTATATCAAGCTAAGAATCTGTGGTGATATATATATTATCCGTACCATTGGTTTACCCACTTCCATAGGCGTACAGGTTTGGACAAGTTAATTCAATATAAAAAGACGAAGCAGTAAACAAACAAATTAAGTTCTAATAACATAACTCGATGATCCGCGGAAAACCTGAGCTATCATGAAATCCGTGTTGATTAAAATATTCAATTTTTGAACCAAATCACACATTTTCTTTGAATATATTATAAGAGATCTACTTAGAATGGATATAGTGTTATCGCTATTGGTGGATACCATACAGATGTTACCAATATCTATCAATTAGTACATTAATATATGATTAAACCCAAAACAACGCACGGGACCAAAGTATTTCCAGCCTTATATCATATTTAGTCTCATCAACTGATGGCAGATATTTTAAAAATCTGATATGATGCTAACAAAAATATATTTAATAAAGATACCAAATATGATATAAGTCTGAAAATTATTCTTTGGGCTAACTCGGGAGAGTTAATTTTCCACAAGATATAGTGGGAGAGTCATTCCCTTAAATGCCTACATTGTAGGCAGCGATGTGATAGCGCAGTAAGTATGTTGGGACTGAATAAATGACCTCTTGGTCAATTAGTAAACGTTCATCTGCAGACATCTACGATTTTATCGAATTCAATCGTATGAAATAC
Source organism: Cordylochernes scorpioides (assembly GCA_030710605.1). Lineage (NCBI taxonomy): Eukaryota > Metazoa > Arthropoda > Arachnida > Pseudoscorpiones > Chernetidae > Cordylochernes > Cordylochernes scorpioides. Next base: position 17,821,820 of record CP092870.1, read on the forward strand.
CCGCCGATTTCTATCATAAATGTTGTTGTTGTTGTCGTGTCCAATGAAGAGCCTTAGATGTCTCCATGCATCTCTATCACAGCAGTTGCAATTTCCAGTATCTTGTATGTGTAAAGCTGCTGCTCTGAGTCCATGTCAATTTTATGCAAGGCTGAGGCCATTGCTGGGCATGAGAATATTTTTGCACGTCCTGTAGGTTCTTGTGCCATCTGGATGTATTGTCATTCCTTTGTAGTGTTTCGTTGTAAGTCTTGTTATTGTTTTTTTATTTTATTTATTCTCTTGTAGTCGTACTCTTCATTTTGACTTGTTATATTTTAAATGTGTTTAAAAACTTTTTTTTAAATTAAATAATGAATATGCAAAATAATAATACTTCACGATGTTTTATTTTGAAATGAATAATAATTTGTATATTTTTGATAGCTCTGTGACCTGAAAATATAGAAGTTATATAGATATACATAGTTAATTTACACAAAGCAATAACGCGCCATCTATACATATAAAATAAAAGGATATAAAAGCGCGAATGTTTCTTTTATACATAAAACAAACTTCTACTGTCCTTACTGCGACGAAAAAATATATTGGGAGGGCTTGGCTCATCAGTGGTGAACCCTCCCAGCGGTTTCGCCAATTTAATCCACCAGACCGCTTCTCAGAGCTCTAATACTGTATTGGACGATTCTGCTTATATACTCAGCACTGAAGGATGGGATCTCAGAAATGATTTTTAAGTAAACTATGGACATAAGCTTATAGGACAGTAGCATTACATTTAAATATTTGCTTCGAGCAATTTTGTTGAATTATCTTGTATTTCGCCAAAGCATTAGCGTCAAATAATGCACATAAATATATTAAGAGCTAATTGAGGAATTGTGGTGGTTAGCAGATAACTCTCTTTGAAAAATTTACGATGTAGTTATATTCCAATAAATATTTATTGTTGAAGATAATTCCAGAGATATATATAATATTTGTTGAAACTTATTAAATATTTCAGGAAGAACATTAAAGTTTTTTTTTCAATAAAAATGGATTGCTTTGTTTGTTGGGAATAAATTGTCTTAACTTTTATAAAGCTACCTCGACTTTTAATTGGTTTCACCTCTAAATGACGTGTAAGAGAAAGGGAAGAAGTTGGTGAAGTCGCGAGAAAATAAAATTTTGGTTGAAAAAGCTTACGACTTAGGAAGACGTGGTTCTGAAGTAATGGAGCCAATTTGAAGATTTGGTCCTGAGAGACATTAACTACATGCTCTCGTATAAAACTACTTGTCAAGCACAAAGATAGTTACAGAGTTTCGTACTAATCCAATATACGATTTCTTAAAACATATCGAATTTCACATGTGTAATTAACAAAATGCTAATTTTATATTTTAAGAAAAAAGCAATCTCCCTGATACTGTCACTAAAAGTTGCTGATGGTTTGCTCAATCTGTCGGAATAAATATCTAGTAATAGTTGATTTTTAATTATTCCAGAATTGGCAAAATACCATTTCTTGATTTAATAAAGAAAATAGTACACGTTTTAGGCTGCTCACTCTCATCAGCGTAGTGCAATCTGTACCTCAAAAACCTAAAAAAGTTGGCATTTGGATAAGAACGCCAAACTATGTGGAAAATTGTACTTGGATCTGGTGGATAAATTTGGAAAGAATACATCTCCTGATCGTACAACTAAAAGTTGCTGATGGCATTTGTCTGAAAGCTTACCAATGTAAGAGATGTGTCGGGTGAAAGTTGATTTCATTTGGTATAATAAAATTTGAACAGATAAACGAGTTATTTTATCATAATACCTTCAAATAGGTTTTTTTGCTTATCCCTAGTACACGTGGTACAGGCCATGATAATCATGGTGGGTAGTTAGCGACTGCTTTTTACTGTAAGCGCACCACATGTCTATACACATGTGAAAAGCAGCCTTCAAATAGTAAAAATTTTATATCTTCAAACATAAAGGAATGCTCTATACAAGTAATATGTTAACTACAGAAACTCATTTTGTTTGCAGGCTTGATACCTTAGTGTGATTGGGTGGAGATAAGAAAGAAGAAGAAGAAGATTTTGTTATAAAATATCTCTACAAATACATTTTTATTCTCACATGCGGGTTGTGTTATTTCTATAGTTTCAAAAGCATTATCCTATATTTTACTTCGGATATAGATCCTGTTAAATTTTATTCCTAAAATATACATTCACCTTTATCTTACTTTCTCTATGTGAAATAGGTTAGTTTTATTGTTCAAAAACACAGTATATCATTTATAAACAAAATTTATTTTTCAATATTAGAGTGAAAAATCAGGCTTTCAGTGATATACCTTTTTTTTTTAATTATTTTGAATTCAAATCTTTATGGCTATTCGGACATGAAAGCTAGAGATTTGAATTAAAATATTTAAAAATAAACTTATCGCTGGAAGCCTGATAATTATATCTTAATAGAATATCATTAATTATCCTTAATAGAAATCTGTTACCATCTATTGATCTAGACACAGTGTAATTTTGATTTACCCAGCAATGTCAAACTGTATAGCGCGTATGTGTTTCAGTTCTGGAGGCTTACTGCTTGCTTGGTTCATTGCCACAGTTCATTTTGATCAGTGTGCTTGGTGTGACCTCTGGAGTGGGACTAGTCGACCATGTCTCAAATGGCCAATTAGTCCAGGTATAGGATTCATAGAGCGGCAAATAGAGAGGCCTGAACTGCAGGACAAGAAATTTCCAAGTAAGCCGCAGTTTCAGGATCTACCTTGTGTGGTGGAGACCAATTTTTACTTCACATTAGGAAAATAAAAAGAGATAAATGGGAAGAGAGAATCCCACGGCATCCATAAGGATTGTCTATTTATCACCATTAACCTTGCCGCGTGATTAACAAGCCCCGCCTTCCATAAATACTCCACCATGGTGCTGACTGACTCACAATTGTCTCAGCCAATCAGAGCCGTTTATTAATGGCACGCGGTTTATCTCGTGTTTAATTGTGGAGCGCCATCCTGCGGCTATTTGCCTTGCTTCAATCTGTCCCTATATCATCGGGTACATTAGTCACGACGTGAAATATGGAACTCCCCGCGGTGGATTCTCTTTTACCAACTTGTACAATGTGCTCTCCTTTATCTAAATAATTCGAGATATTTTAAATACTTTAGTTTTCTCTCTTTTTTTTCGGATAATATAAAAATATTAATATTCACTTAACCAGAAGGTATTTTTAAATGATCGTGTGTGTGCTAAATGTTTTCTTTATCCTATTTAGAAATATTTTCTGAATTGTGTCAATTTATAAATATAATTCAGGACATTGATATCAAGATGAGATTGAAAGTTTGATACTAAATGACTATTAAAATGGAATAACATGTTTTTGTGTTCATGTTGAGGATGTGAGAGTCGGTTTTTGTTGGTGTTTGAATTTTGTTGATGTGCGTGTTGATGTAGATGACTGCTTGTATGGGTGTTTGAGTTGACGCGTCGATTTGTGAGTGTATATGTTAATTTTTAATACAATATAATGCGGCTTATAATTGTAGAACGAAATTTGAAAATTATCCTGCATGTATTTCTTCTGAACCAAAAATCGAAATTTATTTTAAGGAGAAATAACGATTATTTCTAACCTTAGGGATGAAGTATGGAAGGATGAATCGTGAAGAGTAATGATGAACGTAAAAATAAAAGTGTCCAGGGATGGGAATCGAACCCACAGTGTTCCGCTAACAGGGCAGATGCCATGTCCACTAAGGTTATTTAGTTGTGCTTTATCTTTCTTTGGTTGAGTCATTATCGGTACTATTGGGGTGTCGCCGGCTTCTAATTCGTTAAAGACAAGGAATCTTAACATTGTGCTGTGTTGTTATTTTTTTGTGTTTTGGTGTCAGCGTTAGGAGTGAAGGAGTACCTGGACTTCTAGAGGACCGTCAACCAAAAATCCATGAACCCGCCCAAACTCTTTGACCTTGCCCATATGAATGCATCATTGTGAGAATCATTGTCAAGCGAGCCTTAGAAAATTGAGGGTTGCGCCCCTCATTATCACTCCTCCGCCTCCACGGGCGCCCTGCTGTTACCCACATGGGGAGTCAGATACTCAGGATGTACTGGATATAAATGGGAATGGCAATGAAAGAAGGAAGTGACATTTAGATCATAGGACAGTTTCGACCAAGTTCAGACAGGAGTTCTGTTTAGCAGCTTGGAATTTGGATAAATCTTAAAACACTTATGATATTCGTGTCCATTTACATGGATTCATTGAAGTGCGCGAAGAATTTACTAAATATCTGTTCAATGTGATGGCCCTGCATGAGTATGCCACGTTGAGGTTGCGGAAGAGCGTGTTCAAATGGCGTACAAGAAAGAGGAGCCATGGAACACCTAATCTACACATTGTATTGGCATATGTGTTTACGTTTGAACTAGATAATTCATTTAAGTTTGTATATTCAGTATTTTAGAAATAATTATGAATGTACGAAAAATAAATCAATAGTTACACACAATATGGGTGTCATAGTAAATCATCATACACGCATCTAAATATGTAATACAGATTTCAATTAGTTTTATTTGGTTTCTTATCAGAATTTTAAAGACGTTCTGAGAATGAATATCAGTAGTCGCTAAGATTTGAAGTGATTTTGTGGAAATATGGTTCTCGTTAAAAAACTAAGAGTGATTTACCGCTATCAAAGCTTCTCAGAGTGAATTCCATTTAGGATTAAGTAGGTTAAGGTGTTGAAAATGCTTTTAAAACTATGTAGCTCTATTTAGAATTTATTCTGAGAGGCTTATATTTTAAGGCCTTGTATATATATACGTATATATATATATATTTATTGCAATTTTTTATTCAACGCGCGAAGGTCTCTTTGAGACCTTGGATAAATTCTAATCTCACACTAGGGCAAGTATACTCAATTTGAAATACTGGAATTGCTTCTCCCTTATATATATACCTTGGTAAAATTAACAAAAAAAATCAAAATATCGAATAATAAATATTACATTTTTACACATTTTACAATAATAGAAAGATTCTGGTGTAATTTACTATTGGAGATGTAAAAGAGTCGATGTGTCCGACATAAGTTTTATAGAGTGGTGCAATCCGTTGGTAATATGCTCTAGGAAACATCAAATACGTATATTACCGATAAGAGAAAACAATAAACCTACCCGGAGGTATGAACAGTAATTTAAAGCTTGTAGCACTGTTGATGTCATATGATTCCGAGACGAGTTTAGCTTTTTATTCAGAAATTTTCAGAATGAGAAGTGGTCGTCCTGCGAAGCACCACAGTGTCCTCGCTGATGCCAAATCGGAAGGTTTCGCGCAGGTTCTCGTCCACAAGACGCCGAAAAAATCTGTACAAGGAGGCTGCGTCAGCCAGGGCACAGCTGTTGGGCGAGTGAGGGTGCGGCAGGACCTACAAAGTCTCTGACGCAAGCGCTAATCCATCTTGCAGGACCCAGAAGGTCGGAAAACGTAGCAGGCACCAGCCTCCGATGATGATGATGAGCTGAGACGGAGTCAGAGCCTGGTGATCTAGTTCAAGGATCTCGGTGACTGCCTTCCAGATCTTGAGCAGCCGGAGACGTCGTGGTGGAAGCCAGGACCCGAATGAATGGGGGTAGAAAGACGCGCCACTCTCTACCAGCCAGGAGTAGGCGCTACGGCTGTCACGCAGCGCGGCCTGCACACCTTTCAGACACGAAAATCAGAACTGAGTCCCGATGTCCATTAGTCCAAATCTTCCTAGAGAGACAGGACTCGCCAGGACCCTTCCGAGCAACCAGGCGGTTCACTCCGGCCCACAGATGAATCGCGCTAGACGGGCCTGGTTCTGGATGGTGTAGTCGTTGGGAAAATGTCCATGATAGGGGTGGCCCACCGATGAAAGCATCAAGGAGTTGGAGGCTCTAGCCCGACGGACTAGGGAGAGGCTACGGGTTTAGGGGGCCCACCTTGTTATAGCAGTTTCAAGCCGTGTTCCTGGGCTGAAAATGACGTTCCTGGTGTAATTACGCAGCCCAGCACCCTCAGCTGCTCTGATGACCAGGAGATGCCAAGCAGGGCGTCGGTGCGGGCCCGCCATGCGCCATAGGCCTTTGCTCTTTAAGTAGTTCGCTCTAATTCCAGAGGCGTCGTAAGTCTTCGAAGATGGAACACACTACGCCGAAATGCTCCTCTCGGCGGATGAGGATAACTATGTCGTCGGCGTAGGCTATAACACTACCTGGGCCGAGTGCTAGCTCAAGGCGCGACAGGAGAGGGATAGTAGCGAGTCTGAACAAAGCGGCGCTGAGAGCGCAACCTTGCCTCACTCCATTCAGTAGGTGGAAAGACCTTGTGTGGAAGCCTCCGGCTCGGATCGCCGCGTCTGCCCCGGCATAGAGGAGGAGAATATAGTTCGAAATAGAGAGAACCCGTACACAATAAACTCCCAATAGCAAGTCCCAAATAATCTTTCAAAAATTGTAAGTTTCGACATTTAATGCTATCTCAGTTGAAACCGTGCATCATCGACATGCTATAAGTGTAATATATGCGATTTATATAAAACGATTTTCATGCTATTTGCTTTTATGCTAAAATGTTATATATGTGAAATATATAAAAGGCTTTTTTATCATCAAGTAAGTTCACATAGTTTTAATCAAACAGGCCATTATAAATAATTTGATTAAACCAATATCAAACAGCTTTCATAAGTCAATGATGTCCAATCCGAGTGATCCAAATCTTTAAACACATAGAGTCGGCCCTTTCTCAATAACAAGGTATTTAATATTAGCTTCATTAAAGTAATTGAGTAGGAAAAAGTAAGGTTATTTACCATTAATCAATCTTCGTATGTGATCTTGGCATTTTTTAAAAGGAAATAATCAAATTTGATGCAACGCGACCTGTCTTATACAAGCATTTTACCAAAATTTTGAGCCGATTCGTGATTTGTATCCTATGACCCCGAAAGGTTTTTTTCTGATATTTTAAAGAAATTTGAAAAATATCTCATTCCAGAATTTGTTACTATAAAAATTGATGAAATTATCTCTACCGAAAGACCTGTAACTACAATTTACAATGATAAAAGTTTATCATTGAAAACCCAATACTTTAAAGCAAATAAAAATTAAACTAAAAGAAAAATTTAATTTGTTGAATATATATTTGATCATTGTTATTTATGCCAATTTTCATCTAATTTCATTCAGAAAGGAATATATTGATTCAAAATTTAATTTATTTACCAATATTTCAGTTGGCTGAACGCCAACCTTTATCAAGGTGCTTTAACATTAATGTGTGTGTCAACAACAAACTCAACCCCACATAACCACAATAAAATTGAGTTAAAAAAACTCAATTCTATTGACATTATGTGGCGCTGAGTTTGTTGTTGACATAAAGCCTCATTTATTTTATAATAAATATGTTATAATACCTTGAAAAAGGATGGCGTTCAGCCACACACAACTGAAATATTGGTAAATAAATTATATTATGATACAATATATGTTTTTTTAATTGAATACTTATTAATCGATTGCTCTAATTTCGAAATGTAAATATGTATATTGCGCAAATTTGTTAGAGTTAGTTTGATCTTGGATAGGTCAGGTTCAGGTTAGGTTATCGTTAGGTAATAGTTAAGTGTACATAGCTTCATATTTGTAGATGCTTCTAAACTTTACCCTTTTATGTTATGTTAAAAACACTTTACTTTTTTTTTGTTGCTCCATGGAAAGGGGGGGGGGGTGCCATTGCCCCGTTTGTCAGCCGCATTTCAGAGTTCCCTGTTCACGGTTACCGTAGCGGCTCGGGGCTCACAACACCGTACTTCGCCCTAAAGGATAGTCCCTTTCTTGTGTTGCTTCTCCCGGGTTGGACTTCTGGGCGGGAATGAAAATAACCCCAGACATGACTAGATACTACAGGAAATTTAATAACTGTTAAAACACCCAACTCACTCCGGAACATACACTGCGTGACATTGAAAATGGAACACCAAGAAATAGTGGCCAGAAAATTATGCAAATTTCAGGGTAGACGCGCCTAACCGAGGTATGCAAATGATGTAAAATGCTCTGCTCTCGTGCGCACATGGAGTAAGATATAAGGTAAGGAACTTGCAGAAAGGACAGTATTCCGGTCGTTATTTCTTCAAGGAAAATTATTGTAGAAATTTTGTTCTTGTGTCAAAAGACACGTGTAATAACAGAGAATGCCAGGTCATCGTAAACGGAGGCAGTTCAAGCAGACAGACGCTTTTACGAGGGGCATGGTGATCGGACTGAAAAGGGCAGGTTGGTCCATACGTCAAATCGCAGCTGATACACACCTTGGTGCGTCCACGGTGCACCGACTGTGGAGAAGATGGTTGGAACAAGGAAATGTGGCAATTTATAGGAATGCCGGTGCAACCAGAGTGGCGTCAGCACGTGTGGATGGGCGTATCCTTCGACAAGCAGTGGCGGCCCCACAAGCCACTTGTACCGCCATCCTGCAACATGTGCAAGACACCCTAGATCATTCCATCTCGACCAGAACCATTTCCCGTCGATTGGTTGCTAATGGCTTGCACTCATGCCGTCCGCTAAGAAGACTGTCATTGACCCCACCGAATAGGCGCCAACGTTTGGAATGGTGCCGGGCTAGATCGACGTGGATGACGGAATGGCACAGGGTCGTGTTCTCAGATGAGTCGCGTTTCTGCTTGTCCAGTGATAGTCGCCGTGTACGCGTGTGGCGTCGACGTGGAGAAAGGTCCAATCCGGCAGCAATTGTGGAACGCCCCACCGTGCGACAACGTGGAATCATGGTTTGGGGCGCAATCGCGTATGATTCCAGGTCACCTTTACTTCGTATTCAGGGCACTATGACGGCCCAACGATACGTTGATGATGTGCTGCGACCGGTGACACTCCCCTACCTTCAGGGGGTACCCAATGCCCTTTATCAGCAGGATAACACCCGACCGCACACTGCTCGCATTAGCCAACAAGCTCTGCAAGATGTACAGATGCTTCCCTGGCCACCGTACTCTCCTGATCTCTCACCAATCGAGCACGTCTGGGACATCATTGGACGCCGTTTGCATGCCTTGCCACAGCCGCGTTCAGAAGACGAACTGTGACAAATTGTTGAGAGGGAATGGAGAGCTATCCCTCAGGACGCCATCCGTATTCTGATTGACTCTCTACCTAGACGTGTTGCTGCGTGCATCGCCGTCCGCGGTGGTCCTACTTGCTACTAAGCCGACGCCGTTCTCGCTCTGTATTATGACTATCATTTTGAAATAAAGATCACTTATTGTTCGTCCCTGTCTCTCTCTGTCTGCCGAGTTTCATCACTTTCTGGCCACTATTTCTTGGTGTTCCATTTTCAATGTCACGCAGTGTATTTACAGTTTCCCGGCCATCCTTGCAGCCCTCTATATGGCAGACATCAATCCAGAAGAGGAAATCCATACGGACAAGGTACCTCAGTCTGCATGGACCAATCTGATCTGCTCTATGGACAAGACACCACCACCAACAAGCACTTTAATGAATAAAGTAATTTCCTTTTTATAAAAGTTTCATGTTTTCTTCTTCCTCTTCACCAAACCTGTCATATACAATAACAATACTAATAAGTTATTATTTTATTTCCAAATTTAAATATATATTGAGAATACTTAGCAACAAATTTGCGTAGCTATTAATTCAACATTTGTTATTATATTCTTTAAAATAACTTAAGAATTCGAAAAAACTATCGTTCGTGGTTATTTCAAAACCCGATCAAACACTCTTAATGCTCCCTGTTAGATTAATATTGAAAATATTGTGTGTTTGTACGATATATAAAAATATTTAAATATCTTTGTGTTGAAAGGCATGTTATCCCGAAAGCTCGAGTAATAAAAGAAATGAGAGAAGAGGCGAATCCCATGGTTCCTTGTTTTTCAAATCAGGGTGTAAAGCAGGGAAGAATCTATATTGAAATATTTGTCAAAATTTAACAACGATTCTTTGTGGTCGTCAAGATATTAGGGAATTATTGAAGATAGCTAAACACAGCTTCTGTTAAATTTGTTTGAAATACTTGATAAAAACCTAATAAAAGCCATTGTATGCAGCGCTCTCTTATAAAAAATCCGAAGAATACAAACTTGAATGGCCACAGGGCGGCTAAAGAGTTCTATGCTGGGCAACTACAAAATCCCCATAAAGAGAAGGAAGCACAAAGTAGGATGGTGTGAGAGGGAGGGGGCTATTAAAAAAGAAGAACTTGAAAATTCCTCGAGGGAAGCTACGGACAATGGCCACGGACGTTAGTTAAATGGTCGCCATTAATAACTTTATCGATGATGATGATTAATAGAGACAGAAGAGCAAAGCCAGGAGTGCCGCGTTTTTCCGCCACTTTTTGTGACCTTATCACAGAAGAATTATGGGTGCGCCGGATCCTCGAGCGAGTTTCAGATGACATTGGGTGCTTGCCCTTGGATTCCTCCTCGATATGATGATGATACAGCCGTTTTGGTCAGGATTCTGGGTTTTGTTTATGTAATTTGATCATTCTTTGTTTAAGGCAATAGTCTATGGGTGAATGTTATAAGAGGGCAAGTCAACTATTATCCGCAATGTAGTTATTTTTCTTTATGTTGATAGTACTGTCGTGAATCGTAGATGACGAATACGGAGTTTAATTGCTGTTAAGTCTGTTTAGTTCTTAGTTCCAGCTAGGTTAGTTACTTTGTATCTATCGTTCCGTTAACCATGGATGCTCCGATATGTGTTTGCACCAAATTTTTGGTTTCAATTGTATCTGTAAAATAGTTCTCTGATTTTGGTGTTGTTGCTTGACGCAAGCATCCTTTGTGGGGATATCGCGTCTGATTTGATATTAAATAAATAAACGTTCAGTAATCCGTTTTTTTTTTGTGTGATCGGAAGATGTACCAGGGCTGTAATTTTATCGTAGACTTTTGGCACAGTACAGGAACAGTGTGTTGCATTAACGTAGTATCTACGAATGCATTGAAAAAAATCAAATGTCCCGTACGAGTGTTAGGTAAGAAAAGATGCCGGGTCCTTATTTACCGTCACAAATGAGGAAAACTTTAAACGTGCACGTGACTTGATTCTGTTATAGACAGACAGATAACTATTTATAAATTGGCACATGGTCTGTAGATTTATTCATGGTTTTGTCTAATAAATCATTCACAACAAACTTGGATTTCATTGAATCTGTGCAATATAGGTCCCAAAACAACTCACACAGTTATTAAAACAACAGCCTTTGGATATCTTCAAAAATATTCGCATCGCTATGTTGATGAATTTGACATCTTTTCAAACATAATTGTCACTAGTGACTAAATATGGATCCATCATTACGAACCAGAGAGTAAACGACAGAGAATGAAAAGGAAACAGCCAAATTCGCCTTTCAAAAAAAATGTTCAAAAGCCATCCATCCGCAGAAAAACTGACGCTTGCAGTTGTTTGGGACTCACAAGGCATGGTACTGAAGCATTATCAGGAAAGGGGTATAACAATAAATAGTGCGTATTACAGTGAGATGCTTACTGACAAATTGAAGCCTGAAATTCGAAGCAAACGCCAAGGAATACTGTCAAAAGGTGTTGTTGCACGAAAATGCTCGTCCACATACTGCTGCTCATACTGATTAAATTCTTCAGAAACTCAAATTCTAATTACTGGCTCATCCTCTGTATATTCCCGACTTTGCCCCATTGGATTTCCACTTGTTTGGGCTAATCAAAGAAGCATTAAGGGGTTGTAGATTTACCTCGGATGAAGCAGTGAAAGAAGCGACGCATTCCTGGCTCGTAAATCAACCAAAAGCCTTCTTTTAAAGGTTTCGGGAAGTTTAGCAACGATAGTCTAAGTTCATTGAAAAGTAAGGCGACGATATTGAAAACAATTAGCAGTTATTTTTTCTATTTGTATTACGATAAAATTTAACCACATCCACATTGCATATATTAGCTGACTTACCATCGTATATACAGTAGAACCTCCCTATAAAGGACAGATAATTACAGAGCCAAAGTGTCCTTTAGGGAGAGGTTCCCTCTTACCGGAGAGTTGCTAAATTGTAAAAATGGTAATTTTGCAAATGAAAACTGTCCTTTGTAGAGAGGTGTCCGCTAAAGGGAGGTTCTACTGTATATATTTATAATTCCAACATCACATATATAATTAGATATTATATATTTCTGAAAATAATATGAGAGAATATATAATACTTCCATATACATAGAGATTTTAAAAGCTTCCCCAACGACAACATCTTACTTTCAAAACATACACCTCATAGATATCAAATGTCGCCGGTCATCTGTTTTTTTTTCTTTGAAAGAGACAGAGGCTATTTTGTTTAAACTTGGTTATATAGTATGTTTTTAATAACTGTGTATCAAATTTAATTCATAGTTATTGTATGAATTCCTATATACATGCTAAAAGGAACAAATTCCTTAAGTGATTTCTCCATGAGTGTATTTCTGCCAAATATGTTGAATATGTCAACCTCAATTTGGGTAGACTCTCAAGGAAAAGTTATCGAGAAAATAATTACAAAGGTGTTGTCAATTTTCAAATGTCTTTATTTCCTCAAAGTATGTATTGCCTCTATTAGAAACCAAAATAATGTTTGGAAAGTGCACCATTTAATATCCCGTTTCATAAATATATATTCATTATTAATCGTGATTTTTAGCAATTTCGAATAAAACAAAAATCAAAATGGCCACATAAGTAATTGAAAGATTATTGCATTTATGGAAAGGTCTTTATATATTAACAACCAAAAGAACTATAAATTAATTAACATGGCAATCTTTTAGTATGAACTTTTTATTATCGAAACTTATAATTTAAATGAAGTACTGGTTTTGATAAATTAAAACAGTCAAAATCAGACCGCCATATGGGGCTGAATGGATTTCAGCTTTATGAACCAATTGTAGTGCCTGCTGGTCGGTTTGAAGTGAAATCTCTATTGAAGAGAAATTATCTTAAAAGAAGTGGATTTGGAATTATGAGAAAAAGGTCGCTAATCTAAATGCGTATTTTCAAAAAAGCATCATACAAATTTTGACATCAATGAAACGATGAAGTTTGCTAGACATGTGATGCGCGGATCAGCAGGAGAGACATTGCTGACAGTGTTGGAGGGAAAGCTCCGGGGGAAGAGATCGAGGGGAAGGAGACGACAGGGATACACAGACGATCTAAAACAATGGACTGGACGATACGAGGAGATGAAGAGGATGGCGGAGGAAGTATGGAGAGACCATGTGGTCAGTCACACTCAGTAGAGAAGGCATTGAAGGAGGGGGAGGAAACAATATTTTAAATATTGATATTTTCTCATAGTGCTATAATAAAATAAAATTGTGAAAACATATTTTGAGAAATAAAAAAAATCATATTATCAGATTAAAGTAAAAACATTAGTGGAAAAAAAGAAACTTTTCCCTGGAGGATGGAGGATGTTTTTGTTTTAATATTGATTCAAGGGATTATTTTATCGAATAATCCAACATATTATCAGAATTTACAATATTTTATATTAATTCCTAAACAAAAATATGCTTTTTTTGAAAAAAAAACATTATTTCGAATTTTGATCATCATGAAAAAGTTTAAACCTCAGATATGGCACTCAAAAATGATTGTAATAGAAGTTATTCTTTGGGAAGCATAGGAGTCTCCGTTCTCTTGTTCGGAGTAAATAAATTTGAAAACAAATTAGTTTCAAAATTTATAGTTTATACATTATTATAAACGAATATTCATAGATAAACTTTTGAAAGTGTCCTCTCTATAACTTGATGATTTAGAAAGCCTAGCTTAATCAGTGGGCGAGTGGTGTCTGATGAACCTGAATTTATAGGTCTGTCGCCTTTTATTTTGATATAAGTCGAAGAGAGATTGAGATTTTGAATCTATTTTATTACAACGTCCATATAAGGTTATATATTAATACTCTATATACAGTTATCAGCGTCATAATCAAGCAACAATTCTAAATCAATTCTGTCACCGTTTGCTTTGTGAATGGAATAAATACCCAAATATGGTCATTTCTCATAACCATCGGTGGTTCAGTGGTAGAATGCTCGCCTGCCACGCGGGCGGCCCAGGTTCGATTCCCGGCCGATGCATTTTTTTTAACAATTTTTAAAACTCATTTATATATTATACTAGAATGACATCCACGGCGTCATTTTATAATTATAACGAATAGTATTTGAATAAAAGCATTTAATCGGGTAAAACCCGGGCGTTGCCCGGGTCATTCGGCTAGTTAAAAAATAAATAAGATTATATAATGATAAATATAGCAAAATAAGTAAATATATAAATTTATAAAATAATTGATAAATTTATATATATTTATATATAATAAATTCATACATTGGTATCGCCATCTGCGGGAAAGGCTCTGCCAACGTTGGACTGCGAGATTTCTTTCCCACGAAGTAAGAAGGTCGATGTGATGGCTAGCGTTACCAACTAAAGACCAAAAGGGAAGTGGGTGACTGGTATTTTCTTTTAATATCAGACCATCATATTAAAATAAAATGTCTTTTCACATGCTGCGGACTTCTCCCTATAACCCCGTTTGTCGGATTATTTTTCTACTAGGACCAAATAGGTATAATCTTTGAGCCTGCGCAATGGCTAATGCCAGACAAACCAGTCGCAAATACAAAGGTGAAAGAAAGACCCAGGAATAAGAAAACATCAAGTACGCGGGTAGAAAGCCTGAAAGGGTTGTCCACGTCTCGTGTGACCTTCAGCGCAATAGTGGACGTACTTGAGGCCCCTGAATCACGGTTCCGAGTTGTGGATGAAACCTAAATAGCGTAAACAGACGTTGACAGATTCTTCGTATTTGAGAATCACTCTATCAACGACGATGCTGCCGCGCCATTCCAGGACTTTAAAGGTGGTTTTGTCCACTTCGATGAAAGCCGTGTAGGTGCCGTTCCTTGTCGCCGAGTGATGCACCACGTGCACCACCTTGTCACCAGAAAGTGGACTAACGGCTTGAGTGGCCAGGAAGGTTTTCTCGATGGTGGAGTTAGTGGTTTCCCTCTCCACCCTGAAGAGGTGGCGGCAGGATTTACTTCTGCTGGGGGATCTTCATGTCTTTCAGCTTGTTAGGCAGGGAGAAGCTGACTGTAGGGATGATGTCTGGATAGCTTGTGTGGAAGGACACTCAGACACCTGGGGTAAGTGGATGGATAGAGGATCGTAAAAAATATATATTTAGGTAATTAGAAAGCATATATTTGATTGAATAAAATAGTGGCAAATGAATAATATTATTTAATCGAAATTATGCCTTTATATTACCTAAATATTCAAATATGGGTTGCGCAATTTTCACACACACACACATATATATATATAGCCGACACCGGCAAAGCTTCTCGTCCAACTTGTAGTTACGAGCAGAAGTGGGAAGTGCACATCCTAAAGACAAAAATGATCAAACGAGAAAGAGCATGATTTTTTAAGTTTTGAGTGAAACCCAGGAAGGGGAATGGACTTGGGTAAGGTCTCAGAGTTTGCTGATGAATCTGGCATTATAGTAACCTAATTATTTCTGACCACTCTGGGCTCAGGAGAACCACAGCTTATATACTGACGTCAGAGTGGGCGGATTCCTAAGACATTTCTCAACCAATCTAGAACTGCCAACGACCCATATCCCTACCTCATCCTTTAATTGCTCGGACGGTTAACGACCTTTCAGGGGTTCGCTGTCCTTTTACCGAGTCTTTCTTATTTGAAGACCTTCTTCAATTACATTTATTTTACTATGCATACTAAATTTTATGCTCAACATAACACATTGAAATACAACATATTTATATATACAATGCTTTCTCAATGTTTATATGGGTAAGACATGAATGTATTTACTCTTAATTTATAGCCTATATGAAAAAAAAATGAAGATATTGAAGCTTTATAAAACATGAATGTTTCTTTTTTATCCAAAACAAAAAACAAACTTCTACTGTTTTCACTGCGACGAAAAATATATTGAGGAGAGCTTTGCTCATCAGTGCTGGACCCTTCGAGCGGTTTCGCTAATTCAATCCACCAGACCGCTTCTTAGAGCTCTAATACTGTATTGGACGATTCTGCATAGTTTGCTTGAATATTATTCTAAGATTCCACCCTTCATTCCTGCATATATAAGTAGAATCGTCCAATACAGTATTAGAGCTCTATGAAGCGGTCGAAACCTCTAGGAGAGTTCACCACGGATAAGCCAAGACCTCCACAATATATCTTTCATCTTAGTAAGGACAGTATGAGTTTGGATGTTTTGGATTAAAAAATAAACATTTGTGCTTTATAGTGCTTCCATTTCTTATGTCTCGAAGTCACATTATCGCCTTGTAATTAAATAAAATTGACTTATTATTTGGCTTATTAGGAAGGTTTCTTAACCATTTCATACTTTATAATGAATGTGATAGTAAAGATAGGTTAGATTAAGAAAATAAATCTTTCAAGTTTGAATAAGCACTTTTTTGTCCGTATATATCAAATTTCTTGTTTGGTTCTTTGCTATTGATTATCCTAATTTTACTGTAATTTCTTTCCAAATCGTTGTAATTTAGTTCTACTATATTTAACCCGGAATATGTAAACCTTTGTTCATATTAGGTTTGCAAATTACTTCGTAATCTAAGTATTCTAAAAAACATATATAATTGCGGCAACTAAACAATTTTTTAAAAATACCTTTTTGGTAATTAAGTTAAAGACAAGATTGCACTTAGATTCAGTATTTCAAATACTTCGTGGATTTGCGCTAATCAATATGTAATTAAAATGTTCTATCGAGAGAGAGTGACATCAAAATTAGTATAAATAAAAAACAATTCTCTGAGGAAAGTCTTTTCTGAAATAGAGACGGATATTAGCCAATTGTCTTTTATTTATAATTCTACCGAAGTGATTATATAACACTGATAGACAAAACTTAAGGAAGTTGTACCTTATAGCATATATATATATATCTCAGAGTTTTTTTCTGAATCCCGATATATATATGCTATAAGGTACAACTTCCTTAAGTTTTGTCTATCAGTGTAATTAACGAGTTATATCAATAATAGTGTTAAATTGTGGTGTGCTATAATATTAAATATTTTATAACATATAAATACGACTCGAGTATGGTTCGTGAACTTACACTGTTGCATATAAAACTTGTACAAAGCCCCTGAGGTAATTTCTACCAATGAGATATTCTTCTGTTTATTTTTTTATTCAGAGAGTTGGACAAAGTAATTTTGCCACACATATACCGCCGATATTAATAAATATTCTATACTAACCAAAGTATGAATATCTTTGTGAAAATTATTTCATATTCGAAATTATATTTCATCAAATAATTCCATTTGATAAATTTACATTATAATTGAAAGTTATTGAGAATTTTATAATTTAACTAATTATTTTTTTAACCAATCTTTTTTCGAGAGAAACCATTTTTTAAATGAATAATATTTCAGTAAAACTAGATGTTATGAATAATTTACTGTTTTAAATTGTGTTCATTTAGTTTTCAAAATAAAACAGAGTTGGAGAGACGTTCTACACAAATAAATTTGAAAGTAAAATTAAAATGAGAATCCCACATTGATTATTGAACATCAATAAAAATCATTTGAAAAATATTTATTTTCAATGATAATTCTTTTAGAAGTTCTCTTCCTCCCTCCAAACCAATTTTCTCCAATCTGCTAGTCTATATGAACGTGGACTATCTTTGTTTTACCTAATTGCATATTCACTAGGAAAGCGGTATGCAATTTAAAATTTTCAAAACTACTTTTCTGAATTAAGTTTAAATCAAATATTTTCCATAAAATGTGCCTATATATATATATTACCCATCAATAGCTACATCTAATCTATTCTATATTAATTTATATAAAAATTTATTGAATCAATCATGAATAATCAATTTTAAAAATTAATTGATTTCAATAATTCTTTGTTATTATTGAAGTTTTTTCTTGAAATTCTCTATTCTCTTATTCCTATAAATTTTGACTATTCAATATAGTTTGTTGACACTCTTAATCAATTGTTATAAAAATCTAAGATAAATTAGACAAAGATAAATGTGATTATTCACAATTTTGTGATAAAAATATTGTAACAGAGTATTTATTATTTTATTAGGAGAGATTTTTTTTATGTTCATATTTTTCTATACTCTGTAAACTTCCCGCTTTTGCTTATCTTTTGTTTATAACTTATAGTTCGTTCTTGCCTGAAATAAATTGTTGTCTCATCCCGAAGTTGGTCTTCTTTAATTTTTCACGTGGCAATATATGAAAAAGCTGTTCTCAGGAAGGGAGGCTCCTCCATCTTGAGAGAGTCCTCCTCCAGACAAGAACAGGATCAATTTGAACCGCTCTCAGTTCAATGTTGAGATGATACTCATAGAGAAATGTCTTGTCAGACACCAGGATGGCGTCGTCATCCAGGCCTCTCCCGAAGACCCAGCCCTGTAGGTCAGGGGACCTATACTATCCTATAAATGTCAAAAAATGTCTTCAAAACTGAATCAATAAATTACATATCTAGAATTGTAGAACGATATTTTAAAATTATCCCGCATGTATTTATTTTGAACGAAAAATCGAAATTTATTTTAAGGAGAAATAGCGATTATTTCTAACCTTAGGGATGAAGTATGAAAGGAGTTATTGTTGTCTACAATCATAAGTCGCATTAAATTGTATTATAAATTACTTTATATAATATCTAGAATTACTTGTCCTCAGCAAAACACCTGATAGAATGTAAACGACATTATTGATACAATTGAAGAATTATCTGTTGAAATCAGGTCTGAATAGTTGAGTGACTGTTCTCGCTAATGTTGCAGAATTTAAAAATTATGAGAAATTTCTTGAGAATTAAACATTCAATCTTAAATAACACTATGGCGAGATACCTGTGAAATTCTTGCGAGACACGCTTGTAGGATCAGTCCAAGAGTTGTATGTTTATAGAGCGAGATTTCTTGCGGCTCTCCCATCCCAGTCATGTCTCCTCCCTTGCCGCTTCACATCTAAATCTTGCAAAAATATTTCAGTTTTAAAGTTTTTAACTATCATCTCCTTTAAGCGTAATTCACTATATGTAGCGATATATTCATCAATATATTACATATTTGATAAACCCAGACACACCCATTTTATAAATAATATTAACGGCGTTTATTTTTAGGTTTATGATTGAATTTCCAAATATTTATCAATTATCTTGGTATTTATTGATCTGTTTCCAATAATCACATACACTCACAAAACTTACAAAACTACAAAACACTACAAAACTTAAGGAAGTGAAAGTCTTTAATGTCGCCAGTCGTATGGTTTTTTTTAAAGAGAGAGGAAATTTTGTTCACACTTGGTTATCTCGTGTGTCTTCAATAATAGTTCCAATATACATGAAAAAGATACCTCTTTAAATTTTGTCTAATAATGTTTATGATTAATAATGAGTGATATAATAGATTAAAAAATGTATAAAATATTTTTATAGCAAAAAAGAAAGCAATATTTCGAGGAACTGAACGATTCTACTTTCCAAGAATTTGACAACTCACAGCTGCGCGTCAACATTGCAATTGTTGATATGTACCAGTAGTGGGATCTTTTCTGACAGGCATTTAAGAATTGAACCTATTCTTGAGGTATTTATATTTATCTATTTATGTTATTCTTGTTATCTCTGGAGGGTATAGTGTGGTGAAAAGTTTTGTGTAGAGACGCTTATAGTGTTTCTCTTCGTATTTTATCCGTGTCTGGTGATATCTTCGCATTCCCTGTGTAACCCCGGTCCGATCCCTACCAAAGCAGCAATAAAGATAAGTACTGTTTTATTATTTTATTTAACCAGTTGTAAGTTTATCTTTTTATTGGTACTTTTGAGTGTGCGCTTTTGTGTGTTTAGTTACTATTACTTTAGGCCCTAGTCTATTGCATTTTGTGTTAACCCGTACAAAGTAACATTTGTCATTGGCACTCCATTGGCATTCCATAAATAATCTCTTCAGCGTTATCATGATGTATATAATTTCACCGCATGTTCCAGTTAGGATAGTTTCGCGTAAAGCGTATCTACGCTCAAGCTCTGCTTTGCCTAGACGCCCTAAACTTCTTCTGGTCCCGGGAGAAGTTCGCTGACCTTTCTCTAATGGCGTCTTTCTACTCCTGAATGGTACTGCGGTCGATCTTACACCAAAGACGACTCAACACTAACTGACACACACATACACTTTATTTTGAATTAAGTACAATATTTATAGTAAGGGGCATATTTACATATATATTGATTAAACATATCAATAAATTTAAATAACTCGGATTTCTTTATCACAAACAACAGATTTACATAACCGTTTTCCGACAGTATGTGTATTAATGATAGGATACTCGACTAGTAAAGAAAGGGCTCTAATATTTTATAATGATGACTCTTGCGCGCTGTTTTCTTTGTTCTTCTAAGGGTTTTCCTGTTTTTCTTATGCTTACGGATAGACAGAAGCTAAGCGGGATTTTGTATATCCGATTATTTTCTATTTCAGGTTTGTAGATGGCTTTGGTGATGAGTTGCAGTCCCTTATTTTCATGCACACTTACAACAAACTTTTTTAAACCACATTCTAACTACGCTGCAAAAATATATTTTCTACAATTTTATTTTTATCAAACATAAATATTTTTTTTTGAAATCATAATATAAAATAAGACATATGCGCTAGAAAAAGCTGATATCATATAAAATTACAAAGGACATATATAACACAAAAATATTTCTTTCCGAGGATAAAATCCACTTGACACCTTATTACAGAATAACGCAACAATCTTTTTTCACACATTAAATATTTTAAAAATATAATAAACCTTTTATAAATATGATTCATAGAAGCCCGGTATGTTTTAAATATCAACTATGTAAGATATATAAATATTCAAACAACCAAAAGGTTTCACATCCAGTAGCCTATTTTACTAGAAAACTACCCAAGTTTGAACATAATTATGGAGTTTCAGAATTAGATATATTCTCTCTAATTACAGCAATTTAGAGATTTTATCGATACATTCACAATATACATTGCACATCACCATTAAATTGCATTAAAACTTCTTCAAATCCTCAGGTAAAGTTTTCAGACAGTCATTACTGTTAGCCCAACATGATTTGACTTACAACATGATAATGGCGCACGAAATCTTGAGGATAATATAATATCCAGAGCACCAAAGATTCAATCTTCTTCCTATTGGCAAATACTGTATTAAGCACTATTAACAAAAGAGAAATTTTCGCGTAATAAATATTGTCGAAATGTATGTATTATTTTATTAACAGAGTATCATTTTTAATGTTTATACTTTGCTATCTGTAAACTTCCCTCTTTGCTTATCTTTTGTTTTTTCATTCTTAGTTCGTTCTTGCCTTAAATAAATTGCTGTTTATTAATCTCGAAATAGGTTTTCCCTAATTTTCCATGTGGCAATATAAACAAGTAAAATGTGTGTGAGAGGCATGTCGGAAGATAGAATCCTCTGAAATATAAATTGTAAAAGCACACTGCCTTCCAGGATAAATTTATTGATTTATTTAACCCATCTCTCAAGCTTTCGAGTATCGCAAATCTTTCTACCGGAGTATGAAACAGATGTATACTCCTTTAGAAGGGTTTTTAATACCAGAAAGCTTGAGAGATGGTTTGAATAAAACAAGAGACTTATCCTCGGAGGCAGTGTGCTTTTACAAAATGACATGTTTCATATCTAAAAAATAATTCAAAAGGATTCATATACACCACTAATACTTAGTAAAAACTCATGACTAATGGTATATAAACAATGTGGAGATACAGAAAGAATAAACATGACAAATTTATTCCTTACAATATAATATTATGCTATTCTGAAACATGTCAAGTTAATAAATCCTGAGTCAATTAGACCCTATATGGACCTCTATAATTATTACTTACAGTCACAGAACCTTGCCATATATTATTCTATGAGCTGCAAAATAAATGATAGAGTAAGATACAGATGGATGGAAAGAGGAAAGCCGAAATGGATGTTTGGGATTGTAAATAGAACAGTAGGAAGCAACAGCTCTATAATAGAAACTGATGGAATTAAAAAGAAAGTACACACTAACTATATGAGGAGAAGTATGGAGAGAAAGGATGTTTCGTCATCAGAAGAAGGAAAATAAACTTATTTTTCTATAAGTTCTGATATTTTTTATTTTGTTTAAAATAAATGTGTTTACACTATTTTTCTAATAAATCATTTAATAAGAAAAATAACACTATGATACCTTGAGAGGGCTACATAATTATAGATCATCCAAACATAGCTTTTCTTAGTAAATTAACAGTGGTAGACTCATAGTGGTTAAAAACAAAAATTTTCAAATACAAACCACTTTCAAATATCAGTGATAGAGCACTCACAACGACACAATTTCAAGTAATTAATTCACATGGTCCACAACAAAAATTGATAGAATAAATTAAGCTCTCATATTTTAATAATATCAAAAAGCATACAGGAATAAGTTTCTGCATAATTTTATATCTCGATCTTTCGGGATAACATGTCCTTCAACAGAATAAACTTGTAGTATAACTACTTAATATTAACTATATGCAGTGTATAGTGTGTAGATATATAGATGTTATGCTGCTAATTGCTCTAGCTGAAGGGCCTGTTAGCTCGAAAGCTAAAAATATAATTCTGCAAGAAACTTGGCCCTGTATGCTTTTGATGATATCAAATTATAATGCAGACGATATGAACGTGTTTTTTTAGTAAAAAAAAAAAAATCAATATATGAATAAACGCAAATATTTTCCATGGATAAAACATATGTTAGAAGTAGTAAGAGATATTCATATACCCCTACCCCATATATTTACAGGATTCAGATTTAAGTTTTTTTTTTTAATTCATCTTCATCACACAACGATGATATACTTGAATATACTAACACATCTATACATAAAATAATCTCGAAAATTGTCCATACAATGAACACCAAGTACATATGAATACTTATGACAAAATATATAACGTGCACCATTTCAGATTCATCAAATTGGAGATCAAGTATTGGTGAAAAAACCTTTTATTCTAATACATAAAAAGTAACTATACATATATAATATACAGTTATCAGCGTCATAATTAATTATTTTTTAATCAATTCTGTCTCTGTTTGCTTTTGTGAATGGAATAAATACCCAAATATAGCCATTTATCATAACCATCGGTGGTTCAGTGGTAGAATGCTCGCCTGCCACGCGGGCGGCCCGGGTTCGATTCCCGGCCGATGCATTTTTTTTTACAATTTTTAAAATTCATTTATATATTATACAAGAAAGACATCCACGGCGCCAATTTATAATTGTAACAAATAGTATTAGAATAAAATCATTTAATCGGGTAAAACCCGGGCGTTGCTCGGGTCATTCGGCTAGTTTAATATAATGGAGAGACCTTATATCATACTAAAACAGTTAAAACAAATCATTTCGAGAGAGAGTCAAAAGGATATGACAGAAATTATTCATGCAAATAATTCAAACATATATTTTGTAGACACTTTTAACATAACAAAAATTATATAGAAAACTTGCCAAAAAATAGAAACACAACCTGAATGGAAAAAATGGTATACACGTATATTTCTCATATGTTGATATGATTTTATTTTAATCTATTTAAACTTATTTGTCACATACAATACTATATTTCTTAGTACAAAGCAATATTTTCATTTGTTACTATATTTCTGTTGCAACAAACTAATAAAAAATGTAAATACAAAACATTGAGTTTATTGGGCTTCAATGTGTTCATTTCCTGTAAATAGAGATGGCCCGTTATATACAAAACATCTTAATGATTATGATATTTCTATAGTTAATTTGTTTCATTTCTGGTTGAGAATTACCTCCCTCTCCTTGCAGTGATTCTAGCATATTACATCCAACTCTTGTTAGATATAGCGAACAATTGCTCAACAACTTTTACGTGCTTTTGTCACATGGCCAACTTGAATAAATTTTGTATATTTAGTTTATTTACCTTTTAATACTTTGTTCAAATATTCGTTCCTTATCTACCTTATCTGTTTTCGTAACCATAATTTGCTTGAATGATTCATGTTTGTTCCTATAATATTTTTGTTGTTTGATTATAAATAACAAATGTACTTGTATAATAAGTCGGTGGACGAGGGGTTAAATCCCTCGATTCCCGACAGCCATGAACCGGGATCAAATCCTGCATTGGACATTTTGTTTTAATATGTGAATAACCTTCATATATTATTCATTGTTGGAATATCATAAGCTAGGTTTCTTATTTTGAAAGGCACCTAGTAAAGTTATTTTGTAACCATGTACTTGTATCACCATTAAAACATAGATTAGTTATTTTTATATAGGTTTATATTTTATTTTACACCTATTTAAGGAGGTGTAGGGCTGAAGGAGGAGTCCCCAGTGGGCGCGGTGGTAGGGGTAGCTACGCCGGTGTTGGAGAGTGCCTGCCCGGAGACATCCTCAGCCAGGATAGGCTTCTTGGCGCCATACTCTACGGTCATCTTACCTGACACCATCAACATTTCACTCTATATAGGAGGAATAATGGGAAGAAATCCATACTCGACTGGATGGCGAGGCACAGTGCACGTTTCTCGAGCTCCACTCCGTCGTTCCACATAATAAACCCCCCAAGGCGTCTGTTTTTGAAGATTTTGCCCCTACGTTGAGGAGCACCGGGACGATCGATGTAACTAGCCCATAAAAACCTAAGGCAACGACGATCTCTGCCTCTAAGAACCTAAGAGCATGTTGCTGTGACATTTTCCGCCATTCTGCGGAAGTAGAAGGTCTTGAGGAGAGTATCCATAGTTACGAGGTCTTCCTTATTAAGGCGCTCCGCGAGGACCTCGGTGGCAAGGCCGACGAGAACGTGGCCTGACCAGCTAGAGTTTGTTAGTTCCTCCGACTCCACATAGAGACACTGAAGGAGGGTGCTCGATAACTGCTGCACCCTCGATTTTTTAGGCGTCGCTTTGAGTTCCAGTGAAGACCGTGGACGATTGGCAGAGGCTTGCTGCGGAAGGTGTCGGCACTGTTCTGTCTACATGTGAGACCGTTAGGCTGCGCCGTTGAAGTACGCTTATATGTTAATGTCCTCCGGTTTTTTTCTGCTAACCTCGGTGTAGGGAGCGTGCAGCGTCGTGTTGTCCCATGTCCTCCAGATATTTGATAGCGTGGTGGACGGCACTGTTAGGCAGCAGCTGGCAGTTCGCCGCTGTGGTCAATGACCCGGCGCTGACCGCGGGGGAGATGGCGTCGGCTTGACGTCCCGCTGCTGAAAAGAAGTTCTTCTTTAGAATTTCTATTGCGGATATCTCAGCTGTGCTTCCACTGATATCAATATATACTCTTCTATGGGGATTTCAGGACTTTTATAAAGTAAATTATAGTAGGTTACATAATTTCATCGCTAAACAAAACGGCGGAGCTCGAGATTTCATCTTTCTAAATACAAGACTGCATGAGTGGATTTTCGGGTTCAAAAAGGTTCCGAAAACCCGTTAAAATTAATTTTGCATCGACAACCATCAAGCTAGCATTAGAAACTTCAGAACCTTCTCTATCACAAAAGGTGTAAAGAAACCTTCTGACAGAAAAGTCTCGAGAAAAGTGTCTGTAAAAAGGATATCATGAACAACGAAAAAATATGGTTACACGTCAGTGAAAATATTTTTTTCTTATGGACATTTTTCTGTCAAAACACAGATGGCTAGCCCACAATACATTAGTAGTCCTTCTTTCCATGAATACCAAGTACCTTTAAGATGTGATGGTATTTTCATGTGTCTCTTGAGAGAATCATGGTATTGGTATGTGCCTCTCTTGTGAAGATGGTGGTATTCCAATGCATCTATGGTGATAAATATCGTATTTGCATGTGTCTCATGTGAATATTTTGGTGCTTGCACGCGTCACTTGTGAAGATGGTGGTATTAGCACGTGTCTCTCGTTTTGATGATGGTATTAGCACGTGTCTCTCGTGTTGATGAAGGTATTGGAATGTTTTCTCGTGTGAGGATGATTGTATTGGTATGTTTCTTGTATTGATGATGCTAATCGCATGTGTCTCTTGTGTGGACTGTATTCGAATGTGTCTCTTGAGAATATGAGGGTAATCGCATGTATCATTTGTGAGGTTGATAGTATTAGCATGCATTGATAATGGTATTGGTGTATGTCTTTGTATTTATGATGGTATTGGTGTATGTCTTTGTATTGATGATGGTATTGGTGTATGTATTTGTATTGATGATGGTATTGGTGTATGTCTTTGTATTGATGATGGTATTGGTGTATGTCTTTGTATTGATGATGGTATTGGTGTATGTCTTTGTATTGATGATGGTATTGGTGTATGTCTTTGTATTGATGTATGTCTTTGTATTGATGATGGTATTGGTGTATGTCTTTGTATTGATGATGGTATTGGTGTATGTCTTTGTATTGATGATGGTATTGGTATATGTCTTTTGTGAGGAGGATGGTATTGGTGTATGTTTCTTGTAAGGAAGGTAACATTCATATGTGTCTCTCGCGAGGATTATAGTATGCCCTATTCACATATCCATACAAGAACCTAGGCTCAATTTCAACGACAATTACAATTTATAAACACCGTAGTCCTGCTTTGGTTGAAGGAGATGATTTCAGGAATTAAAGGTTTGTTTGGCAAGATTCAGTTCGCTGAAATTCAGCGAGGAAGACTCAGGAGCGGTTATTAGAGTACATTTTAGCATATCATCGATCACACAACAAAATTAAAAAAAAAGAAAACAACACTCAGTTTGGTCTCAAGCTCCTCTTAGTGCAATACTATGGATTATTATGTGTGGGATATGAAATACGCCATCCGCACTGTCCGTAACACCAAGATACGCCTGGTCAATGAGGCTCTTACAGCTCTATCTAGAAACTCCGTGAAGTCCGCATATTCCGAATATCAAAGCCTACTGTTGTAGATTTCATCATGGTCACTTTGAGTGAGTATCCATTTATCGTTTTATTTTTTAAGCCAATGACAATGAAATTTTTAAATAAAAGATTTGAAATTCATATATATTCAAAATTTGTCCATTTTACCCATAAAAAGTAATTTTAAGCCCAAATATACTTTATTTTGACAAGGAAAAAGCGTTCCGTAGAATATATATTATAAATATATTTATTTGTAGTTCCTTTTTACTTATGTAATCATATCTACAAACGTAATTTTTAGAAATTAGCTCAAAATCAACTCGCTGATATATATATATATTGAAAATAGAGCAATCCATAAATAAATCTTTAATTAAAAAGGCATATGTTGGATCAAAATATTATTTATTTTACCAATATTTTACCAATATATGCCTTTTTAATAATAATAAAAAATTTATATATATATATATATATATATATATATATATATATATATAGATGGAAAATTTGCCGGGAGGAAATTAATCCAATGAAGCAATAGTCGCCTCTCCCGTCAGATTCTGACGTTTATTTTGACGGGAGAGGCGACCATTGCTTCCTTGGATATATATATATATATATATATATATATATGTTATGAATATTTTTTTGTTGTTGTTAGAGAAAGGGTTGATAAGACAAAGGATCGATAAGATAAAGGGTTGAGGTGCAGTCGTGATAAGAAAAATATAATTATTTACCGTCAAGTAGGTTTTATTTTCAATTACTTGAGGAAGGATCACACATTAGTTATTTTCACATTATATAGAATTTATAAAGTTAATCCTATATTAGTAATTCAAAAGGATAGATATGTTAACTACACATATTTACAACAAAACTGAAATTCTTTCTAAAAACGATGATAACAAAAGTAAAATTATCAATGAATAAAATAAAATATATATTTTTTAAAATATAGAAATATTTGAGTTTTTAGATTACACATATATATCTATATACTAGCGGATGTACCCGGCTTCGCCCAGGTTTTTATCGAGGGAATGTTTGTAGTCTAGTAATAAGAAAATATACTACACCTAAAAACTATCAGAGAAAAGAGAAACCACGGAAGGTGAACAGAAAAATGCTTACAATGGATGTTATGTTTACGATATCGAGTTAAATAAAAACAAAGATAAAATTTGCATATGTTGGTCACTATAAATTTGTATATTTGTTAGGCGAAATTAGAAACATGATAAAACAATTGGGTATTTAAAAACAAATGTAGAAATAAAAGTTGAAGTATAATAAACAATGTTAAAGATTAGTTTTAATTATTAATCAAGATTGTGTGTGAATATGTGAGAAAGATGTAATATCGTTGTTGTTTTCTTGGCCGACTGTTTTACATATGGTGTTATCTTGAAATTGCTTGTTTTGAATATTTTTTAGATTGAGATTATTAGCTAGTATGTAAAAAATTAACTCTGTTGAAATTTAATTTTGTATTTATATATAAATAAAATTAACTCTGTTGATTTTTTTTGTATTTAATCGATGACAGCGAAGTTACGCATGTTAATGTTAGGAAATATATTTTGATGTTAAGCAAAACCTGCTCCATCTCGTTTTACATAAATGTTGAAAATTTGGTTGAAATGGATGCATTGTAACGAAAGTTTTTAGTGATGTCCACTTATGAAATTTCCATTTTATTAATATATATATAATATAAATCAATGTTTGTATGTTTGTTTGTTTGTATGTCCGGTATACAAATTCGCAGTAGTTCACTAATTCAAACCAAAATTTCCATACATAGGTAAAAAAATACGGGGAAGACGATAGGCTATTTTAAAAAATATATAAATCAATTATTAAAACTATATATTCAAATTATTCTACTTAGCTCACGAACAGCGCCCTCTATCAAAGATTAGATTAAATTATGCTGATGCAAACAAATAGATAATGCTAATAACAAACAATTATTTAAAAAAATATCATCTAAATATATATCACTCGGGTAGATATGCACACGGGTCAATCCCGGGGCGAAGCCCGGGTCACCCGTCTAGTATATATATATTTGTAAGAGAGAGATAATAAACACACATTCAACAATTAATAAACATAAAAATAGAGAAGGAGCTTTACTATGATAATTTAGGATTAATCAACTTCCAGGATTGACCTAGGATACCAATCAAAGTAAATATATTACCTAATTTCTGGGAGTTAATATCGAAATATGTGAACTTAGAATAGTTATTTTTAGCCCAAATATCCTGTAAACGTTTCTTATAAATATATTTATATATAGTTACTTTCCTTATTAACTCATATCTACAGACGTAATTTTAGAAATTATCTCAAATTCAACTCTCGCTGATAAATCTAGGTATTTGTAAGAGAGAGAGAGGAAGCACACATTCAAGAAAATAAAAATAATAATTGAAAAGGAGTTTTACTATAATAGTTTTAGATTAATAAATTACCAGGATTCAACTAGAGAACCTATCAACGTAAATATATTATCTAATTTCTGGAAACAAAGATCCAAATAAGTGAACTTAGAATCGTCAAAATTATCAAAAAAACAGAGAACGTCTGGTGGGTGGTTAGATGACCATGTAAACATTACACGGCACGATGACCTGTTGCCCATTACGTGGGGTAAAAA
The DNA here is from genome assembly GCA_030710605.1 of Cordylochernes scorpioides. Classification (NCBI taxonomy): domain Eukaryota; kingdom Metazoa; phylum Arthropoda; class Arachnida; order Pseudoscorpiones; family Chernetidae; genus Cordylochernes; species Cordylochernes scorpioides. Next base: position 17,851,662 of record CP092870.1, read on the forward strand.
AAGGGCGTTATGATTAAAGGGGGAAAAAAGAGCAAGGGCAGAAGATGGGGTTGGCCCCTAATGAGACAGCATCTGCTGATGGACGACTTCGCTTTTTCACCACTAGGGGATACTTAATTAATTGTCAGAAGATTAGCTAGCGCGTTTTCCCTTTCTAATTAGATGTGAGTTTGAACTGTACTGAGAGTCTAGATGGGTTGAAGATTGAGTAATTTTGGAGATGCATTTAGCAGAACTCTTCGTGAAGAATTTCGGAACTCTATAGGAGAAAAGAAAAATAACGCGTTCGTTTAATAATAATATAGATAACGACTCTTAGAATTATATATAATTCGGCCAGTAAATTGTTTTATTATTATTTAGGCAGTTCGACTAAATCTTTTGTCTTCGTAAGGAGCGAATAAAAATTTTTATTCGCTCCTGGCGACGAAAAAATATTTTTTGTCGAAACGCCGAGATAATAAAAAGATTTACTGGCCGAAGGATCTTTAATTCTAAGAACTATGAATGCCGGCCAGGCAAGCCTCTATCTTTATGATTGATAATAACACACACACAGTGAATTATAGTTTTTAAATATTTAAAGAATTACTAAATGAATATAGAAAGTACTCAAAAATGTTCTAATTATATTCTAACGCTATTTTCTTGATTTTATTTGAAAATGAATCAATATCTCAAAAGAAACTCAAATGCAAACTCGTTTTAATGTTTTATTTCATTCTAAGGTTAGTATTACTTATTATGGACATTCAAAAGGTAACATGATAGAAGGATAAAATAAGAAGATATATAGCGAATTAATATATTAAGGCGCGAATATTTATCTTCACATAAAAATCAGACTTCTACTGTCCTTACTGGGGTGAAAAATATTGAGAGGGCTTGGCTCATCAGTGGTGAACCCTAACAGCTGTTTAGCCAATTTAGCCCAACAGATCGCTTCTTTAGAGCTCTACTACTGCATTGGATCAATCTGCTTATATATACTACACTGCTTCGCGTCTTAATGTCTTAATTCGTTATATATAGATGACGCGGTAATGCTCTGTATTGAGAAGATATATGTTAATGGACCCCACAAGTTAAAATCTTGAGGCCATTGGATTTGAGATATAGAAAAGAGAGCACGAGCTCTTTATGAATAAATGTTTGGAAACATCAAGAAACGAACTTTCGGAAACTATCCCAAATAACAAGAGTTTTTACTCGAAATATGCGATAATGAACAATAAAATAAAAATATTTCCGAACTAAATTTTGACTAAATATTAAAAAACTTAATACAACGAATGATACAAATTTTAAATTTAATATATTTTGAATGTGTGTATTCTTTTATATATATTGTATATAAGTATTTATTATTTTATTAACACAGTATCATTTTATGTTTATATTTTGCTATTCTGTAAACATATTCCATTGCTTATGTTTTGTTTATCATTCAGAGTTTGTTTTTGATTTAAATAAACTGCTGTGTCATCCTGAAGTTTGTCTTTCCTAATTTTCCACGTGGCAATATATTTAATCATCATTTGAACCAGTTTAAAGTATGAAAATTAATGATATTGAGTTAAATATAAGTAAAGATATCTATGATAATTTATGATAATTACGGGGGGTCGGTGGAAGGCTGGTTAAACCGTTTGGTTTTCGACCAATAGGACCCGGGTTCGATTCCCGCTTTGGACACTTTTTTCTATTAAAAAAAATGCTCCAATGCCCCCCAGTTCTTGCAAAAGTCCAACCCCACCAGCGAGTGCAAGTAACCATACGGGGCTCTGGCACATTTGTAAGTGCAAAGTCGAACTGCTTTTCACATGTGTAGAAATGTGGTGCGCTTACAGTAAAAGCAGTCGCTAACTACCCACCATGATTATCATGGCCTGTACCACGTGTACTAGGGATAAGTAAAAAAAAAATAATTACGACACGTGTTAAATACTTTCCTGAATACCAATAGGCGATAATAAGACAATTGGTTGTTTTATTAATGCATCGTCAGAGGTAGATATACATACGCACGTGTGCCCCCGTGAATTAGGCCATCGGATGTATCAAACACAATCCATATTTTATACGTCTAACCATTCATTATGTACCGGGCTCTAAAATTACTCTTTACAAACACAAACTAATGGGATTTATATTCCGAGAGAGAATTACAGAAAATAACTCAATTTAAGAAACTAAATGCACATAATAACAAAGAGTCTGATATTAAATTCAAATTTTGATTCATAATTAAGAAGGTAAAATTACCACGCGAAATTGCATGTGTGCTCTCTGAGAGAATTATTTCAATAAATACAATTTACAACCGATATTTCTGCACGAAGCCCCCAAATAACATTGTCCAGTTTTAAATAAAAAATTATACTAATTTTGCTGAAGAATTAGTATCGAGAACGCAAAAAGATTTATGTTTATGAATAAAACAGTTTGTATCAACGTTTAGTTGAGAATTTAAAATTTGATGAGATAAAAATTCGGATTAATTAATCATGTATTTATTTATTTATTCCGATTTAAAGCGCTATGTCCCCCTAGGGACACTTGCGATGTCATACATGTAGGCTGTTGTGTCTCTACAACTACTCCAGGTCACCGAGATCCATTAAGTGAGAGATAAAACCTTTATTGCCTCATAAACACTAATATGACTGAATGAACTATTTACAATTTAATGATATATATATATATATACATAAAAATAATTAACATAGTAACACAAACAAACAAACACTATGCAAAACCTTATTTGCATATCTCGACAATTTATCTAAACATAACTATTGTTATGCAAAACACCACATCTTCTCACCCCCAATTTGTTACACAATCTTTTAAGTATTCGGGGAGTCTCCGGTTTCTTATTGGTCTACTTGGCCCAGGTGTTTCCTCCAGCCTTTCCGGTGATTCGTTTGGGTCATTCATTTGTTCCCCCCTTCTTTCGGTGTTGCAAACAGAGCGCGTGGCAGCGTAACCGATATGTTCTCCCATCCATTCTTTCTTATTAGCTGTTTGAGTGTTTGTACCACTCTTTCTGCCTGTCCGTTTGTCTGTGGGTGGTAGGGAGCCGATGTTATATGCCTTATTCCGTTTATCCTCAAAAATTCCTGGAACTCATGACCCACAAACATGCGACCATTATCCGAAACAACCTGTTCGGGCAAACCATGAACAGCGAACAGATCTCTTAACACTCGCACTGTAGCTGTTGCCGTGCAGTGATCCATGATGATGGCCTCCGGCCACTTAGACATTGAATCAACAACTATTAGAAACGTTCTCCCATGGAATGGACCTGCATAGTCTATATGAATGCGTGACCATGGTTTAACTGGTGCCGTCCAAGGGTGAACTGGGCTCGGTTTAGGATTATTTCGTACCAGTTGACAATTTTCGCATCTTTCGACCCTATTCTCTATAGCCTTATCCATTCCTGGCCACCACACATGGCTCCTTGCAATTGCCTTCATTTATACAATTCCAGGGTGAGTTTCATGAAGCTGTTCCAATGTTCTCCTCTGTAGAACGGGTGGTATTACTACCCTATTTCCCCACAGGAGACACTCTCTATGTAGGGATATTTCATTTCTCCTATCGAAGTATGGCCTAAATTTTTCTGCTGGACAGTGAGCTGGCCATCCTATTCGAGTCCATTCCACAATTATCCCCAGAACAGAGTCTTCCTGCGTTAATTTTGCCACTTCCTTCGCCTCTAATGGTGACTCTTCGTTAGTTTCCATAAGAAAAACGTCAACTGGTTCCGGTGTTTCTTTACTTGTTTTTTCGTTAGGTGCTCTACTCAACGCATCCGCATTTGCATTCATTCTCCCAGGTCTATGTTCAATCTGATAGGAGTACGATGCCAATGTAAGACTCCACCTCATCATCCTCGGGGAAAGCATCTGAGGGATAGGTTTGTTCGGATTAAAGATTCCCAGTAGAGGCTTATGGTCAGTGATTATCTTAAAGTCACGGCCATACAAATATTTGTAGAATTTTGAGATGCCAAATATTATGGCCAGGGCTTTCTTATCTATTTGTGCATATCTTCTTTCCGTCTGAGACATAGTTCTCGAAGCAAACGCAATGGGTCTCTCCATTCCTTCCTCCACGTGCGAAAGCACTGCTCCTACCCCAAAGGGTGATGCATCACAAGCCAAGACCAGGGGTTTTCTGGCATTATAGGGTGTTAGCACCAAATCGGATTGAATCAAATTCTTTGCCTCTCTGAATGCTCTATCCTCCACTTCTTTCCATTTCCAACAATTTCTTTTGTTTAGTAGTCTATGCAGTGGTTCAAGTACAGTGGTTCGGTCTTTTAAAAATTTGCTATAAAAATTCAATAGTCCAAGGAGACTCTGTAACTCTTTTTTGTTTTCGGGTTTCGGAAAATTCTTAATTGCCTCACATTTCTCTTCAGTAGGGTATATGCCTTCCGCATCTATTCGGCACCCAAGAAAAATTAACGAAGATTTTTAAATTCGCACTTCTCCTTCTTAAGAGTCAATCCCATTCTTTGAATACTCTTCAATACTTCTCTCAATCGGAGGTCATGTTCCATTTCATCTTTCCCTGTTACCAGAATGTCATCCAGGTAAACGACTACTCCTGGAATTTTGGCTATTAAACTTTCCATTCGTCGCTGGAATATTCCTGGCGCACAGGAAACACCAAAAGGCAAACGGTTTACCTTAAACAATCCCTTGTGCGTGTTAATAGCCAATAGCTCTGCTGTCTCCTCATCCACCACCAGCTGCTGATATGCATCTTTAAGGTCCAACTTTGAGAAAACCTTTCCTCCTGCCAAATTGACTTGCAAGTCGGCTGCCGCCGGAACTGGGAAGGTATCTGACTCCACGATGGTGTTAACAGTACTCCAATAATCTCCACATATTCTTATTGAACCATCCCTTTTCAGTACTGGGACAATTGGAGTAGCAAACCTTGTAAATTCAACAGGAGTCAATATTCCTTGTTCCTCCATCTTCCTCAAAGCCTCTTCAACCTTAGGTCTAATTGCGTATGGCAATGTTCTAGCTCTTAGAAATGTGGGTTTCCTTAGAGTTTTGATCTTTATGTGGATTGGTGGACCTCTGTATTGTCCTAATTTCTCTTTAAACACATCCATAAATTCCTCAGTGATTTGACATACACTGTTGCCATAATTTATCCATTCAAGACCAATTCCAATCTGGTCAAACGCCTCCCTTCCAATCAGATTTGGGCCCGGACCTTCGACCACAAGCAATTCCATTGTGATATTTATTTTGTTCACTTTTACGTCGGCCTTTATTTTACCCAGAATGGATAACCTCTGTCTGTTCCATTGCACCAACTTGGTAGAATCCTTCTCTATTCTAGGCCTTTCTGACTTCACCCAAGTTTCTATATACGTCTTCTCAGAAATAATATTTTTCCCTGTTCCTGAGTCAATGTGCATATTAATATCTCGACCGCTAGTCTGTACCCTTACCATATAATTCCGCATGTTACTTGTGTCCTTCACTTGATTTACATTAAAAAGGCCATTAGTTGCCTCTGCCTCCTCATCTATCGAGCAATTATTACGATCGCTCCTCCAGTTCCCGTTCTTACAGACCCTAGATATATGCCCTAACTTCTGGCATTTAAAACATCTTTTATCTTTAAAGAAACATTGCTCTTCTCTGTGATTTGTGTTTCCACAGCGGAAACATTTAAAAATCTTCTTCTCATCCCTCAGTCTCACCTTAACAGCTCTTCCCATTACATTAATTTCTTCCTGAGGTTTTCCATCTTTAATTTCTGCAACGTTCTTTACCGCAGCCTCATGTGCCAATGCCATTTCTTGAGCCACTTTAAATGTTAGCATACTGTTCATTAACAGCATTGATTGTATCTCCCCGTTTAGAATACCGCATACTAGGGCATCACGCAACCTATCTTCCAAATCAGGGAATTCACACTTCTCGGCAATTTTCTTTAGAGCTGTTATAAATTCAGATATTGTTTCATTTGGCATTTGAAGCCTTTTCGTAAATTTAAAACGCTGCACTATTATATTTGGCGTTGGATCAAAGTATTTTTTAATCCCTGTTACCACCTCCTCCCATTCTGTCTCCAATGGATTCTTGGGAGAGGTCAACGTCCGTATTATATTATACGTTTCTCTTCCACATAGCGAGAAAAATGTTGCCCTCTTTTTTATCAACCTTTACTATATCATTCGCTATGCAATAGGATTCAAAGCGCTCTAAATAACTCGAGATTTCATTTCCATTGTTTGGGTTGAATTGTTCAATGTTCATCATTGTTCACTCACTTTACCTCGTCGCCAATGTTGTGTCTCTACAACTACTCCAGGTCACCGAGATCCATTAAGTGAGAGATAAAACCTTTATTGCCTCATAAACACTAATATGACTGAATGAACTATTTACAATTTAATGATATATATATATATACATAAAAATAATTAACATAGTAACACAAACAAACAAACACTATGCAAAACCTTATTTGCATATCTCGACAATTTATCTAAACATAACTATTGTTATGCAAAACAGCACATAGGCCTTTACCTTTCTCTATACATATTTACAATAATTTAAGCCGTAAAGAATAGTCATGTAATATTAACAAGGAGAAAGAGAGGAAACCGAGAACAGTGAACTGCTTACAAAAGAAAGAGTGTATGGCAATATGTACAATAAACATAATATAAATGATCAGTTTCTTAAAAGATATTGTTACTATATATTTTAAAATATATTTACAAAATGTATTAAATTTAATATACATTTCTTTACTGTAAATAAAAATACTTGTATCTGTTTCTATTGATATATTGTCGATTCTATAGTCTTGAAAAAACAAGACAATACTGTAAAAGATGTATTGAAGTTTGTTCCTCATGTCCACAAAAACAACTCGAGTCTTCCACTGCTCGAATTCCTTTTTAAAAGCTTTTGAAATTTCCATGATTAGAAATAAATTTAGAATTATGAAAGTTTGGCCGGAAATATTTTGATAAGTTGTTAGGGAAGAAGCTTTGAAAAGTTTTATTTGTGTTGTTCTTCAAAGTTGTCATTTTAAATTCAATAAAATGAATCATAAATATATATTTTTTACGATTAATAACATATCTTTGTGATTATATTTAAACCATATTGTGATCATATTATTTGTATTTTCTTTTGAGTTCACAGGCAAAACTAATTAATTTATATTTTAAATAAAGGTAATTCATAGAGTTTCCTATCTTACAAAACAAGTTGGAGAAGAGCTGTATGGTCTGAGAGACGACACACAGTTATTAACAATTTTCATAAACAAAAAGTCTAAAGACAAACTTAATTCTCTTCAATATAGTATATTAAAACATTGTATACAGGCCTACAGTACAACATCATCGGACTGTACACATATACTTGCACAAGTCCCCAAACTTACTGAATATATTGAAACTAACATGTTGAAAACCGAAATAAATTACAACCGATTTGACTCTTCAAGTAGGAATATAATTTCTAATTACATAAGGGAAAAATTGCAGAAATACTATGAGAAGACTAATACCATTTTCAAGTCCTTCTTCACTGATTCCCAAATACCCAAATATGTCAAGCCAAACTTTTACAATGTCCAATTTTTTACTGGACACGGTAACTTTAGATCATATTTGTACAAAGTCAGAAAGACGGATTCACCTAAATGCTCATGTGGTGCAGAAGAAGAAAATCCTGTACATATTTTAACGGACTGTCGACTTGTAGAGGACTTGAGAGTCAAAAATCAAATAAATATAAATTGTCTGAATCAAATAGTTAATAATAGATATATGTATATAAATTTTAATAGATTTTGTAGAATGTTTTTTAGTAATAGATAGCCTGGGCTGTAATATAGTTATATGCTGTAAATAGCTCTAAATTTCTGTTCTTATGTGATGTTCACTAATATTCATTATAGGGTAATTAAATCGTTAACTAACTGACAAATATGTTAATAATTTCTATTATAATAACTAATTTCCTATTAATAATTACTGTAAATAAGCTCCCAAACTTGTGTATGCATGCAAATATCCAAGACGGATATCGCGTGCTTTGTAAATGATAATAAATAAATAAGTTATTAACAATTTAATTCAAAACACCGTATCTTAGCATCAATTATCTTTTATCAAAAAATAAATTATTGAATAAGATTATTTAAAGTAAATTCATTATATTTAGCTTTCTGGCTTTCAGACATTTCTAAAGAATAATTCTTAACTATAACGCTGCCTCATAGAGAAATAATCTATTCATATTTCAAATATTTTTATACACCTAAACTTGGAACCTTTTTAGAAAAAGAAGAAAAAATATATTTACCTCTATATAATAAAAACAAGGTTGTTTTAAAAATCTTTTTAAACAAACATGCATAGTATATACCTTCGGTAATATAATAAATAAAATACAATCCGCTGAGTGAAGAGATTCTTTTTATTCCCTCGGATATAATTTTTCAAATATTTATAAATATACATATACCTGTTCTGAGAGAATATACATATCAGCTATAATGAGACCCTAGAATTGATATAATTCGCAATTTTGCTAATGTGTGCTAAGAATTGAGGAGATAATAACACAGTACACAATATACAAATGCTATATACTATTAATTATTAAAAAACTCTTATACTATTAGTTCTTTAAAATAAAATATACTTTGGCTAGAAATTGTTTTTCTAAAACGTTTCGACAACGATATTTTGTTCTCTCGATAGGAAAAATAAAATTTCAAGAATTTAGCAAGGTATTAAGGATATATCTCATTCATATACATTTTTTTTAACGCCTTGCCGAATGCTTTTTTTTTCTGACGAGGACAAAATATTTTCGTCAAACATTTTAGAAAATACAAATAATTTCAGGCCGAAGAGTATTTTATTTTAAAGACATTTAAATACCGGCCAGGCAACCTCTATTTTCAGCATATTCTATTAATTATCAGGCAATATGCTATTAATAAATTTCGGGTATACCTATATATAGATTATTAATGGAATGAAAATTTCATTACTATGGCTTACAGAATTAGACGTTGTTGTTTATTGTTTATATGGGAGTAATGGTCGACAAGTTTTCTTAGTTTGATAGAATGGCCGGTGATATACTGATATACAGTGATCTATTGTCAGGATTTATTGTGTTTCTAGTATATGGAACGCTGGAGGTTCCCCATCAACCTCATTCCTTCTGGGAGGTTGCACGTTGTGAGGCGTTCATCAAGCTGCACGACGGCGTGAAGTTGTCCCATATTCCAACTCGAATGGAGGTGAAATCAAAGGGTATTGAAGCTCCTATATATGTGTCATATGGGATACGTTGTTCCATCTGCCACAAAATGGGCCATACAGGAGCTAATTGCCCCCGAGAGTGTGGTTTTCAGGAGGAAGGGATAGTCATCCCTGAACAACAGCCTGCTGAGCGTCCGAGTGCTTGGAGCAAGCACCTCTCTTCCCAAGTTCCTCCCTCAGCCGCTACAGAGCCTTCACCCCACACCTCTGCTTCCGCTTCAACACCTTTGTGCAAAGAGAATCAGGGAAAAGACTCTGATATGTCTCTGCCTCTTTCATCTGCGTCTCAAAAGTCCCCTCATTCCCAGGAAAAGCGCAGTATGGCACAGATACAAATCAAATATATCAATTTAATTACCATCTATCGGTAAAATTTGTAACTAATATATTTACTAGCAATGTGTTTCTTTTCAATAATATCATCAAATATTATCTCTACAGACCTTTTTGTAAATTGTAATGGTCTGTAGAGATATATTCTGATGATATTATTGAAAAAAGAAACACATTGTCAGTAAATTTATTAGTTACAAATTTTACAGATTAAAATGGACATACTGTTTCAGAATGAAAATGAACAGAAATGTTCACAAAAGTCCAACCGTTGGGCTTGGAAAAAGGTGAACTCCTTCAGGCTTTTGCTCGCAATGGCAAAATGAACACGCTTTTAGCCAAATCCAACAACGAGCAAGAGAAAGCCATTGAAACCCTCGCCAGCACGTTGATGGCTCTTATAGGGAGCAAAGGTAGAAATTGCCGCGTGCCAGAACCTCTGCCCGGCAGACTAAATGAGCTTCCAAATCGCGACCCTGAATGCGTGTGGCATTTCCGCTTTTCACCGAAGAAACCACCTCTGCTGTTTTCTCAAGGAGCATGAGATGGACATCTGCTTCCTGAAGGAGACCAACGTCATGTCCCTGGAAAACACAGGAAACCTCTGCCACGGCTACAGCGTCGTTGTTTTGCCTGCAACAACCACCGTGGGACCGTCTTCACGGCCTGCGTCGTTGTTAACCGGCAGCAGATCCTATGGCCTGGCAAGATGGCTGTAATCGACCTCACCGTCCGGGGATTCTCCATGACGTGTGTCAACGCCCACATCTTTCATGCTCCTGAAGAGCTATGCCGCCAGCTCCAGACCATCGCAGCTTTGGCGCCTGAAGAAGGTGCGTGGATCCTCGGTGACCTGAACATTTCCGAGGAGTCGGCGAAGGACATAGCATCCGGTTCAGGAGAATCCCTCGCGGGGCTCCTGGACCAAGCCGACCTCGTCGACGTCATCATTTTCTTCATTGCTGCAATGCAGCACACCAGGGTTGCCACCATCGGAAGCCGGGTCGACGCGCGTCGTCTGGACAGAATTTCACTTACATCAAGCTTCTGCGACAGCGTCAATACCAAAACATCGATTATGCATACTTGGACCACCGTGCCGTCCTGATCCAACCCAACTCCTACAAGACTTTCCTGCATCTGCAAGCTGCTACGGTCAGACCTGTTTTTCGATAGAATGGAAACGTTCATCGATGAACTACCTCGCAACTGCGGTCGCCGAGTCCTTCGGCGAATACATCGAGAGAGAAAGCCTCTCCCGGAGGCGGAGACTGGAGGACGATACTGCCCGCTCCGACTATTATTCCTTGTTAGACCTCGGATGATCCCTCCGAGCCAGACGTCGCTCTCCCTCCGCCTTCTCCGACGACAATAGCAGGGCCATCACCAGGGGCTAGCTTAGGCGTTTCCTTCCGGAGCGCTTATGCAGTCGCTTTGCCCAAGCTCTAAGCTCTGAAGAAACTATCGCCGACTCCCTAGCTGAAGTGACTCCCCTGGAGTTCGACGAGTGGGACCAGCTCTTTCTCGCCGACATCTCCCGCGACCAGATGGCGGCAGCCATTCACTGCCTTCAAAACGGCCGTCCCTCGGGATGGGGCGGTTTACCCTGTGAATTTGTCAAAGCCTTTGAAGATTTCTTCGCCGAAACTCTTTGGCAAGTCTTCGAGGCTTCTTGACTCCGCGGGCCTTACCTCCATCTTCAATGGACAGCAAGGTCATCTTGCTGCCGAAAATGCAAGGTGGTCCGGGTCTACACGCATTACGACCATTCAGCCTACCAAAGACCGACTACAGGGTGACTACTGGCTCAGAGGCGTGCTCATGAGCCATCTGCGTCGTCATCTGCCAGACCTGTTGCCAAGATGGCTTCGCGTTGGACCCCTACGGTGGATGTGACCAGCGACGGGGTCGCTGACCCACAGATATTAGAGTTGCCGAGCCGTGAGACCCCATGCTCCGGGTGGTATTCGCCTCCTGCGAAGTGCCCCTGGATCTGCAGGCCTGGCTCTTCGGCGTCGGTCTCCATCCCGAGGCAATAAAGCTGACAAATGTGGCAAAGGCTACCATTTACAAGTACTACCTTGGTCTTGATTTGGGCAACCCCAGCCATCACATAGTTCTGCTCACTCTGTGGAAAATGTTTATATTATTTATTATTTTACATATATATTTATCATTATTTAATCTTTTTTTTATTATATCACCTTATATAACCATATATGAACGATGTAATAAAGAAGTTTCAATCTCTCTCTCTCATCGTTATAATTTTAACTACTCTAAAAATCAACCAATATTTCTAATTATCTAAAAAATGAAAAAGCCTATATAAAATTTAAAAGAAATAATAAAAAAGATAAACGAAAACTATACAGTTTACCATTAAATGTGAACCAATGGCGTTTTTATTTTCGTTCATTGACCGGCCATACATTTTTATTGTCTACCAGCAAATTTATTTGGCTTTTAAGCCACCCGAGTTAGTTTAAAAGGATAATTCATCAAGGTCTATCAAATAATTCGCTGAGTCACGCTCGTTTGACTCGGACGCATTTTCCCGCCCAAATTGTTCGTCTGCTTTCAACAAAATTAGGTCCACACAGGTGGGGAAATCTATCTAATTAAACTCGTGTAAACCTCTGTTGAGTTCTCAAAAAAGAAAATAATATAATATATATATTGTAAAATATTTTTTACATTTAATATTGAGTCATGTATTTAATATATTTGCATTGTATTATTTTAACGAAATTACTATTGTAGCAAAGTATTTATTATTATTATTTTTTTTAATAACACAGTATCATTTTTATGTTTATATTTTGCTATTCTGTAAACTTTCCACATTGCTCATCTGTGTTTATCATTCATAGTTTTTTCTTACCTTAAATAAATTTCTGTGTCATACAGAAGTTTGTATTTTCTAATTTTCCACGTATTGCATTATTGTCTTAAGTATTTAAAATATAAAAACTTATTTAAATACAGATTATTAACACAAGGTTACTATTTTCACAAACAACTATCTATAATTTTTCAAATAACAAAAAGTCCTCTTTTCTTTTGTTTATTTTCTTTGTTATTGTTTTCTTCTTTTCCTTTTTCTGTGATGATGATAAGTTTTATGTTTTTTACACTGATGACTCGTGAAAATATATTCAAATATAAAAAAATTACAATATTGGAACACTATATTATACATTAAAGATAGATTCAACCCCTTTATAAATACCGTCGCCTCAGTTTCCTTACACAAACTTTGAAGAACGTTCTGAGCGACCGTCATTTTATATAGAACTAGACGAATGACCCGGGCAACGCCCGGGTTTACCCGATTAAATGTTTTATTCAAACACTATCCGTTAGAATTATAAATTGGCACCGTGGATGTCATTCTTGTGAAACGTTCCGCTCCAAACCTTACATGTACATTAGGTCAGCTGATATTACCTCCCATCTTCACCGCTAGAGGCGCTGCTCGGAAGCTAAGTAGAATAATTTGAATATATAGTTCTAATTTTGGTTTGAATTAGTGAACTACTGCGAATTTGTATACAGGACATACAAACAAACATACAAACATTCATTATATATATATATATATATAGATGTAATAATGCGTTGGGGTTTGGTAAGCCTGTTGTAGAACCTCGTCGACTCTCGCTATAAGTTGTGGCAACCGAGGGTCAAACCTGTAGTAACCGCGAGGGACAGTCAGGGGTGGAGAGTTTTCCAGTAGCCTCTCTGCACCTTGTAGGACCTTTAACAGTTCTCACAAAGTACAGGCAGTCGTGGTCGAGGCAGAGTGGAAAAGCTGGGAATGTCCACACACACAAAACGAAGCGACACAGTTGAAAGAAAGTTCTTTGAATAGATAAAAAGTCGAGCCAAAAGCAAAGATGGAGATCGAGAAGGTTTCTTACTGTTTTACATGGTCGATGAGTTGGTGACCACCGGCGACACGCTGATGGGGAACTCACTGGAACTGACTGCTGTTGCTAAGGCCGGTCTTATTTATACGACAGCTCTGACAAAGAGAATTGGGTCATGCACGTGTCGAGGGACACCGGACACTGGCGACAGTCTGTCGCTTCCAATCTATCTTTAGAAGTTACTTTGTAAATCTCTCAATCTTGCTTTTAACTTAGTTTTTAATCTATTATATAATTTTATTTATTCATCCTCAGTACATTACATTTGGTGATGCAAGGAGACATGTCAATTATGCATATAATTAGTTATAGTTTATAATTAGTTCTATATACAACATGACAATCTTGTTATAAATTACATAATATAGGGTTATTGGTTTAAATTATCATAGATGGGCCCCGTGAGTGAAAGGGTTTATCCGGGTTTAAGCGGGTAAAGCCTCTCTAACACAGGTAAGTAATTAAAATTTCTTTTAATTAATTAAAACTGTGAGGGTAAAGGGCTATAACAAGATGTTTATTTGGCTATATCTGAAAATTATAAAAATAAAACTTATGTTTAATTTAAAAGTTATGATATTCATTATAAAAGAGAACTGTAGATAAAACCTTTGTTTGCTAAAAATAATGATGATAAAAAATGATGTTCTAAAAGATTGTTGGCGGGCGTTGGAAAGGGTTAGGGGTTGAAGAATATGCAATTGTAAGTGTTGCACAGACAATCAAATACTGAGATCCAGGTGCAAAGCGAGGATATAGACTTGTGCGTCTTCCTTGGCAATGTTTCACCTGTGATCCTGTATAAGGTTACAGTGCTTTGACACAATTGTAGGGTTATTGGGTTGAAAAGTTGTTGAAGAAAAGACTTAATATGATTGAAAGGGGTGGTAGAGCCATGCGATACGTAGAATTGTTGTAGCGACAGTAGGTGGTCTGACTTGACTTGAAATCAAAGGTTGATTGTGGTCCGCTAGTGCTGAAAAAAATTGAAAATTGAAAAAAGTGAACGCTTTGTGCATGCGTTGGTGATGTGCTCTGCGGATGATTGAAATAAACTTTTGAAACGTGTTCAGACCAAAAGTCGAGACTTGTACTTCTGGGGAACGGTGTTTTCAAAGAGTTTGTTGAATTACGAAATCAAAAGAAAAATTGTCAAGCAGTGCTGTCGTTTCTAGCAATGGCTGAAATAGGTAGTGAGAAAGTATAGGGAATTAGTTAAAGAATATGATTGTTGAAAACGATTGTTGTAGATGCCCGATAGTTGATGATAAACATTGTCATATAATAAAGTTATTTAAACAAAAATATAGTGAATAAAAAGATAGAAATATGATTGCGGATAACAACAGTATAAGGGGATAAAATCAAACATGTAATATACAAAAGACATAATAATGAATTAGCAAAATATAAAAGATATAATAATTAGAATTAGTAATATATAAAAGATATAATAATGAATTAAAAATGATTATTGAAAGAATTAAATGTTTTGCCATACTAAAATAATATCATGAAGAATAAAATTGTTACAATAAAGTTGTTAAAATAATGTTGGAATAAAAATTTGATTATAATTGAAAAGTAAAAAAAAAAAAAATAATAATTATTCAAGATTTTATACAAAAAAAATATAATATAATTAAAGGTTATTAATGATTATATAAATGTTAAGTAGTACAAATGGAGCAAAAAATGTCTCTTTTGAAGAAAAGTTAAAAGAAAACAAAAAATATTCGTTCCTGAAAAAAAAAAAGAAAGGAACATATTCACACAATGTCTAGGTGTAGGTCCAAGATTATTGGTGTCTTTAGTTTGACCTATGGGAAGGCAATGTGGCCCTATGTCGCTTTGGTCCGGTCTGAGAAGTTGGTCTTTGCCAGATCTTCCCGATTATATTATGTGAGACCAGACGGGGAGCGATCTTGATCCCTAAAAATGATGTAGTGTAGTGGAAGATGGGGACTTTGGATACATGAAGTGTATAGTGCATGTCTTAGGCGCTAAAAAGATTGCAGAGCGTTTTATGCAGTTTGGTCTGCAAAATTTTTAGGTGAGCCTACCCAAACGCCGGCTTGTTACGCTTGGGAAAAAATCATTTAAACTATTAATTTAACAGATCTTTTTTCCATGTAACATTGCGTTACCTATGGAGAAATGAGAGGTTAAATCCTTTTTTATTCCTAACGAATGAGCCGGTAATGTTGTGTTTGTTCATATTAAAAGCGTACCCAAAAGTCATATAATTGAATGATTGACAGTGAAGAGTGTTGAAGATTGGAACATTGTCATGGCGATGGGCGCCATTTTGGGGTTTTAATTGTCTTTTTACGATGGTATAATATGGCGTCATATGATGTCATTTAAAGGATCGATAACCTTATAAAAATAAGATTTGCTATAAAAGGAATTTTATATAACTTTCCTATCCGTTTTAATCTGGTAGGTTATTTGGACACTAAAATCTAGCATTCTGCTGGGCCAAAGATACAGGCCTACTGCAATTGGAGGTGTCATGTTAACCTGACGCCGCTGCAACCGGTGTCCATTTCAGCTGGGTTGCTTGTTTTTGCTGGCGGTGCGATGAGTCATTCTGCTGGCTGGAAGAAAATTCCTCTGCCTCCACTCTGGCAGTTTGTTTCCTGACCTAATTGAAAATACTGGGATTTAAATGTAAAAAAGGCTGTGAGCTTGTAGGCGGTATAATTCGGAATAATTGTGTTTCAAAGATATCTGGAGTCAAATGATTGAATTCAATGAAATATACATCTTGAGGCAATCGCTGTGGGTGTTGAACGAATCGGGGTTGTGGAGGTGTTATGTACAACACATCCTCTGTGTAATATTTTAATTTATTGACATGTATGGTGTCACTATCTCTATTCAGGGGCTGATTTGGGCGATCTATTCGAACGACATTGGGTGAGATTATTTCAATTATTTTGTGGGGTCCAGTAAAATATGGTGCTAATTTACCTGTGTCGGGATGTCTGTAATTTTTTACCAAAACAAGATCATTCTCTTCGGAATGTAGTGTTCTGTGCTGCTTATCAAATGTTTCTTTATCTTTTTTATGTTTATTTTGAGTACGAGAGCTTGCTATCTCTCGAGCTATATTTATCTCGGGATATGGGTTAAGATGAGTTCTTAGATCTGGGGGGATAACATTGAACATTAAGTAGGTAGGTGGAAAACTTGTGACAGAATGGGGTGTGTTATTGTACGTCTGAGTGACGCGTTTAACTAGTTGAGTCCAGGAAGCTTTCGGATTTTCTAGATAAGCTAGTCTGAGCTTGCCTGTAATGGTCGCATTTAAGCGTTCTATTAAACCGTTTGCTTGTGGATTATTGCTGGTAGTTAGTAGAGGTTGTATACCATGCATTATTAGAAATTTACGGAATTTTTCTGAGGTAAAAGCGGGCGCTCTGTCAGATAACAGACGTTTTGGAGATCCTTGCTGTAGTACAGTCTTGAGGGTTTGAATGTACGTTAGGGTACTGGTGGACTTCGATGGAAAGGTCCAAGCATATCGCGTTAAATGATCCACTATTACGTGTAGATAGGTCTTGGAGTGTCCATATTTCGAAAATCCAGCTATGGTATCTATAGAGATTAAGTCGAATGGTTGTTGAGGTGGTGGAATTTGTCCGAGGGCACCATAGGGTTTACCTTTGGGCCTTTTAATGATTTGGCAGGTGTGACACGACCTGACAAATTTTTCTATAGATTTAGAGATACCTTTCCAGTAGTACTGGGTAGTAATTATGCGGGTCATCTGTGAGATGCCTGGGTGGTTATATTCTTGGTGAACTTTGTTCATGAGAGTATGTTGCAGGGTTTCGGGAATTATTATTTTAGTTACACCTTTTCGGGTAATGGTATGTAAGCCGTTTGTATCAATGTTGAAGGGGGATGCTGTTGGTTGATGCTGTTTTATAATATCAGTACTGATAAATCCTACAAAGGGGTTTCTTGAGAGTAAATCTGCCTCATACTGTTGACTGCCTTTGATGTAGTGTATTTCGTAATTATAGGTAGATAGTCTCAGGCTCCATCTAAATAGTCGGCCTGACGGATTTTTTATAGTTTTAAGCCATTGTAAAGCTTGATGGTCTGTGTATATGGTGAATTTTATACCGGTGAGGTATATTCGGAATTTGTCTACACTTTCGACGATGGCGAGGCACTCAAGTTCGGAAACGGTGTAGTTTCTCTCATGTGCCCTAAGGGCGCGGCTAAAATATTGCACAGGATGTATTTGTCCGTCTGGGTGTACCTGTTTGAGTATGCCGGCAATCCCTTGGGTGGATGCGTCGCAATAAAGACGGCATGGTAAACCGACTTGATACAAGTGTAGTACTGGTTTACTGGTTAAACTCTCTTTGAGAGTGGTGAAAGCTTGTTGACAGTCTGTGTTCCAATTCCATTTTACATCCTTTTTAAGTAGTTTATTTAAAGGTGCTCGTAAGCGGGCATAATCTGCTATAAACTTATTATAAACGTATACTGCTCCTAAAAATGATTGTAGTGTTTTTTGATTGTTAGGTGGTTTTATGGCATTTATAGTATCAAGGTTGCGCGTCTGCGGTGCATAAGTACCTACGGTAACAGTGTATCCTAAGAAATCTATTTTTGTTTTAAAAAATGAACATTTATTATAATTAAGTTTGATGTTTTCGTGTTGACACACTGTTAGAAATTGTTGTAGGTGTTGTAGATGATCCTCTAGGGTGTCAGAAAAAATAATGAAATCGTCGAAGTAATGGGTAACAAAATTTAGTTTATATTTTTGCATGACCTGGTTTATGGCACGATGGTATATCTGTGGTGAATTTTTAAATCCGTAAGGAAGTCTACAAAATTCGTACTGACTATCTAACGTCACGAAAGCTAGTAGATTACGTGAGTTAGGTTCTATTTCCACTTGCCAATATGCGGATGCTATATCTACAGAAGAGTAATATTTGGCTTTTGACAATTTGTCAAGAATGGTTTCTATTAAGGGTAAAGGATGTACGTCTGGAGCGATGATTTCATTAAGTTTTCTGTAATCAATACAGAAACGTTTCGTTTGGTCACGTTTGGTAACAAGCGTTATGGGACTGGCATAAGGTGAAACTGACGGGGCAATGATTCCATATTGGAGCATTTGTTCTATTTGGGTTTGTATTTCTTGTTGGTCGTGTAGTGGCACTCTATATGGGCGTAATGCTATTATTTTATCTGTGGTGGTATTGATTTTTACCGGTGGTATGTTCAATTTGGGCACATTGTATTTATTAGTAGAGAACACTTGCGAGAATTCATATAGAATTCGGTGGAGTTCGTGTGGACAATGTTCTAACTGAGGTGCCGCATTAGAAGGTATAGAAATCTCAATATCATGGGTAGGAGATATAGGGGGTGAACATATAATTGGAGTAGAGTCCGCCACGTGTAAACAGGACTGGTGCGAGGGGAAAGTGGTAAACATATCAGTTTCCCTCGGTTGAGTGGAACATAAATCCTGTTTGCACTTGGTGAACTTATAGACATTCGTTGGGAGAGCATCATTATTTTGATAAATTTGGAGATTATTAAAATCTATAATTAATTTAAATATTTTAAGGGTATTAATAGATAAAATACCAAAAGGTAGTGAAGCTTCTACTATAAAAAAATTTAGTTTTTGGGTGAGGTTACCGATTTTAAGTTTTAAAAAAAATATATCCAAGGGTATTTACATTGTGGGCTATTGCATTTATAGTTAAACTGTACTGATGGATAATAATTTTATATGGTAATCTATTTTCTATGGTTCTTAAAATATCTAAGTTAAGTAGGTTTATAGATGCTCCCGTGTCTATTAAAAAGGGCAAGTTTACATTTGGTGACAATTCAGTCCATATTATTAATCGTTCAACGAAAATAAGTTTCAGGTTTTCCTACCGTTGAGCTGCTCGCGGGGCTTGCAGAGTCGTCTTGGCTTGCAGCTTTGACTTGGGGAACATGGCTCGGAGGTTGGACCTTGGGCTGGGTGGGGGTACCACGTTTTGGTACAGTGGTTGTGTGTGGTCGGGCGCTGTAGACTGGGCGTGTTTGGTCCCGTGGGAACCGTTGTCCACACTGGGAGTGCCAGTGCATGGCATTGCAATACTTGCAAGGCGAGGGGGGAGGTGTAACTGGGTATGTTACACGTGATGGCCGCTGGCTGTTGTACCGCGGTGGTGGGTTGTGGTAGGTGGGGTGTGGAGCCTTGTCTACTTGGCGCTGGTTCACTGCACTGGTGGCACACTGAGTTATTCTTGACACTAGGTCGAACCATTCCTTAATGGTGTTTGGCTGCACAGTTGCGACTAATCGCTGGTCTGCGACGGGTAGTCCGTCGGTCAGAGATTCAATTAAAATGTCGGCGGGTAGGTCGAGTTTCATACCCATAACAGTTTTGTTTTGGTAGTAGTTTTCTAGGGACATTTGGGGTGTCATTTTGATTGCCAAAAAGCGTGCAAACGACGCTTCTGTCGTTGCTGGGAATAAGTCTATCAATCTCTGGCGGGCTTCAATATAATATAACCTATCTAACCGTAGGCTTCGGAAATATTGGAGGGGCTTACCTTGTAGGTAGCAGGGTAATTTGCGTAGGCGATCTGTGTAGGTCAGTTCAGTTCGGTCTGCTTGGGCATCGAAGTTGTCGAAAAAGCTTTGGGCTTCAAAAGTACCATCGTATGGACTTACGTCTATCTCCCTAGGAGATCGGGCTACCAGTAACTTACTCAGGGCATCGGCGATCTGTGTCAGTGGGTCTGCGGAGGTATCTTGGGGCGGCGACGTTTCCTCCTCTTCCAATGTCGTTTCTTGTTTGGGGATAGTTTGTTCGGCTGTATCGTTGGACGGGTTGGTTTGCTCCTCCATCTTGCTTCTTGGCTCTTTTCTATCTGGACAGTCTTTACCTTCTTCGTTGTGGTCTCCTTCGTTGTGGTAATCCTGTCGACTATCTGTAATAATGCGTTGGGGTTTGGTAAGCCTGTTGTAGAACCTCGTCGACTCTCGCTATAAGTTGTGGCAACCGAGGGTCAAACCTCTAGTAACCGCGAGGGACAGTCAGGGGTGGAGAGTTTTCCAGTAGCCTCTCTGCACCTTGTAGGACCTTTAACAGTTCTCACAAAGTACAGGCAGTCGTGGTCGAGGCAGAGTGGAAAAGCTGGGAATGTCCACACACACAAAACGAAGCGACACAGTTGAAAGAAAGTTCTTTGAATAGATAAAAAGTCGAGCCAAAAGCAAAGATGGAGATCGAGAAGGTTTCTTACTGTTTTACATGGTCGATGAGTTGGTGACCACCGGCGACACGCTGATGGGGAACTCACTGGAACTGACTGCTGTTGCTAAGGCCGGTCTTATTTATACGACAGCTCTGACAAAGAGAATTGGGTCATGCACGTGTCGAGGGACACCGGACACTGGCGACAGTCTGTCGCTTCCAATCTATCTTTAGAAGTTACTTTGTAAATCTCTCAATCTTGCTTTTAACTTAGTTTTTAATCTATTATATAATTTTATTTATTCATCCTCAGTACATTACATTTGGTGATGCAAGGAGACATGTCAATTATGCATATAATTAGTTATAGTTTATAATTAGTTCTATATACAACATGACAATCTTGTTATAAATTACATAATATAGGGTTATTGGTTTAAATTATCATATAGATATATTTGCAGAACGACGTTTAACAAGTTTTACCGTAAATGCTTCTTTTTACAGAAAGAAATATCGTAGTTTATTTTAAGGAGAAATAAAGACTATTCATATCCATAGGGATGATATACGACGAAACTCTTCATTGGACACAACAACAACCTATGAAATACATTTAGAAAAATTGAAAGATAATATATATAGGTTTAGAGGAATAACTTTATATATTTGCTATTATATAATCATTTTTATTAGATTTTTATTTTTTATATTATTACTCGTCAGCACAACCATCTATTTTTCACATATTCAGCAATTAGGTTTTTCAAAACTAAAATTGATAATAGCATATTTGTTGATTATTTATAACGATTAATAACAAACATATTATTGAAAGTTGTTTGAATATATTTTTTATATATTGCTAAAAGAACAAATTAATTTAAAATTCAATGTCTATATATTGTCGCACATATACTGTATTCTGGACGATATGAGAAAAAAATTCCTTTTTTTTAAATGTAGAAAATATAAAATGTTTTGTTTTTAGGTAATGCATATAATAGCTAATATTTTCCCACACAGCCAACTTTTGAAAATATTTTGTGATATTTGAAACCAAATACCTGAACGAACATATAAAGATCTCGGAGATGTATGTTAGCAATTTGACTTTACAAACTTATTTGTCAATAAAACAGTTTAATACTATTTGAATTATCTTAAATGACCGGCAGACATTGCCAGAACAGGCCAAAGGTAGCTGTGTCCCAGTGGTCCTAGTGCGGCTAAGCAGGCCCCCGTTAGATGAGGACTCGCATACTATAAATTATCTAAAGGAAGACCTAAGCGAAGGCGTCACCTTGCATGCGCCGATGAGAGGCAGGTTCAGTAGGGCGGAAGTGGTCAACACTCGGTAGTTCAGTCATTTAATGGGAGTAGCCTGATCCCACATATTAAAGCAAAAAACGACGTCGGAGCATCTGTCGGGATTTGGAACACAAGGTGACTTCCGCGTTACAGACTCTGCCAGTTATGAAAAGGAGGTCTTGCCTCCAGTGCTACTGAAATTCCTTGAAACAGACATTGAGTCCTGTTTTCAAATGACCCATGCCACTGTGTGTGTGTGTGTGTGTGAGAGAAACAGAACGAGCCAATAGACCTCCTGGGAGCCAGGCAGCGTGACCACATACCCAAACGAAACGTGTCTGTCAGGTCTGCATTTCAACCATGTTAACATAGCCGGGCAGGTATCATGAGGATGACGGATTATCGAAGCCAACACCATTGAGTAGGCCGCTCTCCCGATCACGGACTCGTGAAAATCGCCCTCTCCAAGTTGTCCAATAGATAGTTTTCATGGACCTATGTTTCATAGCCTGATGACTCAGCCCAGAACTGTGATGGAAGGTGCTGACCACGAGATCGCGGAGAGTCGAAAGCCGCACCACAGCTTCTTGTCGTTGGGGAAGTTCACACTTATTAGTGACTTGTGCCGGAATTTGTCAAAAATGTTCTTGACCTTCTAGATCTGCCAATCCTGGTAGATCAAAATTTGAATATCATCAGCGTAAGCCTGGACGTTCCCTCTTCTTGGAATTATTTCCAGATGGCGCAGGAGAAGACCGGTGAAGATGGAGAAGAGGGATGTGCTGGAGGCACAGCCCTGCTGAAGTCCTGCTGTTTGAACCACAGACCTTAAATTGACATACCGTTGAAAAATCAATTTTTATGGTTACGTTGGCCTCCGCCTTCATAGGCTGAAGCTGTTCCACGAAGGACGAAGGTGGGGCAATGGAATACAGGAAGCCAGGGCCATTTCGTTAGAAGTGCACGCGATATTTCAGGAAGGAACTTTCCCGAAACGGCGTACGTCTTGCATTCAGGCACGATCACTTGTATTTGATCTCGAAGGAACAACACTGACGATTCTATAGTCCGCTATATTTACAAATAGGGCCTATAATAGCTCAGGCCCATACCGCTGTGCGCTTTAAGTACATGATAGACAGTGTTTTTGTCGAGGATTCCGGCCGACCGATTGTAATCGACGAGGATTCGATATGACTCTCGCGAAGAACTATTTGAATTCCTTGACTAGTTTGAAAGCCTATTCTCCTTGTGAAAGGTGGCGTTTAGTGGCTAACTTCCAATTAAAAGTATATTTTCTATATGATGAGGTTCAGTTGCTCCATGATAATGCTCTTCGTAGCTCCTTCCAGGAATCCAGAAATGTCCTCCGGTATTTAGAAATATGCAAATAACACAGGCATTGCGTGAAGACGAATGTCTCATGGTCCCTGTCTGTAATGTTTATAGCAAACAAAAGTAGAAATTTAACGGCAAGGAAACACAATCGACACACTGATTTAAAACTGATACGAATCGTCTTGAATTTTCGGCTGGAGGACGTATTGTTTTTTTTTTTAACGAAAAGAGCTTTTTCAAACTGAATCAAAACTTTCTAAAACTATAGAAAAAATTATGCAAATTTAATTTCACTCTTTTAAACAAAAAAAAAAGTCAAATATTTTTTTAAATATATTTTTTTAAATTCTCAAATTAAAAAACACCGGCAAATAATTAACTCCGTAAATTTTTTGCATTTTATTTGCTCTAATAGAAGAGAGGTTCATAAATTGAAGAAAAACGACCTAAGAGATTTCTCGAGGGCAGGATTTAAAAGAAAGGGGATTCAGCGAGGTCCAGAATACAGTACGGGGGTTTTTATGTAGATAAGGAAGGAGGAGTTAAACGGTCCCTGAGGAGCGATCCGCAGCCCCCACAAGTGTAACGACCGCCAACCCCCACCGGACCCATCGCCGTCCAACAAATTTAACACGGCAAACTGCCATTAATTTTAAGATCTTCTGTTACACTTTATAATTTTTGTTCTTCTAATGTCCGCAATCGGCTCACTTCAAGTTCCTTCAAGTCGTTTTAACATCCCCTTATTGCAATGTCTTCATGAAAACACAGATTTTTATTTTGTTTGAATATATGTTTCTTATGACATTTTATTCTAGATATTGAGAGAGAATATTATGTACTCATAAGACCTAAAATCATGATCACACAAAGCAACGATACAGGTAATGTTTATAAGGAAGTATATAATAAAAGAGATATAATTTTTATCGCGATAAGGACAGTAGAAAAATGTGTTTTATGTTTAAAGGAAACTTGCCTGCTTGAATGCTTTCCGTTCTTGCATATAAATGGCGCGTTATTGTTCTATAATTAATAAAAAAAAGGATCTCCGATTTGGGATAGTTTAACCCTATGACAACGCCAATTTAAAATATCTTTGAAAAAACGATATTTTTTCAAGTTATAAAAGTTGATTATTTTCTTATAATGTGCGGAAAATTCGAAGATTATTTTTTCATCAGAATAAATTGTCTTATATCAGCATTTCCTAAGGGACAACTAAAAGATGGGTACCAGACTCAAGTAAAAGATCCGGCATGAAGTAATATATTTTACGACGCTTAATGAAAAAGAGAGAAAGAGAGAACAAACATCCAAGTACTCATATAATCCGAATTCACCGAACACCCTATAATTGATTTCTAATATCAGAAAAAAAGTTTAAAAGAATTTATTACAAACAAATTTTACTAGAATTTTAGCTTATCGATCTCTGTGTGTGCTTCCTTCAAATACATAATGGCTTCCAGCGCTGACGTCACAGCACAATGGTGTAGCAACTGGAGCTTCCGACAGGCGCCACTAGAGGCGCTGCCTTCTTTGTGTGTTGTTGTTAACCTTTCTTTGTTTTTCCTGCTAAGCAACGTCCATCAAAATGTTAGATTAAAAATATATTTTTGAACGTTCCAGTATATGATTCACCACTGTTTCAACAGTGTTTTAATGGTTTTAAAAAATCAATAAGCATAAAAATTGTGGAATGTAACAAGAAAGATGTTGAAGTCAGCTTCTCTCTATCGAAAGATATCCTATCCAAGTTAATTTTGAAATGGAGCTAGTCGAAACACATCACTTTTCTTATTTCTACTCTGTACGTCTAGACTAATAAACCCCTCAGTATTGTTACATGGATAATGTTAAGTTGAATTTCTATGAAAAAAAAAACATTTATTTTTAGTTCATTCTCGCTCCTATACTTTTGACATTCTTCAATTTTTCTTTTTTTTCTACATATGTTATTCTCTTTTTTTTTCTTCTACAACGTTATCCACCTTTTTCATCTTCGAAATGGTGATATATGGGGAAAAAACTTGACTGGTGTTTTTAACTTTATTGGATATATAATATCTATAAAGAACTATTTTATATACGTTTATAAATTCCATTTTAAAAGTCTGAATTCTAAATGCATAGAATCGTATTTAAAATGTCGTACAATTCTTGAAATTTTTCTAGAATAATTTATTAATAAGAATATCCGAGAATCGGTCAGATCTCGGCAAACCGATGCCAGCGGTTGAGAATTACTGGTCTTGGTCACTTATTTTTTTTCTTCCTATTTTAAATTCTTTACATAGATAATTTACATGTGTAAAGTTGGTAGTTAATATCCAAAAGTAAATTAGGGAGAAGCAGAAAAAATTCCGATTCTCAATTTAAAATGTTTCAACTTATTAGAAATGTAATAAATTTCACAATTTTGTTCTATTTTAAAATGAACTTTTGTGCCTTCAGCTGATTCAGGGGAATAGCAAATCGTTCTATAATTTCAAAATTTGAATCTTACAATCATGACAAATATTTCATCAGAATATTTGAGTCTTTTATCAATAAAATTTCATATCAAGTTAAATTATTTTTCAATTGTGTTGAATAATGAACCTACAAATGTGTTGAATCCTAAATATAGAGCATAACATTTTCCTATCAAGATTAAAAATTTGTAAGTGCAAAGTCGAACTGCTTTTCACATGTGTAGACATGTGGTGCGCTTACAGTAAAAAGCAGTCGCTAACTACCCACCATGATTATCATGGCCTATTCCACGTGTACTAGGGATAAGCAAAAAAAAAAAAAAAATTCAAAACTATTCTTCGGCGAGCCATTTATGATAAAGTGAATAATTTATCACAACCTCAACAATAACAATTAAAGAAACAATTAAGAGTGCCCAAGGCTAATTTTAACTTGGAAAGTAAAATTAAAAAATAATAATAATAAAGTTTGCCGATCAATTTGATCAATTCCGGATGGAAATCAGAAATAAGAACTTTTCTATCCTTAAACTGAAGAATTTACAGAATATTCCAATCCAAAACTTGTAAATAATATGAAAAATAGTTATTGAGTAATATAAAATTCAAATTTATCATTAAAGAAAATCAAAAAGCTTCAAACAAATTTCGTATATATAGATCTTTTTTTTAAAGAAATTACTTCCCTGATAAAATTGCCAGTTAATCAGTTAATACCATATCTGTGCATTTATCCAAATTTACAGTATGAATTATAAACTCGAATACCCGATTTTTCAAATCATCCTCAATACCTTTCCAGTGTCGTTCACATGTCCACGTCCAGCTATTTTCGAAATTCAGATATGCATTGTAAAAGGTACAACATTCCTAAATTTTGATTATGAATGTATATATAGAATGTCTAATTTGATTATCCATAGAATAGACACACATTTTGAAATATCTTGTTTTAAAAAATCAATTTTTGTATTTTTCATTCAATTTTGAACACCGGTGTGTATATATGTGTAATTCGTGAATATAGCCAGTTATAATCAAACGTTAAATAATGTATCCAATTTATAATTGATCATTTAACACGCTTGAATAGGTTCAAATTTTATATTTGGTTGAGAGATAGAAATATTTATTCACGATAACCAAATTTTTCATTGACTTCTTTCTAAGAAGTAATTTCTCTATGTACCGATTCCTTATATCAACAACTTATTTTTAACAAAGTGTTTAAGCATATTTTGGTCAAATTGTACTATTTATTTTTCCACTTTCTAATTAGAATCATAGGCTGTGATTAAACTAAGAAATATAAAATGGTTTGAGAATTTATTTTTCTAATTCCATTCATAGTAATTCTGTGAAAGTTTCCAAAAGGATACGCCCTGATTTAAATATGGCAGACATACAATTATATCTTAAAATTTAGTCAATATCCCTAATTATATCTAATAGCTATCTGCTGCTAAGATAATTTTTTTTATCTCTTTCTCATATATTTTTATATATTATTTTTATTCTAATTTCTCCCTTAAACTTTAAAAAAGTAAATCTGCTTTTACATTTTTAACTTATTTTTTGTGGTGAAATTAATATTCCAAGTTTCTTTTTTGTTTTCGATATTCATGTCCTGCAAATGATAGAGCGTCTTTTTCCAACTGCTGCGGACGATAAATAAAACATTTGTAGGCATTCTAATCGTGGACGTTTAAAATTTAATGGATTTTCTTTCCCTCTAGCCTCGGTGTTTTTTCCCAGGCTGGTATAAATGTTTTATGGACCGAAGTTTTGGATCGATTGTCGGATTTTTTCCCTTTTGGCCGCTGACTGCAATTGTCAGGCTGGGAATGTTTATCCTGAATAAATATTTTATACTGGGCCATGGATAGATGACCACAAGATTCTGTCATTTCTCCTATACCTTATAATTAATGGCGAAATATGTCAGAACCTTTTTTTTTCTATTAGAATTCTTTGTTATATATTTATAAATAATATATACGCTGAATATTTTAAGTTAACAGTAAAAAACATTAGTAAAACAAAAACATTAATATGTTATAATACCTTGATGAAGATTGGCGTTCGCACAACTGAAATATTGGTAAAATAAATGATATTTTGATCCGATATATGCCTTTTTAATTAAAAAAAGTGTATTGTACAGTCAGATGGTAATCTCTATTCTTGCCAATTTAGTATAACAGACTATTCTAAATACCTTAGATATCTTAGAAGAAATCAATAGAGTAATTCATAGGTTCTGGTTGCCTTAATAATGTAAATAAACATATTTCATAACATTTAATTTAAAAATGTAAATATCTATTATATTTAAAGTGATATTTATTTTTCAAACATTTCAATTTTAAATTTTCAATTGTAAATATCCACGCTCCGTGCGTTTATATTTTGTTAATATTTCTTGTAAGATATTGTCGATGTTTTTAATCAATCCCGTTGAAGAGCGATTATCTCTTGAATGCTTGTATTTTAAAATATAAAAAACTCCTTGTGAGAAAATATTTTTGTATTTTTATACCAGACTATTTTGGACTCTAAAAATAAAATATCAATTGAGAATAGGACACATTGGTGTGATAACCAAAGAATGATTGAAAATTTATTTCTAATAATTATTTCTATTATATTAATGTTGAAATTACACGATTACATGAATAATTACAAGATAGACTCAATTTAAAGATACTGATATAGATTTTTATTGGGTCTTCCATCTTCATACAACAGGTTCTCTCACAAAACTCTATTTAAAATAGTTTTACAACACTTACCCTGAATTGGTGGCGGTTTAAGACAAACGACCTCATCACTATCAGATTTCAATAAATACAAATGGGGTTACAGAAATAGAATTCAAATCATTCATAGGAACGTGTGAAGCCATCGGAACAAAAGGTAATAATTCACAGAATTCCTGAACAACTATGATATAGACATTGCTGTAATATAGAAACCTAGTTCAAATTTGGTCATAGGATGAACATCCTCATCTACAATACTCTCCCGGAATGACAGTCATTTGAACAGAGTAAACACAGAGATATTCATCAATAAGAAGTACTATTGTGCTCTAACACAATGAACCACTTCAGTTTGGGAATCACAGGAATAACCACCAAAGAAAAAAAAGAAGGATAACAACGATCATTTACTTTTTCTACAAGCAGCAAACACGCCCCTCAACCAAAAGGACATTTGAAACATATGTTTGAAATAAATGCTCCAACAATTCTAGAGGAGACCTGAACTATAAGAATTCCACTTGGGGTTCATTTTCTACTAACCTAATTCAAATTTAAGAATATTGCGATATATCTTTATAAAACTATCTAAAATCATTTCGCAATATGTTACTCTATTACTAACCAAAATGATAAGATCTATTGATATAAGTATCATTGTATCATAGACCTACTTGACATCCTAGATATTGTCAGGAGAACCGTGTTTCCTGATATTCCCTCTTAACTTGTCTAGTAGGACCGGTCGGGACAACAGCGGCTCCACATGGAATGGAACGTGCTGGCTCGTGCCGCGTGAAGAACAGTTTACGCCTCTCGCTCTAACTCTTGATTCGACTCGGCACATGTATATCATAACCCTTATTTTATATTTAACATATTTCATATAAATAATTAAATGAATATTTAAAGTAATTATTAAGTATATTTAATTTTTTTTTTTATCGCGACAATATTGCCTCCTACATCAACCTGAGCCAAACCGTCTACTCAAACATCCACCACGAAATGACACCTATTCTTGTATTATACACGACTCCATGATCACCCGTTCCAATACAAATATCATTGACTGGGAGATGATAAACACTGGAAGTTGCTCAGAAAACAAAATGATATTCACAGCGTGAAGTAGCGTGTGTTTTTGAAAGTATAGCAACTCGAGCAATCCCGAACCAAGAATTCTATCGATTGAAACTTTAAGAGTAATTGTTATCTAGGTCAAATGATCCACTTTTTGTACATCCTTCCGAAACTTTATGTTACACTATATATCAAACATTTTCATTGTTGCGGATAAAGTGATAATTGTAGAAAAAAATATTTATTCGCTGTGAAAAAAGGGTCATTAATGAGGATGAAATTTCATTTTTGCCGAATAACCTTTATTCTCGTCATTGTTGTAGATCGTTGTTGCGGATAAAGTTTCATTTTTGAGGATGATGCATAAGTTTTTGATAAAGTCTCATTGCTTAAGATAAATTATTTTTTGTCGTTTATATTTTAAATTTGTTTTTGTTGTTTGGAAATTTAAATGATAGGAATAAAGAAGTCAATTTTGTGGTTAAATTAGGCATTGCTATAAAAATAAAGTTCCATTGTCAAAATTTCAACCACGACAATGTTTACGTTATCCACAAAGGATGACCGATTTACCCGCAACTGAAAAAAACTTTTTATAGAATTAAATACGCAAAAATGGATCTCTATACGTAGTAATACCTTTTTACGCAAACTTTATTATATTTTACCACAACAATTACTACTAAACATGCAAAGCGATAAGTGACTTTCACAAAACAGTACTTCCTCAGAGAAGTTTGGCGGGCTGACATATATAGAATATTGAATATATTTAAAATAAGAAACTAAAATGAGAATTTTAAAATAAAATATTATATTATCCGCGTAAACTATGGAATTTTATCTACAACAATAAAAAATTTCAAAATCAATAAATACCTTTCCTCAACAATGACTACTGTTCGCGTATATACTTAACTTAAATATTATAAATGTTTCGCTGAGTTTGAGTTCTTCTTCTCCAGGAGACGTTTGAGAATAAAACAAAGACTTGACTTAAATTAGAGTTTAGAATTTACTACAAACAACAAAACAAAATAATTTATAATTTTACATACACACCACTCAATACGATTTTTAATTTACATCACAAAACAAAAACAAAAAAATTAACAACACACTGTTGCCCAATTATGAAAAACATAAAAACTAATAATAAATGAATATATCTACAAATTAATAAAGCAAAATATCAATAAAGAATAAGAAACAATAATAATAATGATTTAACCAAACAACTACATTATCACAAAAATAAAAAAAGTTATCCACAACAGTGTTTCCTTATGCACAACAATGTTAAACAAAAAAAAAAAGTTTCCAAAACAATGACTACTTCATCAGCAACAATCTAACTTTTTTAGTAAAAATGAAATTTTTTCACAACAATGACTATTTATCCACAAAATTGAAAATGACCCACAACAATGACTAATCTTTTTTTAGCTACAGCAACGACAAATTTATCCGAAAAAAAATTAGATTTCTCCAAAATAGTCCACTATATCCACAAAAAACGAAATTATACCCACAAATATTACTACTTTATCCACATCAATGACTAATTAATAAAAAATGAAACTTTAACATAAAATTTGACGAATTTAGTCAAAATAGTGAATTTATATATATATAATAGGTGAAAATAATAATTTTTACAAAGCACTAATGTCTTTATCCATAACAATTAAATATTATTCACAACATTGAATACTCGATTCACAAAAAAATGATATATGAAAATTAAAAAAAAAAATAGTACAAAAGTGAAATTAAACAGGGAGCAGGTGAATCAATTAAAACATCTGATTTTTCAATAAATATTTGCTAATGGCTCACGCCATCTGTCGGAATAAATATCAACTAATTGTTAATTTATTATTATTCCAAAATTAACCTAATGCCATTTTTTGATTATTCAAAAAACTAACCACGTACGCATTTCGGGCTATTCGTCCTAATTAGCGTGGTGCAAGCTGTATCTCAACGAACAATAAAAGCTAGTCTTTGAGGCATTCTGAAAAATTATGAAACTTGTACTTAAGCCAAAAGAGAGAGGGAGAACGCAAAATTGAGTGAAAATAGCATAAAAGTAAAATTGTACTTGGATCAGGTGAATAAATTAATAAAAATAAAATTCCTGATCGTGCACCAAAAGTAGTTGATGGTTTGCGCCATCTGTCGGAATAAAAATCAACTAATCGTTGATTTTTAATTATTCCAGATTCTTTTGTTGCAAGATCAGGAGATATCCAGTACAATTTCACTTTTTATCATTTTTTCACTTTGTTTGGCGTTCTCACGCCCTTCCGGCCTTTAATACCTGTTTCATAATTTTCAGGATGCCCCAAAGACATGTATTTTGATCGTTGAGGTACAGCTTGCACCATGAGAGCCAACAGCGCAGAACGCGTACGTGGTTATCTTTTCTTGAATAAACAAGAGAGTGTATTTGGCCAATTCTGGAATAATTGAAGATCAACAAGAAAAGTTGACATTTATTCCGATATATGGCGCAAGCCATCAGTAACTTTTTATTGGGCAATCAGTAGATGTCTTTATCTTATTAAAACTTTGTTCGCACTATGATATTCCATCCGCAACATTAAATTTAATCGACCACAATGAAATTTTTACAACCCGAGTATAGCAACCATAATAAAAAAAAACCATTACAAGAAACAGTATTCCTATAACAAACCTATTCAATAGCAAAGCCGTATATTCCATACCATGCAACCAATGTAATAATGTATATGTAGGTGAAACAGGCAGACATATAAAAGACAGAATAGACGAACATAGAAGAAATATTAAAAACAAAGACCCCAAAACTCTAATAGTACAACATATTAGAAACACAGATCACTATTTCAACCTAGCAAACCCTAATATTCATTACACAAACATAAATAGTAAATACAAAAGATTAATACTGGAAGCACTGATTTCATCAAAATATAATAGTATAAATAGACACATAGATATCCCGGAGACATATGATAGGCTGGTCCAAAAACTAAAATAGAATTATCCGTTTTCTCTTCATCACACCACTTAACAATTTTGCATATAATAATATCAACCAATTGACTAATTTACATAGCAATAATTTTTCTTAAATAATAAAATATAAAACTTAATAAATAATCCTAGATATGCAAAAAATAGCTTATATATATATATGTATAAATAAATATAGGGCATATACTGGATATAAATTATTAATCAGCTAGTATTTCTAGGGGCAACACGCCTCTTTATCAAGGCTTTTATTTGATATAAACCAAATCACGTGGGTATGTGATCCACTCACGCTATACAAGACCAAAGCGAGAAACCATTTAAAGAAAAAATATATATCTGTACATACATGACTACTTGAAATTGTATCCATTATTCCTGTAGAAGAGCAGCTTGCGCCCGAAAGCTCGAATTGATTTAAAAAAAAAAGAAACTTATCCTTTTTGAATCTATTCGTTATTATAATAAATTATAAGGCGATGACGTGTTATCTATATATAAAAAATGGAAGAATTAAATAACGGATGCTTTACTCATCCACAACAATGACTATTGTATCAAAACTATGCAACTTTATCCAAAACAATGATATCCATATCCTCAACATCGAGGATTTATCAACAACACTGAAACTTATTTGTCGAAGAAGAAATTTATCCGTAATTATTACTATTTAGAGGCAACAATGTAACATTTCACACAACAATGAAACTCAATCCGCGACAATAATTATCTCATCTGAAATACACAAAAATATATTGTTATAAAAACAATAAATACAAATGCGCATATATTTATCCACAATATTGACAAATATATTAGCAAAAATGATTTTTTTTTTCACTACAATCATCATGAAACTCAATCCGCGACAATAATGACTTTATCCAAAGCACAGACAAAAAAAAATACAAAACAATAAATACAAATGCACAAATTTTAATCACAACAATGGTATTGCGATTTCACCGCCACTCTGTGTTGTGACGACGATCTAAATTCTATAGAGGTAGTCACTCACCTCTATTCTTGGTCGGCGGGGTTGAAGGTTCAAAATTGAGGCGTCGCTGTTTATAACACTTTTAAAATATACGACGAAAACAGGAGGGAAAATTATATTTATTACAATTTAAGAAAATAAGTAAAGTATTATTTAATTAATTATATATTTAAATATTTACACTAAAAGAATCGGAGATCAGGGCAAATTCTAGCGTTCGAAAGTTGTTTACAAGTTCTTCTGTTATTGTTTTTTCACTTTTGCCGCTGCATCCCCGTAGCCGCTTCCGCTGGCCTCCCATTGGCTGCTTCGGACGGCTTCTTTTCCAACATTTCTCCCACCTTTGAGTTGGCGTCTCGACGACTCAAACATGGAAAGGAAAAGTTCAGTAGTTCCAATCGGTTGGGTCTCTTGATGGGCCGTCCGTAACTTGACACAACATTCGGGGTTTCAATGTGATGTTGCTCTTGTTGTGAAGTCAAAGGGTCCTCTTCATTTGTCAATCGAACTTCTTGTGTGGGAGATCGCTCCGTTAGAGGGTCTCGACATCTTATCTCGGGCGTTATCTCTAAATTGTAGAGCTTTTGAATAGGTCGTATTTTATCACCTGATGAAGTTTTCACTTTCGCAACCCTCACAAGTCCATCTTTTCCTGGATAGAGTTGGATTATTCTGGCTAACGGCCAGTGTAGTCTCTTTAAACTCTCTTGTCCAATGAGCACGATGTCTCCCACCTTGAATGGTATGGTAGTCTTCAGGCGTCTCGTTTCTTGTCTCAGGAATCCAAAATATTAGATACAAAATCGTTCTCTAAGATCTTCTCGTACACGTTTGATATATTGATATTTGCGGGAGAGGGTATGGTTATCAATTAAGTCCAGGTCTGGAACGCCAACCTCTCTGACCTCATGTAAGAACAACGAAGGTGTCAATGGAGCGAGATCCTCACTTTCTTCAGTTAGGTAGGTCAGTGGGCGTGTGTTCATCAAGCTTTCGACGTCACACATTACCCTGGAAAGTTCTTCATATCCCAAGGAGGTTTGACCGAGAATCCTAAAGAGCAATTGTTTCATCATTCCAATCAAACGCTCCCACCATCCACCCCACCAAGGAGCACCAGGCGGTATGAATTTCCAGGTGATGTTTTTCAATGTGGGATCACATTTTAATCTCGAAAAATCAATCTTCTTTAAAGCATTAGCCATACCTTTGAAATTAGTCCCATTATCCGAATACACAATCAATGGTCGGCCTCTTCGAGCAATAAATCGGCGGAAAGCTTGGAGGAAGGCTTCCATAGACAAAGATGTCACAAGTTCCAGATGAACTCCTCTATACACTGTACATGTGAAGATGACAATCCATGCTTTCTTCTTATTCTTTAAGATAAAATTCTCAGTTAGATCAACTCCTGCTATTTCGAAAACTGCAGCATCTCGGTCTTCTTCCTTTATTCCAATTTGTAAAAATGTTTTCTCAATATCGGAAGAGACACCTACTTCATATTTCCGGAATTTATTTAAAAGTCTTGGTATAATTTCTATCAAATTGGGTCCCTTATCCAGACAGTCATTCAGGGAAAGTTTATCTCTCTTCCGGGCCGACGCATTAAATACTGGCCTTATTCTAGAAGTTTGACTGTTCCTTTTATACACTGGTCGATGTGGCAGGTAGTGTACACCATCTAGTTTATCCTCTCTGGCATACTCGATTATCCCCTGATTCATCCAGTCTTCAAAGATCTGTCCATACTCATTCATGTCTCCAACTTCTTCAAATTTTATTCTTACAGAACTTAGTTGGTTTTCGGATAGGTCTCTATTCGAAGGAATCCTTTCTTTGTCTTGCACCCAGGGTAGAGCTACCTCATAGCGCCCCTCGATATCTCGCGTCGTGGTGTGGGCGAAATGTTCCTCCATTTCAGCTTGTAACGACTGATTCTTCTTCTCAACCTCCTCGTCAGAGATTCCAAATGCATCTAATTTACACAAGTTTTCTAAATCTAAAGATAGAAGTGTGGTCACGCAAAGGGAGTTGGTGTCATCTCTCACCTCCGTTGGAGGAATCTTTCCCATCACAGTCCATCCTAGTTTGGTACGGATTGCCACCAGTCCAGATGAGATTCTTCTCTGATCGCCAGTTAGCAATCTCCCGGCGATGTCCGCGCCTATAAGGACTTCTATACGGTCTCTCATCAAATCAGACACGTCGAGTTCTTCACTCCCTTCTAAAAATGATCTTGGACACACCGGAGGTATGCTTCCACAGATAAGGGGTTGACCTAGTGCTTCAAACTCACAGCGATAGGAATTATTGATGTCAGATAAATGAATGGTATAGACCTCATGTTCAACTACGTCGGTACTCGATCCTCCAAACAAGGAATGCCGGAAGAACTCTCTCCTTGATTGTTCGTATTCCATTTCCATTGCTGTGCTATGTAAAATATATGATCTTTGGGATCCGGTGTCTATTATAGCCCGTGCCGTCTTCTCCGTTCTGTTCCCTTTGAGGGTCACTCTCAAAGTAGGCAACAAGACGTCTGGGGAGGTTGATAAGTTGGCGAGAGTTTCATCTTGCACCGTTGGAGACTTAGAAGATCCACCTCGATCTAAAATCCGTTTTGTGCACATGACATCCAGGTGGGAAGACATGTTGCAGATCGAACACCGGACTACATTTCTGCAAAATTTACTTAAATGAGAAGGCCGAAGACATTTATAACAAACGCCTTTTTTCCTCATGAGTGATCTCTTTTCGTTTAAACTCATATTAGCTGCAAAGTCACACTTAGGGCTTCCATGGTTGTCTTTACCACAAAATACACATTCATTCGATTTGTGAACTGAATTCAAAAGTTCTGAAGCTGTCGCAATTGGTTTTTCATTGTAGAATCTTGTCTTTGGATGTTTGTTTACCAAATTAGGTTTAGAAGTTGATTCATTCCCGGTACCGATTTCGTTTCTAAAACTCTTCTCCCGTGCAGTTAATTGTCTTTCCAGAAAGGTAATCAAGTCATTAATTACGTAACCTGTCGGGAGTTCTTTGTTCAATTCCAAATTAAGGTCTGCAGGTAGAAGTTTTATTATTATCGGGCACAACAGTTGTCCGTAAACATCAATGGACACGTTTAGTGACTCGAGACTTCTTATATGAACAGAAAGGTTGTCAAAAAGTTCGCGGAAGGTTCTTACATCGCTTGACGTTTTGAGTGGTCTCATTGACAACAAATTGTTCATATGTCGGCTAATCAAAATGTCTTCTCGCCCAAATCTGTCTTTAAGCAATTTTATAGCTTTCTCATAATTGTCCGCAGATAAAGCGAAACCTCCGACTGTGTTTAGTGCAGTTCCGCCGAGATGTGATTTCAGATAGTTAAATTTATCGATCGGGTTCAGCGGGTTGTTCTGGTGAATAGCTGCATCATAAGAATTCCAGAACGTCAGCCATTCACTAAAGTTTCCATAAAATTTCGATATCATCAATTTCGGAAGTTTCACAGTCGTGCAGGAAGGTACATAATGTCTCATTTCATTTTCATCTATTCGTGAGTTCGAATTCGTTATATTTTCGCCATGACAATCTGATTGGCGAATCTTTTTATTTGCCCTAAATCTCCAAGTAATATATTTCTCTCGATATTCCTCTACGCCCTGTAATTCCTTCTCTAAATCGTCAGTTTCAAGAAGCGTTTCTATTTCGTGATCCACTAATTTAAGTTCGTTAAATGATTCATTCAATTGTTCTAATAGTTCTTCAAGATCAATTCTAATTAGCGTGTCAAGTCCACTTTCAATCTTATTGCATGTTTTCGTTAAATATGATCTGTTAATAGCACGCTTCTTTTTTAAACGTAGAATTAATTCTTCCGCCATCTTGTAAACAAAGCAGCAAGTAGGGTTAGCAAGCGAGTTCCAAAATGGTCAGCTTAAAATGATTTTTTTTTCTAGAATTTACCTTCAACTGTCCCGGCTGGGATGCCAAAAATATTGCGATTTCACCGCCACTCTGTGTTGTGACGACGATCTAAATTCTATAGAGGTAGTCACTCACCTCTATTCTTGGTCGGCGGGGTTGAAGGTTCAAAATTAAGGCGTCGCTGTTTATAACACTTTTAAAATATACGACGAAAACAGGAGGGAAAATTATATTTATTACAATTTAAGAAAATAAGTAAAGTATTATTTAATTAATTATATATTTAAATATTTACACTAAAAGAATCGGAGATCAGGGCAAATTCTAGCGTTCGAAAGTTGTTTACAAGTTCTTCTGTTATTGTTTTTTCACTTTTGCCGCTGCATCCCCGTAGCCGCTTCCGCTGGCCTCCCATTGGCTGCTTCGGACGGCTTCTTTTCCAACAATGGCAAATATATTAGCAAGAACGAAATTCTATTCACAACAATGAAATTTTTCAGAAAAGAAAAATGTCTTTCTTCAACTGCTTTGCCGGTGATATTTCAATATTATACAGAAAAATGAAACTTAATTCAGAACAATGATAAATTCAACTGTAGCATTAAATTTCAATCCAAAACTAGAATACTTTAGGCACACCAATGACACTTTATCCATATTAATGGCTACTCTTTATCCGCAACACAATGAAATTTTATTGACAACAATGAAACTTTACCCCCGTAACAATGAATCTTCATCCGCAACAATGAAATTTATTCATAACAATGAAACTTCATCCATACTAATGTCTACTTTATCCGCAATAATAAATATTTTTCCGCAACACAATGAAATTTTATTGACAACATTGATTCTCTATCCATGCCAATGACTACTTTATTCACAATAATGAAACATTATCCTCTACAATGGAATTTCATACAAGAATAATGACTATTTTATATTTATTATGAAACTTAAATCATAATAATGGTGTTTTTTTTTTTATCGGCAACAATGAAATTTACCTAAAATATTGATTACTCCATTGCGCTTGAATGAAGCTTTAACTATAAAAAATAAAATTTTTATTTTAGAAATGACTATAATATATCGTAAAATGATTAATTATCCACAATAATGAAACTTATTTGAAAACATTGACTACCTTTTCCTCAACAATGACTGGCATATCCGAAACAAAAACTCCATCGACAGCGATGGTTTCCTCATCCATTACAAATATTATTCACAAAGGTGTGTCCACAACACTTAAATTTCATTTACAACAATGATTAGGTTAGTGGGGGGGTCGGTGGAATGTGGTCTAAACCGTAGGTTTTCGACCGATACGACCCAGGTCCAATTCTCGCATTGAGCACTTTTTCAGATTAATAAAAAATGCTCCAATGGCCTCCGATTCTTGCAAAAGTCCAACCCCACCAGCGAGTGCAAGTAACTAAACGGTGTCTGGCTTATTTTAAGTGCAAAGTCGAACTGCTTTTCACATGTGTAGACATGTGGTGCACTTACAGTAAAAGCAGTCGCCTACTTCTACCCACCATGATTATCATGGCCGCTTCCACGTGTACTAGGGATAAGCAACACAACTTGGTTAGTTACAACAATAACTACCTTTTCCTCACCGATAAAACTGATCCACAACAATGACATCTTCAAGCATAGCAAAGAAACTTCTCCGACAATAGTAAGTATATGGTAATTTAAACCAACAACCCCATATTGTATATAACTTATAACAAGAATTTTATGTTGTATAATTGAAACACATCTGTAAATGATTATACGCATGATTGACATGTGTCATTACATCATTATATGTAATGTACTTTGTACAAACTGAGGATAAATTAAAAAAAAAAACTCTGTAATAGATTAAGAGTTGAGCTAAAAGATAGAAGTCAAAAACGTCTGAATTCAAGATACGAGGTGTGTTCAAAGAGTATCGCGACTTTTGTGTTGTTTCAAAAATTATTTATTTTTTTCATGAATACCTATTTTGTCCCCTTAAAGTAATCCCCATGAGATATTATACACTTTTGCCAGCGGTTTTTCCAATCTTCGAAGCACTTCAAAAAATCATTTTTAAAAATCTTTTTCAGCTCCTCCTTCGATGCCGTCTTTATATCGTCAAGCGTAGCGTAACGTCGTCCTTTCATGGGCCTCTCCAGTTTAGGGAACAAGAAAAAGTCACAGGGGGCCAGATATGGGGAATACGGTGGCAGCGGCATCATTAGTGTGTTGCTTTTGGCCAAAAAGTCGCGCACAAGCAACGATGTGTGAGCAGGGGCGTTATCGTGGTGCAAAAGCCAATTTTTGTTTTTCCATGAATCCGGGCGTTTCTGTCGGATTGTTTCGCGCAAATTGCGCATAACTTGCAGGTAATATTCCTTATTGACCGTTCTACGCTGTGGCAAGAACTCATGATGCACCACGCCCCTGCAATCGAAGAAAACTGTCCGCAAAACTTTCACATTCGACCGAACTTGGCGCGCTTTTTTAGGTCTTGGTTCGTGCGGCAGCTTCCATTGAAATGATTGAGCTTTGGTTTCCACGTCATAACCATAAACCCACGCTTCGTTACCAGTTATGACCCTCTGGAGCAAATTTGGGTCGTCGCGGACAGAGTCCAACATCTCATTGGCAATGTTCATGCGATGCTGTTTTTGGTCGCAATTGAGCAATTTTGGTACGAATTTCGCGGCGACCCGTCTCATGCCCATATCATTGATAAAAATCGAATGGCACGAACCAATCGATATGTTTAGGTTCTCAGCAACTTCTCTAACTGTGATTCGACGATTGGCCAATATCATTTTCTCCACTTCATTAATTTTTTCGTCTGTTGTTGAAGTGCTCGGGCGTCCGGCACGCTCTTCGTCGTTTGTATCTTCTCGGCCTTCTGAGAACATTTTGTACCACCGATAAACGTTGCTTCGGTCCAAGGTACACAGTCAACATTCGGAATGCATCCGCGCACTTAATTTCGTTTTTCACACAAAATTTGATACAGGTTCTTTGATCCATTTTTTTTTAATAGGTAAAAATCGAAGACGATCCAAAACACCTGCAAGCAAAGCAGCTGTCAACAATTAAGTGAACATTCAAAATGGCCGAGCTTGTCGGCATAAGTGAGAGACATGAGTACAAACATAAAGCCACACAAAGATCGAAATTCGAATATACGTAACCCGCGAAAATTCAAAAGTCGCGATACTTTTTGAACACACCTTCGTAGATGGAAGTCACAAAACAACATCTAAAGATAGATTGAAAAACTGTCAGGACGGCGCCAGTTTAGAATTTCACCAGACGATCCACGCTCTTCACATCTTGTGAAATGCAATACTCCCTTTTTCATAAAAGGTATATAAAGCCTCTGTCCTAGCCAAAAATACAGTCACTTGACAGTCACTTCACCATCTGCGTGTGCCCTCGTCGGTTGTACCCCAGGTCCATCTCATCCACCATGTAGACCAGTAAGAGCTCTTCTATCTCCATCTTTCGCTCCTAGCTCAACTTCTATCTGTTCACGGAACTTTCTTAGTGCAACTGTGTCTTCGTTTTTTTTTTTTTTGTGTGATTACTTTATCGGCAATAATGAAAATGTCCTACAATAGTGACTACTTTACTTGAAACAATGAATATTTTATACAAAAAGGACTACTTTATCAGCAACAATAAAATTTTACTTCAAAAAAGACTTTATGTATAAGAATGAACTACTATAACGACACCTATATCCGCAACAATGAAATTTCATCCACAACAATGACTACTTCATCCGCAACAATGAAAAATTATCCAAAACAATGACTACTTCATCCGCAACAATGAAATTTTATCCACAACAATGACTTATTCGTCCACAACAATGAATTTTTTTCACAACAATGATTATTAATCCGCAACAATGAAACTTTATCCAAAACAATGACAACTATATCCGCAACAATGAACTTTATCCCCAAAAATGATAACCATATCCGCAACAATGAAACTTTATCCACAACAATCATAACTATATCCGCGAAAATGAAACTTTATCCACAACAATGGAAACTTTATACCCAAAATTGATAACTATATCCGCGACAATTAAACTTTATCCACAACAATGTAAACTTTATCCCTAACAATGGAAACTTTATCCACAACAATCATAACTATATCCGCGACAATGACACTTTATCCACAACAATGAAAACTTTATCCCCAAAAATGATGACTATATCCGCGACAATTAAACTTTATTCACAACAATGCAAACTTTATCCCTAACAATGGAAACTTTATCCACAACAATCATAACTATATCCGCGACAATGAAACTTTATCCACAACAATGGAAACTTTATTCCTAAAAATGGAAACTTTATCCACAACAATGGAAACTTTATCCCCAACAATGATAACTATATCCGCGACAATGAAACTTTATCCACATCAATGGAAACTTTATCGCCAAAAATGGAAACTTTATCCACAACAATGGAAACTTTATCCACAACAATCATAACTATATCTGCGACAATGAAACTTTATCCACAACAATGGAAACTTTATCCCCAACAATGATAACTATATCCGCGACAATTGAACTTTATCCACAAAAATGACCTTTTCATCCGCAACAATTAAACTTGACCCGTAACAATGAATATTTTATCCTCTCAATATCTACTTCATCCTTAACAAAGTAACTTAATCAACAAAAATAAACTCTATACACAACAATGATTACTTTATCCGCAACAATTAAAATTAATTTAAGACAATGACTAGTTTATTCGCAACAATTAAACCCTATCTACAACAATTACTACTTCTTTAGCAACAATGAAATTTTGTCCATACCAATGACTAATTTGCCCGCAACAATGAAATATCATCCACAGCAATGAAACATAATCGTCAAAAATGAAATTTGGTCTACAATAATGATTACTATATCCTTAGAAAAATGACTACCTTTCTTGACTTCATTATCTGGAACCTGGACTTCCATATCCGCAGCAATGAAATTTTAACCACAACCATCAAACTTTATTCACAACAATTACTAGTTTAGGTTCCATATTACTTCGTTAAATATTATTCTGTTAGATATAAGAACCGCTATTCTCAATGACCATATGGACGTAGGGAATGGTATATATTGTCAAAGAATAAATAATATGTGGTGGTCTACTCTACAAATCAAATGCCCGTCATCATCCTGATGTCAGCATTTTATTTGTAAATAGTTTGTATCTCGGTGGGATTGATCTATCTGGAAAACTTGTAAATATTTTTCTTGTTAAGATAAATTACTTTATGAGTACCCGCTCTGTTCTTGTTTACAATACAGCAATAGATCAGTTTACAGACGAAACAAAACTAGTCGTACAGAAAGACATAAAAATATAAATGGTTAAATTTCTGAATCTATCAACTCCACTTTCTACATCATATTACTTTAACGCCAAAGTGCTTTTAACTTCCAACTGTAATATATTCAAACAATGTTTTCTAATATCAAGTTTTAAAACAAATGAAGAAAATAAAATATATGATCAAAACGTTCCAACACTGAGGTTTTAACTTACAAAATAATACAAAATACAAACAAAAATAGTTTCAATAGTTTACAAAATTCCTTCCTGCATCAAATGTACCT
Source organism: Cordylochernes scorpioides (assembly GCA_030710605.1). Lineage (NCBI taxonomy): Eukaryota > Metazoa > Arthropoda > Arachnida > Pseudoscorpiones > Chernetidae > Cordylochernes > Cordylochernes scorpioides. The sequence continues at coordinate 17,895,091 of CP092870.1, forward strand.
TTGCCTTTTTATCTTCCAACTTTGGAAACATTTGGAAAATTCTTCTGTTTGTATGCTGCGTTCAGAGATTTCGATTTAATGTATTCGCGTCAAAAGTGGACTTTTAAGTGTGCTATCTCTAATTTTTGATAAATAAAAAAGTTATTCGCTGCTAAATCAAGAGAATAGGGAGAGTATTTAAGTTTTTGTCAAATAAACGCGCGTCGAAGAAGCCATATTTGGCCGTATGTTATCATGATGAAGCCACCAATATCTATTCTACTATCTTTCTGAGCATATTATTTACTCAGCAAGATAATTTTCTTGGTTAATTTTCACCCTAGTTGTTAATAATTCATGATATTTGAATCCTTTGCTGAAGAAAATGACGATCAGATATTCATTTTTGACATTTCCAGTTGGCCTTTGGGTCTCGGCTCGTTATCTACTAATCATTGACTTTATTTGGTTTTGGTTTTGAGATCGTAGCCGTTGATGCATGTATCGGCCCCCTGGTATCACCTTATTTTGCCAAACATGGTCTTGTAGGACCTATTTAAATAAGTTTTCGTAAATCACTTTAAGTGTCTTTTTATGTCCAGATTTGATATAAAAACTTGCAAGATCGTCTTTTTAAGCCCAGATCATCATCGATAATAGATTATCATATCCTAAATGACACTCCGGTATCTTCAGGCACTTTTCCTATTGTTATTCTCTGATTTTAAAACACCAGAGCTTCAATATTTTCTAAAATATCAGGAGCACTCACCGTTTTTGGTAGTCCATAACTTGTTTCATCTTCCACGGAATTTTGGCCATCTTTAAATCTTTTGAACCACTCAAATGTTGTTCTTCTTTTAAAGAAATTTCTCCAATTTTGTTTTGTAACAAATCAAAGTGTTCACTAGCTAATTTAACTATTCGAAAACAGAATTTCAAACAATCACGTTAGTGAATTTTAACGCATATTTCAACTTAGCTGTGTCATTACTATTATGCCTTCGAAATATATTGTAAAATGGTTAACAAGACCAAGATTCTAGAGTAAAGTTGGGGAAAGAAGGGTGGACTCCAGCTGCTATGTGTGAGGCGCCAAAAACGGCATTCCAGCGTGGGTGGAGGACAACGGGCAGTCTGGTCACATCTGCGACAAGGAGAAGACGTGGCGACTTGCCTCCGGATTACCCTGCAAGACGGTGCCAGGAGAGTCTGAAATCGAAGCGGCCTACAAGCCGGTATAATCCAGATTGGACGTGTACAGTGTGGAGCGGAAGGTTTCACAAGAGTGACATCCACGGCGCCAAGGATCCTTCTGACTGGGATTATAAATCAATTCCCAATCAATGTATTTCTTCTGTTTAGTTTCACATATAATAAAGCGATAACCTTTGCTGCATTCCTTCGAACACACGTGTGTATCTTTGTGGTATCCTGATTTTACAAAGAACACGAACAGCGTCTGGGTACGACGTAACAATATTATTTTTTTTGTAAATGCGAGCCATACACGTAAACATTTACCTACATCTGGTGAAAGACACTTTGCTCATAAGTTTAAAAAAAAACATTTTTATTCTACCTAATTCAAATTATCCCCTTCAAAGTCCCCGTTGGCCGCGATGCACTTCAGCCACCTTTTTTTCCAGTCGGCAAAACACCTCTGGTAGTCTGTTTTCGGGATCGCCTTCATGGCCTTCTTCGATTCCACTTTGATCTCTTCTATGCTCTGAAATTTCTGAATTTTTAACTTTTTTGAGCTTTCCAAAAAGGAAGAAGTCGCAGGGGGCCAAATCGGGACTGTAGGGGGGTTGGGGGGAACACAGAGGTTGAATGGTCCTGCAGGAACTTCGAGATTTTGAGGGCCGTGTGCGTTATCGTGGTGGAGGATCCACGACTTGCTCCTCCACAGCTCAGGCCGTTTCTGCCTGATCGCCTCAAAAATCCCAGGTAGGAGTCAGCAGTTATTGTAGAGCCTTGTTGTTGAAATTCATGATGAACGATGCCCTGGTAGTCGAAGAACACCGTCAACATGACCTTGAATTTGCTGGGAGCCTTCCTCGCTTTCTTTGGTCTCGGCTCATTTTTGAAGCGCCACTCCGATGCCTGTTGGGTAGTTTCCGAATCAAAGCCATAAATCCATGTTTCGTCTCCAGTAATAACCCTCTTCAGCAATTCGGGGTCGTCGGTTGTCGCTTCGAGATTGAGACTGGCCGTTCCTTTCCGGGCGTTCTTTTGATCAAAAGAAACGAGAACGGCGTTGAGTCTTCTCACTCCCAAAATGTCCTTCATTATCGATTGAGTCGACCCAAATGATATCCCTGCTTCTTCGGCGACCTCCCTGACAGTTATTCGTCGGTCCTCACGCACCAGTTCCAACACCTTGTCCACTTTTTCAGGCGTGGTTGATGTGGACGGTCTCCCGGAACGCTCGTTGTCGGCGGTCTTTTCCTGATTCTCCTTGAAGCGCTTGTACCTCTCGAAAACTCGTCTTCGGCTCATGATGGCATCTCCGTAGGCTGTTTGCAATATCCAAAAACATTCGGCACCCTTGAATCCGTTTTTCACACAGAACCTGATGCAAATTCGTTAATCCTCCATTTCCGTGACTAACGAAATCGAAGCACGGGCAAAATGGCTTCACTTCGAACAGCCGCTGCTCGCGCTGTTGTGACGCGTGATTATTGAAAATTGGCAGGTCTCCAAGCCAAGGGCGACGCTTGCGTTTGCCACAAACTGGGAGAAAATATATTGAGTTTACAGGATTTTATGAGCAAAGTGTCGAAACCTTTTGATCAGAGTAGTATATAGAGAATGAAACATCGACATGACGAGAGTTCAAATGAAGCTGTCAAAGAAGTACACTATTGATTAATCAATCTAAAGAGAGGGCTATTGTCAATTGTTACATCATTTTTGACCATTGTTGTCCAATTTTATTAATTGCTGTTCATGATTGTACCATTGTTGCTCTTGTTGTAACAGTGACAAAGTTTTCAATTTTTCTGTGAAAAGAAGGAACAAATAACATTTTGGAAAATAAATTAATAATTGTCTCTCTCTCTCTCTCACTTGGTAAATTGAAAAACTTCTTAATCACGATAAAAATATTGTAATGTAATGATCACTTCAAATATACTTTATCTTATGATTTCAATATGTTACTAGATAAATGAAAATCCGCAGTAATAGGTTAAGTCGTTTATTTATTTGAATTAGTAATTAATAAGAAAATTTTTATTTCATGCATTACATTTTATCGTTTTTATACTTTTGTTTTATAGAGTTAACCGATTTGGGGAGTGAAGCATTCATATTACATATATTGTAACAATACTCAGTTATTTATTATCACTATAAATATGTATAATGGCTAGATAGGCAATATCCTCCTAACTATCTAATGGTTATATATGTTCATCTAATGGCCAGATGTAGTCAAAGTTAGCAAAACGTGAGGTGGCGCCGCGCGTGGTACGCGCTGTTAGAAAATAATGTTTTTGTTTCTGATTAGTAATGTAATTTTACAAAATGTGAAATTTCAATAAATATTGATTATATACTTTTATATATATTGATATCAAATACTATTTCACGATGTCGGTGTACACACTGGGGCAATTTCAGTAAATCCAAAAGTGGATAATCAAAGAAGAAGTCAGCGTCTACAAGGCTCAAAATTGGTGAAATGAAGATGTCAATCCTGAGTGACTTTTTCGCCGAACAGGATCGTCTTACCTAAAAGCGTCTATCAATGTTCATAACTTCATAGGACATTGTAATCTTCCCATTGTTGGCTTAGGACAAAGAAATAACGGCCAGATACAATGGGTGTCACGAATCGCGCTAATGTCGTTTTAGAAAAACGGCTAAGTGCTGGAATGAATATGTAGAAGAGTCTAACATCATGTCAGATATAAGAGGATGAGTTCCACAAAACATTAGGCTACCGGGATAATTTCTCTGAAAAGGCTCAAGTCAGTCTGAAATTTCGTGTTCAAAGGCGACCGAGTACTCGGATTTTAACAGTCAGGATGTTCTTGGACTTCTTACCCAAGTCAAACTATCAATGGTGGAGGGTGAAATGCGCGACAGGTCATGAAGTTAGTGAAAAAAAAAGATATTTGCTAGATACATCTTCCTATAGAAATCGTAACGGTTGATAAGTTCTTCAGAGAAATCTTGAGAATTAAAGCTTTTGTTGAAAAGAATCGATAAATCACAATTTGAAAGACATATAAAAGGTCGCTTTCATCTCGACTGACAATTTCTTAGACATCGAAGGATTCCTACGTAGGATTGTAGAGGAAGAGATAAGCGGACGTTAATAAGGTAGAATTCTTTTACTTATCTCTAGTACACGTGGTGCAGGCCATGATAATCATGGTGGGTAGAAGTTGGCGACTGTTTTTACTGTAAGTTCACCCCATGTCTACACATGTGAATATCAGTTCGACTAATCACTTAAAATGTGCCGGAGACCCGTTTGGTTACTTACACTCGCTGGTGGGGTTGGCCTTTTGCAAGAATCGGGGGTCATTGGAGAATTTTTTTAATTATAAAAAAATTCCCAATGCGGGATTCGATCCCGGGTCGTAGCGGTCGAAAACCAACGGTTCAGACCAACCTTCCACCGATCTTCATATAAGGCAGAATGGAATGTGGTAATTCCTTTCTGCTACTGTAAATTTTCAAACTGTGTAATTTCAATACCTACCTTTTTCTTTGTAATTTATAACTATCATTCATATCTCGATATTATATTTACCATATGTGGTTGAATATATACTAGTATATTTACTGTTATACTATAATTTTATATTTGGTAATAATTTTTCAAAAAGATAATCATTTCAAGTGTGTATTCATACATTTTGCGATATCCTATTATAAATACATATATATAGAAAATGAAATGATTTTCAAATGATTTAACAATTTTAAAATTAACTTATTGATACATTAGAGCAGCTTACGTGCATTTCATATTATAAAGGAATAAGCTAGATTATTTCAAATATAAAACTGCAAATTTACATATCTACCTTCAATATATTAGATATCTGACAAAGGTTTGTGTGTTGTATTGCTTCTGATTATAATATCCAAATATGAGGATTTTCTAACCCTTATAAAAATTGTTTTCTATTATACTAAATAACCAGCTTCACCATTTAATACATTGCATAAAGTTAAAACCGTTCTAACTAGAATTCTATTCAAATGTAAAATTATTTCTAAAAAACACAAAGGAGTAAATAGATATAGCCTTATGGGTAGTGCGATTCTTTTGATATTGCCACGTGGAAAATTAGGAAAGACAAGCTTCGGGATGACATTGCAATTTATTTAAGTCAAGAACAAACTAAGAATGAAAAAAGATAAGCAATGAGGGAAGTTTACAGAGAAGCAAAATATAAATATCCAAATTGATACTCTATTAATAAAATAATAAATACTTTGATTCATAGCTCCTTCCCTATGGGAGCTGTGACCCACAGTTTGTAATTATTGTAGATACTGACATGGTTCTGACTTGTTTCTGTCAAGGATTCCATCGAAGTCTTGGAACTTTGTACCTAGTACCTTTGCGTCATTTTTCTTGCGGCACAAAGTTCCAAGACTTCGATGGAATCCTTGACATCCTTGCGGCCCCCCCCGAAGTTGATCCACTTTGCCGCAGTGGGGGGGCCCGAGTCCGACTTCCAAGTCGTTCCGCCAAGAGATCAACACCACAGAGGTCCGTACGTCTCTTGATCTCACGGACAATACAGCAGCTGCATTATAATCAAGGAAGCCGTTATGGTCCAGAGGAAACCAACTTCTCTCCCAAAATTTTAATACTTTAATGACCGATGTGTCCTCACTTCTTTTTTCTAGAGTTAATTCATTTTGTCTCCTCTCTAATTGTAAATACGCTGCTGTATCACCTCATAAGCATAAATAAATAAATTCTTGCGGCGTGAAGAGCGGCTTTGTTGTCGTATCGTCTATAGGAACATCGTCATCTTGGAGGAAAGTCTTGGCTTTGACACGACGGTGGAATCCTGGAGCGAGTCTCTGACAATGTAGATCACAGCATCCATGGCCTTTTGGTCTTCTAGGCGATATTCAGTTTGTCTTCCCTAATTTACCCAGCATCTCCATTAAAATTCCACGTTGAAAATTAGGAAAGACAAGCTTCGGGATGACATCGCAAATTATTTAAGTCAAGAACAAACTAAGAATGAAAAAAAGATAAGCAATGAGGGAAGTTTCCAGAGTAGTAAAATATAAATATCCAAATTGATAGTCTGTTAATAAAATAATGAATACCTTTCTATAATAATCCGAATCTATATGATCCAATATGCAATTTTTCAATAGGATTTATTGCCTTTTTTATTTTAAGCATCTATCCAAAGTGGAAAATGTTAATAAAGCTATACGCAAGTGTATTTTTCCAAATAGAAACGTGGAATCATTTGTATTATCTATTCTTGATGTTCCGTGTGTTTCTGTATATGTCGACATCCAAACATACAACATACTTACGCATATAATTATTGCTAAATTGAAACCATTAGAGAGAGAGAGAGAGAGTGTGTAGATAAAGTGTAGCTGCCAGTAACGATGTAGATAATAGCACTGGGCACACAAGTTTAACAAATGAAGCGCAGGCTGTCGATACAACAAGCTGTTATTACCCCTCAGAGCCACCAATTTGGGTAACGTCGATAGAAATTAAGAAACCACCGAAATGTCTTCAGGAATTATTGGTTTTGTTGGTTTGGGAGAAGAGAAAAGTGGGGTTCCTTGAACTAAATATCCCCATAGCTCGAGTTGTAAAACTATTCTCTGTTACTGATAAAAAGATAAATTTGTCAAATATTTGACTTGAAGTCAATTAATCTGTTTTATTTCTTTTTAATTTAAATGGTTAAAAATAAATCGATATATAAAATTGCCTAGATATAACTGGATGTTATTTATTTCAGTGTAATAGCTTGAACTTGAATATAAGCGTTTGTTTGTATGAGCTATAGGCGTATGTTAATTTGATTTGTGATCGTTAGTGTAGGTTATGTGTATGTAGTATGGCCCGTCTACCTACACGTCTGTGACTACGAATACGCGTTTCTGTACGTTTGTGTTATTTTGTAAGTTTCCTTAGACTATTTCTTTTGCTTATGTATATAGGCAAAGAGATAAAGCCATGGAAACGGATAATACCATGTTCCAAAAAAATACTGAATAAATATGAACACAAGTGTGTATATGTTATTCTTGAATTATATATTATTAATATTTAAAAAGAAATATATTATCGTAAAAATAATTATAGATTTATATTAAAACATCATTATATACAAGGGTCAAATAAGTTGCGGGAGAATGACATTCATGTATCAAACGAGGCGCCTCTCCCTTTATAAACATACATTATAATAATGTATTTAGTTTATCACCTTAGTGAAATATTTTATAATGGTGATAAAGAGTGAGCCAAAACACCATTTTTATTTTTTAATTCAGGAAAAAAAAAACCTGTAAGCTATGGTTTCGGGCGCTGGTCTTAATCAGTAAAGGAATAGCTTCTATTTCATAACATCTTATGGATGGGTTATATATGAAATAGGTCGAATTGAGCTGATGAAAATCGGGTTTTCAGCCTAGAATATTGCGGGAGGATGATATTCGTGTAATAAAATAGAATCTCACTTTTCAAAAATGCATTAAAACAATGCATTCAGATTATCAAGCCAGTATAAAAACGTAGAGTTGGTTTGGTATACTTGTTAGATATTCGTTTAATTTTTTTTCCTAAATTAGTTTTATAATTTATTATTCATCACCAACTATATGACTTTTACTGGGGTTATAACCTGAAATACAATGTTTTAATGCAATTATAAAGGGAGAAGCGCTACCTTTGATTTATGAATATCATCTTCCCGCACAAATTTATATTATATTCAAGTTTAAAAATCGGGGTTTTAACTTTACTAATTTAAACGACCTTTTGGCCAATTTGACCGGTTTCCTAATCCTTCTTGTAAGATGCTATAAAATCGGGACCGCCTCTGTACTGAAGAGGACTGAAGCCCGAAACCATGGTATAGAGGTTGGCCTTTGTCTGAATTTTCCCAAATTTACTTTGTCTGAATTTTCCGAAGCCGATTTTGTGGCTTAATCTTTACCTCCAAATCTAGGATCTGTACTGGGGTGATAACCACAAATCATTTTAGTGTTTTTTTTAAAAGAAGATAGACACTTTTAAAGCATGAATATCATCTTTCAACAACAAACGACATTTCTTCAATCATTGGCAAGAGGTATTGCGATAAAAGTGTTTTATATATATACTTTTCCCCAATGATTGAAGAAATGTCGTTTGTGAAAGGAAAAGGAGTAAACGAATGTTTTTTTTTTTAATTTTTAGCGTAATTATAAATAAATTTAAATAAAAATTATTAATTCGAGCGAAGTTTTGAAAATTTCACACCTAAAGAAGTTAGAAGCTAGCCGCTGAAGATAGCGGACCCCAGAAAACGGACTGCCCTCACAGCAGGTGAGTTGGTGCTTATATGTACAGTCATAGGAACTTTTTAGAAGTGAAATGAAGGTGGAAACTATTTATAAGCGAATAATTACACAGATATTCATTAGCAAAACATCTGCAATTCGTGGAAATAAAAAAAATTTCAACTCAATATATTTTTATTGAATAAGTAATTTAAAAACAGATCACTTTTGAAATATAAGAATGTGAAATGTGACAACCCTGCTCACTTGGAAAAAAAAAGATTAATTTTTCCCGGATGGTGGTTAGGTAGGACAAGAAAATAATAATAATAAAAACCCACATTTTGCCGAATCTCTAATATTTAAGAAACTTTCAAATTGTTTTAGGGCAGACCTGTTAGTTTTGGAATCCAAATACGTATACCTAAATACCAATTAGTAACAAGCAAAATAATAAATCCTGAGTCTGTATAGCTTTATATGGATGAAATCAGATTGTTTAGTATATTGTGATAACCGGTTCTTGTTGCTGTGCCAGTTGAAATATATTTTTCTCTAGGTAAAAAATAAATAGAGGAAGATCGAAAGGAATCCTTTGTGATAAATGCTTTCTTTTAACACATATTCTATTTTCGTATAAGTCAAACCTCACTATTAAAAATTAAAATGGTGTTTAAATATCTCATTAAAATACCAACTTCATTTACTCTAAAAAGAAAAAGGACACCTCTCTTATCAAAATAGACGTCAAAGCCAGACGCCATCTATTGACCGTCGCCGCAAACTAGCAACCTCGGGTCGGTGACAAAGCCACAACACAGCTTTGGCAAACTGAAAAGCGTCCACCTAAAGACTATGGTTTCGGACTAATGGCTCACGTCAGCCTAGCGCGGACTTTATTCCATATTATTCACAAGGGATCTATTGGAATTTTGAAAATTTGTCGAAGAGGTGTTTAGCTGGCTAAGTGTCTTGGCCAAATTCAGTTTGCCAAAACTGGTGTTATGGCTTTGTGACCCACCCGCGGCCGCTAGTTTGCGGCAACGGTCAATAGATGGTATCTAGCTTTTACGTCTATTTTGAAGGGAGAGGCGACCTTTGCCTCTTTAGATCGGTATTCTTCCGGAACTATTTACATCTTCATTTATCTCTCATATACAGGGTGATCCAAAAGTCCCGCACAACTTTAAAAATTAATAACTCCGCGAATATTCGCGCTAGAGCAATGCGGTAAACACCATTGTGTTCAGGATGCAATGGGATTTTTTATGGCAAATAATGTAAAATTCGATATTGATTTTAGTTACAATTTTATTCCCCAGATGGCGCTCTACCAGAATCAGAGATTCAGCGGCCAAATTGTTTGATAAATTGAAAAATATAACTGATCGACACGTATTTTTCCTTTTTGAATACCAGGAAAGAACCCTAATAATATCAAATAACAAATTAATAAAACACCACTTCGCCAAAAGTATGAAGAATTGGTTAACGATTTTCAAATACAATCAGAGATATGTAAAATAGGTAAATGCAAATTAAAACGTGTAGCAAAAAGAAAATTGATATTTTAGATACGGTTTGTTTCCGAAGATAATAAATTTATAATATTTTTAATTCAACTCTCACTCAGTATCGATTATATTTATTTTAATTCATTTGAAAAATATGTATCTATCTCTGATAATTTATTTTACTCTGGAATGCCGTTGTTGTTGTCGTGTCCAATAAAGAGCCTCAGATGTACCATGCAATTCCATCACATCAGCAGCAATGTCCACTATCTTGGGTGTGTAAAGCTGCTTCTCTGGGTCTGTCAAATTTCTGCAAGGCTGCGGCCATCGATGGACATGAGAATATGTGGGTAGGTGTAAGTTCCACACCAGGACAATTGTTGCATGCCCTATAGGTTCTTGTGCCATCTGGATGTATTGTCATTCCTTTATAGTGTTTTGTTCTAAGTCTTGTTATAGTTTTTGTCATTTTTCTCTCAGAGTTTATTTAGCATTTTGATCTTTTCTTATATTTTTGTTTAATTATCTTGTATTCTGACAAAGAATCGGCGTCAAATAATGACATTTGTTCTTTCCCTTGGCTCAACTTTCTGGCTTCCTTTGCCAATTCAAATGCCATTTCATAACTCCCGATCCCAGCATGGGCAGGGATCCAATGTAGAATGCAGTTATTCTCCAATGGTTCCACTTGGGTAAGAAACGAGTGTATTTTCTGTGTGAATTTAGTATTGCCCTTCTGAATTGCTTCTAGAGCGGATATGGAGTCGCTGTATATTAAAATTCCTTCTGCTTGATGCAGGGATGGTTGGTTAAGGCATACATCAAGGGCTTTCCAGATAGCTGTCAGTTCACAAGTGAAGTTTGACGAAATCTGTCCTGCTCCTTCTTTGATTTTGATGTTTGTTCCATCTTGCAGTATTATGTTAATTCCTGCCCCTCCATTACTCAGGGTAAGGTCTAAAGATCCATCTGTATATGCTGTTAAAGGGCGTGGCCTTGCATTTTTAATCAATAATTTGTACTATGAGGACATAGCCGTTAATATTCCAAACACATTAGACCTCGAAACCCAAGGTATCAAAGTCTACCTCAATCAAAACAAAGCCATCAAAATATACAATATGTATCACCCTCCAAACAATACATTTATTGACGATGGAACAATGGCTCAATTTCTTACAGACAACACTATTATTTTAGGTGACCTTAATGCCAAACATCAACTATGGGGATGTTCTACGCCAAACCCAAGAGGCAAAATACTATCAAACATATTTGACGACAATGCCTTCATGTGCTTAAATGATGGAAATCCTACCCATCATTCCTACAGCTATAATACTGCACAAGCCCTTGATATAAGTTTTTACTATCCTGACATTTTCCACAAATGCAAATAGCAAATATTAAAAGGTTTTGAAAGTGATCATTTGCCTAATTGGATAGAAATTAGCACCAAGACCAAAACTAGCTCAATTAAGAAAATTTATGGAACTTCAAAAAGACTAATATGATATCTTTCGAAAACACCATTATTAAAGCAACCAAAGTTTCAATAGCAAGAGGTTATATTAAGAAATGGATTCCAAATTATACACACCAGGCAAAAACTATTCAAACACTTATAACTAAATGAAATGAACTACAAAAAAGTGCACCGAAAACCAAACAAATTGTAGAACTAACCTGAACATTGTGATTGCAAAAATAAAAAGATTATACGTAAATGTGAAAAGGCAAAAATGGAAACAAACTTGTGAAAACCTGAACCCAAGAAACCCAAATACAAAACTTTGGAATTTGGCAAAACAAATTGACAGAGTTCAGCCACAAACTGAAAACACAAATATGATTGAGAATTCAGATGGTACACCAGCACCTAATGACAAAATTGCTGCCAATCTTTTAGGTAATTCATATCAAATAAGTAGTAAAATCAAGGTTGAAAAAAGGCCCGAAAGATTATTCATGACTGTAAAAATGTCACCAGCACTCATAATATTCTCCATGAAAAAAATAAATATGAAAGAGCTAGCTTATGCATTAGAAAACACTGACCTAAACAAGACTCCTGGGCCAGATGGAATCCATGGCCGAATGATATCAAACTTGGGCAAAATTGGCAAAGAAAGACTTCTTAATATTTTCAATAACTCCTGGAAAACTGGAAAATTGCCTCAAGACTGTAAAAATTCAACAGTAATTCCCATTAAAAAACTTGACAAATCTGCTGATGACCCAAAAAACTACCGACCTATCTCCCTCACAAATATTTGCTGCAAATTAATGGAAAAAATTATATTCAGACGACTCACCTACCACCCCAACACAAGAAATCTCTTACCAGAAGAACAATATGGATTTAGGAAAGGAAATGGGACAATAGTCCAACTCTTATTTTTCATACAAAAGGTAAAAGATGCACAAAACAAAAAGCCAACTAACCACACCATATCTGCTTTTTAGACCTTACACAAGCTTTTGATAAAGTATGGAAAAACAAGTTATTTACAAAATTATACAAACATTTCAAAATTGATGGAAAAGCTATCACTTGGATAAATGATTCCCTTAAAAATATATACATCAGCGTAAAATATAATGGCACTCTATCTAAAACCTTCAAATTGTACCAAGGATTACCACAAGGATTAGTACTTAGCCCAACTCTCTTCACCCTATTTATTGCAGGCATAGAAGACAAATTTTCACATAAAACCAATATTGGACTTTTCGCTGATGACATTATTCAATGGAGCAGCAACACTAACTGGAAAAAAGCTGAAAGAGATTTGAACAAGACTATTCTCCACCTAAAAAATTTGCTAATAAACATAAATTATAATTAAACCCCCAAAAATCTGAAACCTGTCTTTTTACTACCGATAAGAAACTATACAAAATAAGACCAAATATTATTCTGAAAGAACAACAATTGCAATATAATAAACATCCTAAATATCTCGGCTACACCCTGGATCCAGAAATTAACTCCAGTAAACATATTGAAGGAGTTGTTAGAAAAGGAAGAGACCGACTAAAAATCTTGAAATATATTTCAGGAAGAGTGGAGAGCTGAAGCAACAACACTAAAATTAACTTACACATCTCTAATGAGACCTATCTTGGAATATGGATATCAAATCTATGGTACAGCATCTGAAACAAATCTAAAAACACTGGAAAGGGTACAACTAAATGCACCTAGAATTATTACAGGTCTACGAAATACCTGCCCTAATAATATTGTACTTTGCGAGGCAGACATTATGCCCTTAAAGGATAGAATAAGCTACAATCTGCCAAAATATATAAACCAAATCAAGAGTTATGAAAATAAACACAGAACTCAATTTCATACTTATTTGGGAACCCAATATAAGACTCAAAAAAGAAGGCCCTCTCCACCTGGCCAAAAGAAATGGATTTTTAAAATATAAAGTGGAAAAATATTATTTAGCTGAAAAAATATCTACATGCGAACCACTAACAAAATGTTATTTTTAATGCCACTTTAAACGAACCCACCAACAAACAATACCAAAATCCAGAATACTTAAAACAATTATCATTAGAAATAATTAATAAAATTCCTAAAAATGCAATAACTATCTATACCGATGGTATCAGAGACGAGTTGGGACACACTGGCAGTGGCTCTCTCATTAAAACCACAAATGGCAATGAGAAAATGAACAGAAGAAACCCAGCTTTTTGCACAATCTTCAGATCAGAACTTATAGCCATCTATGAAGTCTTAAAATCCATCAGAAATACTAAACATCACGATATATGGATTCTTACTCATAGTAGAAGTGCCATACAACACTTGAGTCACACAGGGGAACTCAGAGACAAAGTAAGTAGGAACATAATTGGTTATCTCCAAAAACTCTCAATACCTCAAAAATTCACCTTCAATGGATACCCTTACATGTTAGCATTGAAGGCAATGAAGCTGCTGATGCGCTAGCGAAAAAAGGCACAAATGAACCCTTGCTACAGAAAAATAAACTTACTTTTAAAGAAATAGAAACAGTAGCCAAAATAAACAAGAACTGGAGGATCCCACCTAAGCACAGTTGGTACACCCTAGAAGCAGATGGCCACCCAGACCTTTCAGTCCACAAGCCGGCATGCGAAGCATGCCCTTCGCTGCTATTCTGTTCAACTCATAAGCCAAGTAACGGTATCCAAGCTAGTGCTTGGACATTGTACCTGGAAACACCACCTCCCAGACAACGTGTCTTGAAGGGTTTCTATACAGGTGGCCTTTAATCACAGCAAAATAGGAAACTATCTACTGTGTCCAGCAGGGACCGCGGGGAGGCAGCCCCCGGTCGACTCTGTTCATTCACAGCTGAGGAAAAGCTCAGCTGCCACGTCGTGGGCTTTCTCAAGAAGCTAGCTGTGATTTCTCAGCAGCTTACTCTCGATCGCGCCCCTCGCCCTCCTTCTCTCTTCCTGCACACCCACTACCCTTGAACAATCCAAGACGTAGTGGCGTGCATTCACATCCCTTTATTCATAGACGCAATCAGGGTTTCTCTTAATTTTAAATCTTTGGAGACTTGGGGAAGAGCCCATGTCCCGAACTACCCTAATGCGTTTGTGGGACATTACCTTACAGAGGTACTTGGGTGTTGTTACCCCATTGAATACCTCTCTCCCCTTCACACTGTTCCTCCATCTGTCCAACCATAAGTCCTGGACGTGACCCCTGATCCTCCTATAAACTTCTTTCTTGGTCACTGGGGTCCTCAGTGATCTACCTCTAAAGCATCCTGCCTTAGCGATCCTGTCTGCGAACTCATTACCTTCGATGAGGCTGTGTCTCCTAAACCAAGGGAGCTCCGGAGCCCGCGTCATCATCTCCAGCGCCTGGATTATTTGATGCGCGAGTTGCCCTTTCTCCAGATTAATAACGACGAGGGCCGACATACAATCTGAATAGAGGCGGTCCGGGCTGAAGTTCTTCTCGGCACACACTCTGAGGGCTACCCTGATCGCAACCAGCTCGGCTGAAAAGACCAATTCGTCCACTCTGAGTGTTAAACTTTTTTGGAAGATCAGCTCTCCATTAGTGTATATCACTACCCCAGCTCCAGTATTGGTTCCAGACTTACTACCATCAGTGAAAACCTCCGTGCCAATCCTTGTCGGCCCTCTAGGACTCCAATTCCACTTTGGCAACCACTGCGGAGGCTTCCTTGTGTCCCTCTTCGATTCCAGGGCCCCCGCTTAAAGTCCCAGGGCATCTTCCCTTTTCTCCCAGATCTTCTGTCTGATGGTCTCCTCCTCTAGTTTCAATCCCAGGGGAATAAGCCCAGCGAGGACCAAAAAGGCCTCACTGCCATATCCCCCTGTGATTCTGAGTGCCGCTGTCCTCTGCACTCTCTCTAGAGTTGTTGCAACCTTCTGATCCCTGTTTCGGCGCTACCAAGCCCCGGAAGCATATAGCAAGATTGGCTCGACACAGGAGAGGCAGAGGTTCCTAAAAATAGTACCCTCCTTCTCTCCCCCCCCCCCCTGTTGAGGGCCAACCAGGACAGGCCTGCACAACGCCTCCCTGCCTCTCGCCACCATCTCCTCCGCCTGGTATTGCCAACCCATCTTGTCATCAATGACCACCCCCAGGATGGTCATCCTATTGACCAACGCTACCCTCCGTCCTTCCATCCGGATAGCCGGCTTGTGTTCCCATTTGATCCCTTTCCTTTTAGTTCTTATGTCCCTAGGCTTAAAGCTGAGGGCTTTAGTTTTGGAGACATTGAACTTAAGGCCAGAGTCATGGGCCCAGATCTAGAAAATTTGGAGAGAAGTTTCAACACACTTCTCAGCCTTCGCTCTCGAAGCAGTCTCAATGATGAGGAACTGGTCGTCAGCATAGAGAACCAGCCTGTCTCCCTCATGGAGCTCCTCCTGGAAAACGGTGTTTACCAGGATATTCCACAGAATAGGTCAGCAGCAAGAGCCCTGGGGGCAACCCCTAGCACAGTTTCTTTCCAACTTCCGCCCACCAAAACTGAGGCTAATCCGTCTATCCCTCAGGAAGTCACGAATAAAGCTGCACCAATTATCAGGATAACCCATGTCCATCAAATTTCTCATCAACTTGTTCCAGCTCATGGAGTTGAACGCGCCATCAATGTCCAGAGTCACAAAAAGAACCCAAGCACCCTTATTTAAGCCCATCTCAACCCCCTCTAACACCTCGTTCAGAGCTGTGGTTGTGGACTTCCCTTCCCTAAAATCATGTTGGAAAGAGGAAAGGAGCTCATTACTCTCTAGCCAGTGCTTCAGTCGCTGAGCTAGTAGGCTATCCAGGACCTTACCTAGAAACACTAGTAAAGAAAGCGGACGATAATCATTAGGAGAATTACCCTTTCTACCAGACTTTTCGAGAAGCACTACTCGGGCAACCTTCCATGCCTCACGAAATGTACCAGTGTCCAGGCACTTATTGAATAACCTGGAAAGAAGCGATGGGAGCATCCTTACCAGGGCTTTCACGACCGTGTTATCGATCCCTTCGGGACCAGAAGATTTCCTTTTCCCGAACTTGAAAGCCGTCAGTTTCACCTCATTCTCAGAAAAGGGCGGATCCACCAAACCACAAGTGGTCAGAGAGATCTCGTCCTCTGGCTCCTCGTTTCCGAAGTGCCGATCCAAGTTGTTTTTATTTTGTCTTCTGATTTCGAGCGAGTAGGTCTACAACACATTCTCTCTGAATTTTCCCATTGTTGGTGGATGAAACAGCACCAGTGATTATTTTGGCCGCTTTTGCTTGAACACTGTCTAGTCTTACTTTTAGTGATGAGCTTGAGGGAGCCCAGACCGGTGTTGTATATTCCATTATCGGTCTTATTAAGGTGGTATATGTTGTTCTGAGAATTCTGGGTTTTGCTCCCCAATTTGTTCCACATAGCCTTCTCAGAATGTTTAGTTTTCTGATAGCTCTATTTGAGGTGCTAATTAAGTGCTATGAAAATTAAAATTCCTCATAAATAATAATTAAAATAATTTTGTTGACATCTTGTCAATACATACACAGTCTGCACTATTAAAAAAATATAATATGCATTATATACACTATGTACAATGAATATGGCGCCTCTGCCAGCGCGGCAGAGTTTGGTGGAGAATCGCCAGTGGGTCTCCAGCGACACCACGCATTTTGCGATCTACGATGAATACGCCGCTTAGGAGATGGTGATGGCGTGGTCCTCGAGACCAACTGGAAAGATCCAGGACTGCAGTATCACACCTAGGTATTATGGATTTCTAATTTTATCAATTATTTGTTTTTTTATGCTTATTTTGTGGTTATATTTATGCCTTTTTCCCTTTTTATTGGGTTTATGGTCATTTGGAGTCCCATTGCCCACTTCTCCAGTCCTCTCATTGATGTCTTCAGTATCTTTTACGATTTTTCTATGCTGCTACTTGTGTGCCATATGGCTTTATCATCTGCATAACAGGCAACCTTTGTGTCTTCGGTGAGGTAAGGATGTATGTCGTTAATATATAGCAGATAGAGTAGAGGACTGAGCACAGATCCCCGAGGTACACCAGCACATGTTCTTCCTTCCTTGGAAAATTCTCCATTGACCCGAACCTTTAACCTTCTTCCCCTTAAGAAGTCTGCAATCCAGATTAAGGTTTTTCCTCTTACTCCGATGTTGTGCAGCTTTTCACGTAATTTCTCCCTCCACACTCGATCAAAAGCTGAGGTCATATCAAGGAATATAGCCGTGGTCTTCTTTGGCGGTTTTTCCCGGAAAGAATCTATTATTGATTGACAGAAGTAGAACAGGTGATCAGTTGTACAGTGCTGGGATCTATAGGCCGTTTGGTAGAGGTTTATTTTATTATTTTTTGTGAGCCAGACTAGAGTAGATAATTCGTTCTGGTATTTTACAAAGTATGCTGGCGAGAGCAATTGGCCGATAGTTCTTGTATTCCTTGGCATCTTTGTTTGGCTTCAGTATTGGCACTATAATTGATATCTTCCAATTCTTTGGTAGTTTACCAGTTTGCCATGAAATGTTCAGTATTCGTAGGAGTTGATTATTAGCTTTGACTTCAAAGTGTTTAATCATTTGACCAAAGATTAGATTATCTCTTAGTGACCTCTTGGATTTTTTTATTGATGAGTTTAGCTCATTCAGTGTGAAGTCTCTCGAGAAAATATCTTGTTGATGGAAGTTTCTTTCTTGTTTAACTAACTGGTTTATATTATTTTTAGAGTCCTGTCTTCATTCGTATATTTGAGAATGGAAGTGCTTGAAAGATATTCAGCAATTATGTCAGCCATCTGTTTGTTCTCGTTCTCACTGTTCTATTCATATCGGTTAGAGTATTGGAGGATTGGTGTTGGTTTTGATTGCTCTCTAACACTCTAATTATATTCCAGTGTTGGCTGTCCTTTCTTGGATCCATTTTTTTCGCAGAATTCTGCCATTTTTCTTGTTTGAATATCCAAATTTCTTGTTATATTTTGTGAATAATTTCAATGAGTTCCTTTCTGTTTTATTAGTTTTAAGAAGTCCATTGATATTGTCTCTCTCTCTGAAATCATTGCCTCGATGTTGTGGTCCTTCTAGTAAGCTATCCACAGGTCTTTACGTCTACCTTTAGTTATCGATGCTCTTTTGCAGCTTTTTAAATGTTCGAAGAGAATTTTTCCAAGCTTTTGTCAAGCGTTCTGTAATTCAATTTTTCGTTGCACAGTTCTTCAAGCTTTTCTGTGAATTTTATTCAAGTCGGCTTTCCTAAAGTTCCATGTGCTTTTATTCTAATGGACATTCTCAATTTTGAAGTTTAGGGTTGTTAAAATTGGTCTGTGGTCACTGATTGCACCTCTCAGGATTTTCCATTGTGTTGTGGGTGCGATGTTGTAATTTATCGCTGTGATGTCTATTGCGGATTCTGTGCCTGTGGACCTAGATAGATAGGTGTTCTCTCCGTTATTTAACGGTGTAAGGTCGAGGTCGGTTAGCATGTCCTCAACCTACTGACTTTTGTTATCCTGGACAGGTGATCCCCGAATTGAACTTTTGGCGTTATATTCGCCGAAGTATGATTGTGATATCCGAAGACGCTTCACTTAATGTCTCTATTGTGTGTGCCCATACAAAATGCAAAGATTTCACGAGCTGAAAGTTGGCGATTTCGAGATGCGTCAAGAATTCGCTGCATGGGTTTTCCGGCAAATTGATATTGATGAAAACTGGCTGTCGAATGTTCTGTGGACAGATGATGCTCACTTTTATCTAAACGGAGAATTTAACATTCAAAACAGCCGCATTTGGACAACAGAAAACCCTAGGATTTTCACAGAAATGCCACTTTACCAGCCTAGAGTTACAGTTTTGTGTGGGTTCACTTATTTTATTATTGGGTCATTTTTCTTTGAAAAATCAACAGAAGAACTTTTAAAACCGTTTTTGAAACTGGTGAACGTTATGAGAAAAGGGTATTCCCATATTGCAGGGTAAAAGCACTAAGCGAAATAACATTCATGAAAGATGGAGGACCTCCTCATATCTCACGAGGTGCCAAACAATTGCTGAAGGATACGTTCGGTGAAAATCGTGTGATAGGTCGCCACTTTATATACCAGTGGCCTCCAAGATCAACAGACTTGACGCCTTGCGATTTTTGTTTATGGGGATACATTAAATCGTGTGTTTATCGATGCTGGCCTACCACATTGGCCATGTTGAAGGCATCTATCAGATGGCACGCTTTATCAATTTAACAGATATGTTATTTAATGCTGTCCATTCTGTCATTTTTCGTCTGCAGGCGGGGATTGAGAATGAAGGGTGCCACATTGAGCAAGGATTGTGACCTAATACAAGAGAGAAGGCAGTTACCTCATGTGTTGTATAAGCCGCCATGTATTATATTATCTATCAATATTTTGCAGCTCTTTGTGTTGGGATATGGGGATAATAAATGCTGTCCTCACATCTTGACTCTTTTTTTTTGTGAACAGTAATATTTTGTTTGTCATTTGCTCACATATTATGTCGTGCAAACCAGAGTGTAATAACTTCTCGAATAACACTGGTACACACAATTTTACCCCTTATGTTTAGTTTTCGCTTTTCGCTCATTAGAAGAAATACATAGATAATAGATAACATAGAAATACATACATAAGAAATACATGTAGCATAAGGAATATTTTCTGTACACCAATAACTTTAGAAATTTTGTGAAAAAAAAATACAAAATGATTTTACTACCACGTTTTTCAACGCAAAAGGTCGATTTAAAAAATTCGTGTATTGATATCAGCAGTGTTTTTCAAACATTCAATCTATTTCACAAAACCTCATAAAAAAAAATAAATATTTTGCTACATGTTTTAATTTGCATTTACCTATTTTACATATCTCCGATTGTATTTAAAATCGTTAAACAATTCTTCATACTTTTGGCGAAGTGGTGTTTTATTAATTTGTTATTTGATATTATTAGGGTTCTTTCCTGGTATTCAAAAAGGAAAAATACGTGTCGATCAGTTATATTTTTCAATTTATCAAACAATTTGGCCGCTGAATCTCTGATTCTGGTAGAGCGCCATCTGGCGAATAAAATTGTAACTAAAATCAATTTCGAATTTTTCATTATTTGCCATAAAAAATCCCATTGCATCCTGAATACAATGGTGTTTACCGCATTGCTCTAGCGCAAATATTCTCGGAGTTATTAATTTTTAAAATAGTGCGGGACTTTTGGATCACCCTGTATTTGGAATAAGAATAACGGTTGTCTTTGTTAGATATATGATAATCCTGACAGTTGTTCCAGGTGCGACCCGTTTATACCCTAGAGTAGCAAATAAAATATCAGATTATTCATGAGAAATTATTCCTTTCACTATTATTCAATATTCGTAGAGGTAATTCGAAATCTCTGTCAATGGAAAATGAGAACATCTGCAAAATCTAACAGAATAACATTCAATTGTTTTTCTCTGAAATACTAACACGATCTTATATATTAAATTTTAGCCAGCTTTTTAAGCGAATGATTTATATACATGTAATAAAAGTAACCATATATAAAGATTATGTAAGGATTCAAGTATTTAAACTGTTTGAAACAATAAATAAATAAATAAAAATTCTTGAAAAACAAGTTGAAAGCAAAATTAAACAAATTGGTATTTTAAAATGAATAGAGTACAAAATGAAATGAATTCGTATTTTTGTATATAAAGGTAATATATTGTTACGTGTAAGGCCTCTGAACGGTTTCAACCTCCGCCTATAGATGGCGCTTTCGCCGGATTCCCTTGCTGGCCGATGTGGGAGTCGCCGACTGCTGTGGTCCCGTTTCCTGGGGAGGTTGGATGTAAATACGCTTTTGTGTTGGCCCCAGGATGTAGGGTCATGTAAATACACATTGTCTGTTGTTTTATTTAGATTTAATGTTAGTAATAGATGACAATAAAGGAGAAGTGCTTCTAGTCTCCGTGCCGCCTCCTGTCGTTATTATCGCCACTGCCATCGTCACCGGGCTACTGCAGCTGCTACTACTCTTCTGGTAAGTCTCTCCTGTCCCCCCCACCAGTGGTAAGGCCGAGAGATACTGCCAGAAGAAGGGAGTTTCCACAGGAGAGGTGGAACTCAGGAAGTCTTTGGGTGGCGTGCGGGAAAGGCCGCAAGGAAGAGCAACCGGAGCCCGAGTAGGTGAACCACGAAGGGAAGAAGCGCGTTGTCGCAAAGAACCAGAGAGTAAACACGCGACTACTGGTGTCAGAAGTGGGATTCTTCCTCGTGGAGGTCTCCAGGGGGCTTTTTATTCAAAGGTTTTTTTGGTTGCTGACAAAGGCCCATTGACGTGAGAGGCCAAGGAATGGCTTCTGAGCAGGATTCGCTGGCCGAAATCGACCGGAGGCTGCAGGAACACCGGGAGAAGTGGGACGGAATAAAGCGCCGAACGGAGGAGGAAATACTTCGGATGAAAAAAGAGTTCGAAGAGGGAAGGCGTCGAAGAAAAGAGGAATTGCTTCTGTTGGAAAGGGAAAATGAGGAAAGAAGGCGTCGAAGAAAAGAGGAATGGCTTCTGCTGAAAAAGAAAAGCGAAGAGAGAAGGCTTCTCAGAGACTTAGAGATGGAGAGGCTGCTGTCTCAAATAAAGGCCCACTTGCAGAATGGGACAGGTACGGCCGAGACAGCTTTGGATGATGTCAGCGAGGGCCGGGCAGAGTCCCGAGGACTGGAAGTTGAGCCGGGTCACATGGGGGAATTGCGTGGAGTGGAGGGTCTGATTGAGGAGCCTCCTAGACAGGCCTTGATTCTGCGTCACGCGGACCCGCGAATGAAGCGGCCCCAGCGAGAGAGGCGGTACCGGCGAGGGAAGCAGTGCCCTCGGGAGAAGCAGTGCCAGCGAGAAAAGCGGCTACGGCGAGAGAAGCGGTGCCCTCGGGAGAGGCGGTACCGGCGAGAGAAGCGGTCCCGGCGAGAGAAGTGGTCCCGGCGAGAGAAGCAGTACCGGCGAGAGGAGAGGTCCCGGCGAAAGGAATGGTCCCGGCGAGAGGAATGGTGCCGGCGAGAGGAGTGGTCCCAGCAAGAGAAACGGTGCCAGCGAGAAAAGCGGTACCGGCGAGAGGAGACCCGGCGGGATGAATGGTCCTGGCGAGAGAGGTGGTCTCGGCGAGAAAGGTGGTACCAGCATAAGAGGCGGTGCCGGCATGAGAAGCGCCTCCGGCACGAAAGGCGGTACCGCTATAAGAAGCGGAGTCGGCATAAGAGGCTGAGTCAGCATGAGAGGGACGGCTCCGGAGAAAGAGGCGGCTCCGGCGGGAGAGGGACGGCTCCGGAGAAAGAGGCGGCTCCGGCGGGAGAGGGACGGCTCCGGGGAAAGAGGCGGCTCCGGCGGGAGAGGCGATCCCGGCGAGAGGGGCGGCTCCAGCGGGAAAGATTGGCTCCTGCGAGATGGGCAGTTCCAGCAAGAGAAGCGGCACCAGCGAGAGGCGTGACATCGGGGCGACGGAGGCGATGAGGCCAGATCGGGACGATCCGCCTTGAGGGGGAGGCAGTGTTACGTGTAAGGCCTCTGAACGGTTTCAACCTCCGCCTATAGATGGCGCTTTCGCCGGATTCCCTTGCTGGCCGATGTGGGAGTCGCCGACTGCTGTGGTCCCGTTTCCTGGGGAGGTTGGATGTAAATACGCTTTTGTGTTGGCCCCAGGATGTAGGGTCATGTAAATACACATTGTCTGTTGTTTTTTTTAGATTTAATGTTAGTAATAGATGACAATAAAGGAGAAGTGCTTTTAGTCTCCGTGCCGCCTCCTGTCGTTATTATCGCCACTGCCATCGTCACCGGGCTACTGCAGCTGCTACTACTCTTCTGGTAAGTCTCTCGTGTCCCCCCACCAGTGGTAAGGCCGAGAGATACTGCCAGAAGAAGGGAGTTTCCACAGGAGAGGTGGAACTCAGGAAGTCTTTGGGTGGCGTGCGGGAAAGGCCGCAAGGAAGAGCAACCGGAGCCCGAGTAGGTGAACCAGGAAGGGAAGAAGCGCGTTGTCGCAAAGAACCAGAGGGTAAACACGCGACAATATAATTGAGAGTTGATAAAAATGTAAAAGCTAATATTAAAAAAGCAGTAAAAATGAAAACTTTGAGACTTACAGATGGAGGCACATCTTGGCGCACACGATATCGTGATAGATACATCCAGAGGTACGCGATATGTCATCCACATAAAGAAGCTCGTAGCAGAGGGTAGCAGGAAAGCATTGAAGAATGGTTCAAAGGTCTTCTGAATCCAAATATTATGGTAAATAATTGTTGGTATCTGATGCCGTATTACTATAAATCCAAATAGAACATCACAGAAAAATATTAGTTAGCTCACTGACTGTAAATTAATTTCTTTCTCAATATTGCTGTATCATTATAAATCATATTTTCAAATACGAAAATATTTTCTTACAATGAGTTTATTTTTATTTTAAAAATGCAAGCTTTAAAGCAATAATCGCTCTTCGACGGGCTTAATAAAAACATCGACTATATCTTACAAGAAATATTTACAAATATATACGCGAGCAGCGTGAATATTTATACTGAACTTTTATATTTCGTATTTAAAAATGTTTTTCCCAATTTCATAATGAATAAATAATCTTTATTGATTCAGATAAAAGTGTTGCTTCTTCATATTAAATATTGGTGTGTTTATTTCGATAGTTTTTTTTTACTTATCCTACATTCCGATAGTAACATGTTTAATGTTTCCACGTTTTTCCCTTAAAAGATGGTTAGCATGGGTAATCGCTCTATGTGCATAATTTGTGAAATGTAATATTTTAATGAAAGTAATAGTTCTACTTTAATCAGCCGATTGGTTGTTTCATTTAGAGTAAACTCCTTTTTTAGACAATCCGCATATTCATGTTCGCTCTTGTAGACAACGGTCACATTAAGATCATATAAGTCTAACACCCATCTAGTCAAACGGAGCGTCAGAATGATCTGTTCTACCAACAAAAATAATAAATGATGAACAACCGTAAAGAGCCGACAAAAAATATTTTAAGACGAAAATTTCTAACATTTTGAATCACTGCAAGGATATTTTCTGTCTTAGAAAATTTAATTTTAGCCTCAAATATAAAATTCTAGAAGCATACCTTGATTTGTAGAAGTACAGCTCCAATGTCGTAAACGCTTATATCTGTGTGTAGAAGCAGTTTAGGGGATTTTTTCACACTTTCATAGAACACGATCTGAGGTTAGTGAAGTTTTAAAGGCGTCAAAAGCTTTATCATGAGGCGTTTCTCAATATACTTGCTTTTCAATCCATAGTATGTATTGTAAATATTGTAATATTTGAAATATTTGATTGTAATATGAAAATAATCCAATATTCTTCCAAGATCGGTGATGTTTCTTGGTTTCGGAAATTTAGAAACTGCTTCAATCTCTTCCGGATTTAGAAGAATTCCATTGAGGTCAGCGAAATATCCTGAAATCTTTTCGATGGACCAAATTGGAGGTTTCTTATGATTCAACGTATTCCGGATTACAAACAATTCAGAGACATTTCAGAGCCCAAATGGCACCATTCGGAATTCATACAGACACGTAATGAAAGAAATCCTTTCCATGTGCCTTTCGCCTAATACAATTTGCCAAAACCGGAGTTACAATTCATTGTAGAGATGAAACTAAAGCCGGGAAAATTTTCCAAGGCATCTTCAATGCGTGAGAGCGGGTGATATTATTAAATCGACAATAATCAATGCTAATCTCCAGGCTATATTTTTAAAACTATTATATCTAGAAATAATCCGAGGTTATTTTGGAAGATCAAAATGATATTATTAACCATCTTGTCCACTTTATATTTGATGAGGTGTCGTTTATCTAATGAGACTATGAAAGGCGGCTATTTGGCCCGTGTTGAAATTGAGTTTCCCAATACTGGTGGATTGTATTTGAATTTACCAAAGTCATATATTCCAATGGAATATATAATAATGTATCGTATTAATATTTTCTTTAAAATAAATTTTTAATGCACGAAACAAAGGCTGTAACCTCTCAATATTGAATAATCCAGAGTAAAGATTATTTTCTATGACACTATTCACCTGAATTTAGGCCGTTTAATTAAACATATCGCTTGATTACAGACCAGACCCATACTAATTATTTGAATGGAACCAACCTTAATGATGAATAGAATCAGGTGTGACAAGTTTCATTCGTGGCACAAATACTTCTCTGTGGCATTTAAATGTCACTAGAGATTTGTACTTTATTTCGCAATACCTTTTGGGTCCTTATATGGCGTGAGAAAAACTTCATTTACCTCAAAAACTTCATCACGCTAATATTATCTAATGATTGGGGCGAAAAACCAAAGCCATCGAAATCGAAAAAAAAAAAAAAACTATGGTTCAGAACAGAAGTTACCTCAATAATAAATTAAGCTTTTCCATCAGTCAATGACTGCCTTGGTGGCTCTAAAATATTCTAAGGGTAGATATTCCTAGAGTCTCGTTTGTGAACGGCTTAAGGAATCTACCTGGTTCCCCGATAGATATTTGTAGCTCACGTTGACACTTTCCCGATGTGACAGGAGAGTTGCTTCTTGATTCCACTAGGGCTTTAATCATTGGGCCATTAATTCAAGCAATGAAATAATTTGATTTTAATTTATCAGTGTTAAATCCTGGAGGTTTTTCTACGATGACAAACTCGTTACCGGCCACCGTGGATAAGGTGGGCTGGTGATTAGGACTGTCCTTCAGTGGAAGTACGTCGACTTTTCATAGTTGTCGTCAGTAATCGTTATTTCGAGAGTCGACTCGAAAATACGCTATTTACCCCATCATTTCGCGATCTAGCGTCTCCCAAAGACTTGAGGCCTTTTCCTAAAATATGGTTGGAGTTGTCCGGGGGTCGTCCATAATCAAAGAAAAAAAGTTTTGTGTCTTAGGATCTCCATTGTTCCGTTTTCCTGTTTTGGGCTGATCGAGATTTCACGGCGCGTGTGGTTTCTATACAGCGTTGATTTGAGACTGAATCGGATAGAGCAGACGGTATTTTCCTTTTATTTTTTTTCAAAGTCTGGTTCAGAATTTTTTTTCCTTTTAAGAAGATTGATAAATTCAGTTGTTTGAAGGGCCTTCAAATTTCTTCTCTGACGATGTGGTGAATTGAGGTGATTATATCAACGGAGTTCTTAACGCACGAGATGGCTTTTCGTTTAACAACATGGCGAATATTGTACGACCGATCCTTAGTTTCTTGATGGCTTCTAGATGACGTGAGAATTTAAGAAAATATTCTAATGTTTGGAACTTTATCTTCACTAATACCTGTTAGGTGTCCTCAAAAATGCCTTTCCGGCCAATGTAATATAGGCAATCTTCCTCTATAATGGGATACGACTCTCTTTTGAGTGTACACAAGTATTACTTTGTTGTGTGTAGGATTCTTCAGAATTTTTTGCGATCGTGGCTATGACACCTTCTTAGCGCATATGCAAATGCCCATCTGTAATCAAATACTCTGCGGATATAGGTATTATTTGAATATTTTTGAATAAGAATGCGATATTTTAATATATTTTTCTCTCTCAAAATTAGATATTTTCGAATTGAACCAAAGACCTACATTTTTTTTTTTTAAATATCAAAACGGGACAAAACACACCCACACTCTACAATATGCAACTACGTATTCCATTGGTATGAATTCTGCAGGTGATTCAACTGTATCGAATAGTTTGTAAAAGGTATTAATTAAAATTAATGATAATCCTGTTAATGTAGTATTTTACAACCAGGTAGACTAAACTAAATTGCTAAGTGAAATACATAAAAAGATTTAAAAGCCATTTCATTGAATGCGTTTATTTTGATATACATATTTTATAAGTTTTACTCTCTTAATGTGCATATTTCACCAATATTAATTTGCATCGGGATATGTTAATGCATTTCTACAACCAGAACGAGCCATAAAATGTTTTAAAACATTTTTATTCTCAATTATTCATTCAACTTACAACATGATAAATAAGTAATGGATGAACACGTTAAATTATCATTTTATACAAATTAACCTGACTTACCTATCATTATATTGAATATCTTTAAGACGTTTAATTTTATATTAGTTTAATATATAATTTATTCTCTTGGAATATATGTTTCTGAATTCTATAGCAACATCAATTACCATTAATTATTCCTTTTATATTCATTAACTCTAATATTCCAATAGTAATTTAAACCAGTTTTCAAAAATAACTTATTTATATAAATATTAAACATTTCAATTCGAATTACTTTTTGAATAGGAATAACATGTCCTTATAAATCTACATGTGAGTGTCAGGTATTTGGTGGATAAAAATGTTTATTTTATTAAAATTTAAAACTCATGAATATGCAATAAATGTAGTGATATCAACAAAATATTATTCACAACACTGTTCTTTCAATTTTGTTCATAAATTTGAAATTGATTTTTCACCATTGATTTTTGTGGCCGTTGAAAGGATGGTGAATCCAGATGGCTAGTAGTCCTCAGGTATGTCTCCCAGCATCTGTCCAGGTCGGGATAGTAACAGAATATCAGCCAACATCTTATAAGGAAGTGACATCTTCTATTCCTCTGTTGTTGTTGTTTATCATCATCCCCTTGTGCAAAGATTACACAGATTCCACAAGTCCATGCTCCTCGAGCTGTTTTGATGATAAGCAGCGGCCTCTCCAAAGGTCCTGTTTAGTTATAAAATGCAAGTCAAAATGTGCTTGTCTGTGTGTTCTGGAGCTGCTATTAATATTTATAGTTTAGGATTGTGACATTTACACGGTATGTCGCGCTGATATTGAATCATGGAATGGTCGCACTATGATCGCATAGTTCTACACAACCAGTTCTTCGAATTTTAATCCCTTTTGTTGCGACTAATACGCAAAGTCCTGAGTGCCTCGCGAATTATGAGTCCATAATTATTTTATAGCGTAGTGAAGAATGGCTATAGAAAGAGTTATGTCATATGGAAATGTTAATGTCGCCTCACCACCGCTAGAAAAGACAAAATTTAAAAATTTCATATTCTAGAGGTGAGAAGGACAGGATGTAGGGGAATTTATGATGGTTTAAAGTATCAATCTCATATATATATATTTTAAAATTTAGATTGACTCCCAAAATATAACTATTAAATTTTCGTCACGTAATCTCCATCTACAAAGAGTATCGACCTGATGCTCAGCAGAAAACTCAAGTCTTCAGACTGAGGCTCGAGACTGAGAAGTAGTTCCAGGAAAGTCTTATTGATGACTTGATTATTAATCTTTTATGCCTTTTTCTAGATGGTCCTCCTGTTATTCTGGGTTCAAGTATGGCCTCAACCTTCAAGGTTACATCGGAATGTTATTACTATTAGTAAGTATATATAAGTAGATGTAAAGCCGAATTTATTTTTCTGAATATAGCATTTTGCGCACAGGGCTAAAGATCCAGACGAGGTCCACGGCAAGTACATTATGCTCAGAGATGAGCGTCCTAACGGAGTTTATTGCTTTCCTGAGACCTCATACCGGGAAACATGCCAGTTGTTGTGATTCTTTGACACTTGACCCAGGCGTGTGGATAAAGTAATCATTTTATGGAAAGATCTTGCATATGAACAAGTCCGATTGAATTTCAGCTTCACATCATTGTACAAGGAAAATAGGGATGAACAAAGTAGCCTTTTGTTTTTCAGTGTTTTATAGACATGTGACGAATGGGAGAATATTGTCTAAAATTTTCGAATCGACTTCCATAAATATATAAACAAAAAGGTCTGCTATGGTCTTATATAACCTATTACAAGAAAATTCTAATAATCTCTTTGTAAATATCGACGATTATGAACCAATGGAGAATCCATGGCTTTTGGAGTTTCTTCGCTATTTAAAGAAGGAATTACTGAAAAAGGTCCCTTTTTGGCTTTGATGGCCTGCCTCTTTTCATGTTATATATGAAAAAAAAAATGTTTCCCACATTGATGTTGTTAGTGAAGACCTATAGAAGTCTCTCTCCAAGACCCATCTTCTGGAGACTTGAAAAGGCCACAGATTCTTTCTCGTTTTTAGTATAGTACATCGTTGCTTTTCGGCTAAGGTCCAATTCTCTTGGCATGAAGAAGGATTCTGACTCCTCAACACTCTCTAGAATCGCCGGAGGGTGACTCTCAGGGGGCGGTGTCGATAGTTATATAGACTTTTACTGATGATGTGGCTTGAAGCTGAAAAGCAGGTGGCTTAATCCAGGCGTTTAGACGCAGAACAGACGGTCTCTTAGAAAAAAAAACTTACTCTTCTTCATTTCATTCTTCTGGCGGCCGTTGGCGCTCGTGCGGCACGAAATCGGGAAGTGTGATTCCCATGGTCGATATATTCGGCTAGTCAGTAATATAAGAGAGCCGTATTATTTTACTTCAGACTAGTAATCATTTCGGCCCAGCAATAATCTTATATATGGGCTATTTTCTGGACAAATTATGTCACCCTTACATAAGGTGTGTACATTGCATACGAGGCATTGTCTGTTATGAATAACAGAACCAATCCCAGATTGATGAATTCGGCCTTTTTTTGAGGCTAATACCAGGAATGGAGGCTTGATGAATGATAAGTGACACCAATTATGTGAATTGGGTTGAAGGATGGTGTTTTTCAGGTTGATAAACTGCATCAGGTTCTAACGACCCTATTGGGCACTACAACAATTCCACTTTCACGACGTAATAATAAGATGCTACTGGGGACCAACTCTCAGTGCCGAGTAAAACCTTGACAGGAAGACGTCCGATCCATGTCAGAAGTTACACTGTTTTCAAACTGTGGGTCGTAGCTTCCATAGAGAGAATCATTGTCACAGAATATTTAAGGTTTATAATTAAAAGACAATCCTCCTTTTCAAAATAATTATATAAAAAAGGGGCATATTTGGATCTGTGAAGAAAAACTAGTTTTCAAAAAATTTCTAAAGATTGCTGCTTTTTTATCAATTTATTTCACAAAAAAACATAGAAGTAACAGTTAATTTTTTTTTTGTGTTGAAAAATTGACAACTCGAAATATTTTGAAAATTTGTTTTTCTTTCACACAGATCCAGTTACGCCCCCTTTTAAATATAATTTATTGTTTTATAATCTTATTATTAATTTCCATATTTTTCTATATAGCTAATTTATCTCAATTTGCCCATTATTTTATGTTGATAAGGTTCATTTTTCAAAAAGGATATAGAATTTTACACGATATGCGGTTCATTTACTACCCGACGTAAGAAAGAAAATAAACAGAGAACGGCTGATGTGGGTATATCCTATTACAAACTCCCAAAATACAAAAAGATTAGAATAAGTTTTAAATTAAATTTTATTGCCATCTATCGTTAAAGTATCGTTCAATAAATCATATCATTGCAGTAAGGTCTGTAGAGATAATATTTGATGATATTTAAAAGAAACGCATTGCCAGTAAATTTATTTGTGTAAGTTTTAAATGTTTGGCTCAAATATATATATATATTATATATATTAAAAGATACTTTAACCTGTCTTTCCAAATTTTTACTAAGTACAAATACTCATCAAAGAAAAAGCGCAGTGCATAAAGGTTGATAATCATTGTACATGAATGCCGATGTTGACGTTTACAGAAATGTGAATATGGACAGAATAGTTAGTTCATATGGTTGTCCCATTAGGATGTGAAGGGAGACGAATTGTGATAATTTGTAGATGGTACAGTAGAACTTCCATGCAAGGACACTCACGCTAGAAGACAACTCTCTAAAAAGGACTGCTTTCATCTCAATAATTATCAATTTTACTCTCTAGCAGTTATCTGGTAAGAGGACACCTTCACCTAATGGATACTTTACTTACAACTAGGTGTCTCTTACAGGGAAGTTATACCGTATGATTGTTAGAAATGACAGGATAGATTCTGTTGCAAAATTAAAATGATGGCATATTCTATATTATGGGTTGAGGCGGTTGGTTAAAAAATATGGCCATTTTTATATTAAAATTGCTATAAATTGATTAGATTATGGTGGGAACAATTGGGTGGTAGTTGTATGTGATTAAAAAGGCAATTTTGTTTAAACAAGTCAAATATTAGAGTAAAATAATGTTATTAAAATATAAATATCAATTAAATAAATATTAGAGTTTTAAATATACGAGGTGTGTTCAAAAGGTATCGCGACTTTTGAATTTTCGCGGGTTAAGTATATTCGAATTTCGATCTTTTTGTGGCTTTATGTTGGTACTCATGTCTCTCACTTATGCCGACAAGCTCGGCCATTTTGAATGTTCACTTAATTGTTGACAGCTGCTTTGCTTGCAGGTGTTTTGGATCGTCTTCGATTTTTACCTATTAAAAGATGGATCAAAGAACCTGTATCAAATTTGGCGTGAAACACGAAATTAAGTGCGCGGATGCATTCCGAATGTTGACTGTGGCATACGGAGAAGCTACCTTGGACCGAAGCAACGTTTATCGGTGGTACAAAATGTTCTCAGAAGGCCGAGAAGTTGTGAACGACGAAGAGGGTGCCGGACGCTCGAGCACTTCATCAACAGACGAAAAAATTAATGAAGTGGAGAAAATGATATTGGCCAATCGTCGAATCACCGTTAGAGAAGTTGCTGAGGACCTAAACATATCGATTGGTTCGTGCCATTCGATTTTTATCAATGATTTGGGCATGAGACGGGTCGCCACGAAATTCGTACCAAAATTGCTCAATTGCGACCAAAAACAGCATCGCATGAACATTGCTAATGAGATGTTGGACTCTGTCCGCGACGACCCAAATTTTCTCCAGAGGATCATAACTGGTGACGAAGCGTGGGTTTATGGTTATGACGTGGAAACCAAAGCTCAATTATCTCAATCGAAGCTGCCGCACGAACCAAGACCGAAAAAAGCGCGCCCAGTTCGGTCGAATGTGAAAGTTTTGCTGACAGTTTTCTTCGATTGCAGGGGCGCGGTACATCATGAGTTCTTGCCACAGGGTAGAACGGTCAATAAGGAATATTACCTGCAAGTTATGTGCAATTTGCGCGAAGCAATCCGCCAGAAACGCCCGGATTTGTGGAAGAACAAAAATTGGCTTTTCCACCACGATAACGCCCCTGCTCACACATCGTTGCTTGTGCGCGAGCTTTTGGCCAAAAACAACACACTAATGATGCCGCAGCCACCGTATTCCCCAGATCTAGCCCCCTGTGACTTTTTCTTGTTCCCTAAACTGAAGAGGCCCATTAAAGGACGACGTTACGCTACGCTTGACGAGATAAAGACGGCATCGAAGGAGGAGCTGAAAAAGATTTTAAAAAATGATTTTTTGAAGTGCTTCGAAGATTGAAAAAACCGTTGGAACAAGTGAATAATATCTCATGGGGATCACTTTGAAGGGGACAAAATAGGTATTCATGAATAAATAAATAATTTTTGAAAAAAAAAACACAAAAGTCGCGATACTTTTTGAACACACCTCGTATACTCAGAATTTTCCAATCAAGTTAATAATCTTAGAATGTCAAAAGCCGAGTTTAATCTGCTGTCCTGAAGAAAATGGTTCCCCGGGGATGACCGTGCAAGAGGCTCGTAAGTACGATGTAGCTTTGGCTTGGAAGATTCGGAATGGCGTGCGTTTGGTAGGTCATTACTT
This sequence comes from Cordylochernes scorpioides, assembly GCA_030710605.1. Classification (NCBI taxonomy): domain Eukaryota; kingdom Metazoa; phylum Arthropoda; class Arachnida; order Pseudoscorpiones; family Chernetidae; genus Cordylochernes; species Cordylochernes scorpioides. The sequence continues at coordinate 17,928,320 of CP092870.1, forward strand.
AGATAGCAGATCGGGATACCGTAACTGGAAGGATTCGCCTCTCCAGAGGCACGTTGCGGAGGAGAATTGTTGGATGGACGGCGTGGGCGTTGGTCGACATGATGTCCGGTATTCGTAGTGCAAATCCTCTCAAATATTTCTATCTGGTGGAGTCGTTTCTGGACATCTGTGCAACCCTTGACCTTCACAGGGGGGTCGGTGGAAGGATGTTTTAAACCGTTGGTTTTCGACCGGTACGACCCGGGTTCGATTCCCGCATTGGGCACTTTTTTCTGATTGAAAAAAAAAAGATGAAGCTCCAATGGCACCCGATTCTTGCAAAAGTCCAACCCCACCAGCGAGTGCAAGGTGAACAAACGGCACTCTGGTACATTTGTAAGTTCAAAGTCTAACTGCTTTTCACATGTGTAGACATGTGGTGCACTTAGAGTAAAAGCAGTCGCCAACTTCTACCCACCATGGTTATCATGGCCTGTACCACGTTCTTATCTCTACTCAATAATATTAGGGCATCGAGCTTGAAGAGTTTTGCCTTTCACAGCGATGGAACAGATTGACACCACCCTTTCTCGTCTACCTGGCCCGGCTATTCTCTTTCATATAGAGTTTGGATCCTACTTTGCCTTTCTGCCTGTTCGTCTTTGCGAATATATATACTTTATATCTCAATGTGCTGGAATCGTCGATTTAGTTCTCCATCCATGTTTCTAGCGAAGATGGTCTATTTTCCAATATTTGGCCCAGTTCATCTATTTTAGTTGTGCACGGTGTTTTCTGTGGCTACTGGACATGCGTCGGACCTGGAGACTTGGGTTCTGCGCTGCCCGAAGTATAGGAGCGCCATCTAACGCTTCCTTCCTGTAGCGAATCTGCATAATGCCGGTAATATTAATAAAGCTGATGTGTGTGTTTATATACTATATATGGTTTTATGTTTGTGTTTTAATTGATGTAGAAGTGATAAAGGACTACCACAGGAAAACTAAGTCCAGAGATAGAATCGTTGAGACGAGTTAGAAAGATTCCAAGATTCGGAAAAGGAACGACGTGGAGGCAGTGATATCTGTTGTAATACAGTGGTACCTCGACATACGAGTTTAATTCGTTCCGCAACCTTGCTCGTATCTTGAATTACTCGTATCTCGAAGCAGATTTCCCCATACAAAACAATTGAACTACCATTAATCCGTTCCAACCTCCAAACAGTAGGGCCGAAAACCAGGTTTACCCACTCCACAAAGAACTTCCTGGTGACCCATGCCTTCGGGTTCGACCTCCACATAACTTGCAGTTTTTCTTTCAAAATCTTATGTGATTTAAATGCTCTGGGGGTTTCCGAATGGTACACGAGCAGAGGCTTGATCTTGCAGTCGCCACTCGCATTGGCGCACAGTGCTATAGTCAATCTGTCCTTCATAGGTTTGTGGCCTGGCATCATCTTCTCCTCTGCCGTTATATATGTTCTATTCGGCATCTTTTTCCAGAACAGCCCTGTCTCATCACAATTGAAGACTTGCTGAGAGATGTATCCTTGGGCTTTTATTAGATCGGAAAATGTTTTTATGTAATCCTCAGCTGCTTTCATATCTGAACTTGCTGCCTCACCATGTCTGACAACGGAGTGAATACCGCTCCTCTTTTTAAAATTCTCAAACCAGCCCCGGCTGGCTTTAAATGACTCTTCCGATGCCTCGTCGATGGAAGTCTGCGGGGTTTGTTTCAGCAAATCTCCTTAGATCGCTCTTTCCTTCTCACAAATGATGGTCTGCGTCAAGGTATCTCCTTGGAGCTGCTTTTCTGTCACCCACACCATCAGCAGTTTCTCCATATTTTTATGAAGGGAGATTCGCAGCTTGGAAATTATCGTAAGGCCCTTAGCCGGCGTTACACTCTTTATCGACTCCTTCCGTTTAAGCACAGAACATATCATGGACGTACTACGGCCATACTGCCTCGACAAGTCAACAACTCGAACACCTTGCTCATATTTTTCTATAATTTCACGTTTTAATTCAATACTCATCATATTTTTCTTAGCACTTGACTTTTTACAAACTTTCTTCCGATCCATGGTTATAAAAATAAATGAACTAAAACTGTAAATGTAAACGCAAACACAAAACACAACTTATCACAGCGGAAGCACGCTGCTAACTGATCGTGATGGCGCGACTGCGTGTAGTAACACCTGTGGTGTTTTAACTTTAAAAGCACACAAAAATATAATAAACTTGAATTTGTTTATTCAAGTCTCAAAAAACAAAGCTTTGCATATAGAGAGAACAAATAATAATGAAGAAGAAGAAAGAAACATTTTAGAAAAAGCAAAAACAAAACAAAAGTACTGGTCAAAAATAAACATTTAAAATCACAGATTAATATCTTCAACACTACCGAACCGAACTCGTATATCGAATTTCGCTCGTAACTAAAAGCAAAAAATCACTTGCTCGTCGGCTCGTATCTCGAAAAACTCGTATGTTGGGGCGCTCGTATGTCGAGGTACCACTGTATATGTGAAATTATCATATACTATGCATTTTGTCCGTTTGATATGATTAACTATTTCGATTCATATGTAAATATTGTTTTATCTTTTAACGCTATGCAAATCCATGGCAATCTTCCAATATGTAAATATTGCTTACAGTAAAATAAATTATTTTCAGCCAGACAATGAGTGGTTGTCGCCTCTAGTATCTTTGTGTGACACATTATAACAATATCATTATTAAATTATTTTAAGGATATTTAAGAGATGTCTTCAAGATGGTATTGGTCGCTGAACCAACCTGTGTCTGAGAATATCATTAACGATCTACTGCTAGAGGAACAGCAGTTTGCGTCAGTCAACACACTGATGCCCAAGTTAATCAGTTCAATTTGGAAAATTCCCGCTCCCTGTTCTACAGTTTCCAGATATGTTTTCATTAAATTACTAACCGAATTACCCGGCTCCTACCCGAGTAAATATTTCTGGAACGAAAGTTTTTTCAACAACGATTTATTTATTCATGATAAAATTGTGAAAAAAACATTTAAAATTAAAAAATATTTTCTCAGAACGTGTTTCTTTTTATTTTAAAATGCTAGCTTACAGGCGATACTCGCTCTTCAACGGGATTAATAAAAATATCGACTATATCTTACAAGAATTTATTATTTAGTCCGTTGAAGAGCGATTATCGATTGAGAGCTAGCATTTCAAAATAAAAAGAAAATCATTGTTAAAAATATTTTATAATTTTAAAGGTTTTATTCATGTTAATAGCAGTAGTGATAACATAAAGTCCCCATCTATATACAGCTATCAACCTTAAAGAACCTCAATATCACTATAGCGTCATATTACAGGGTGGCCCATAAGTCCGGAAAACCTTTTTCAATTAAAAATTAAAAGGCAAACTAGAATAAAGCAATTATAAATATTTTATTTTAGTTCTTAAAATTAAATATACTTCGGCCAGTAAATTTTTTATTATCTCGACGTTTCGACAAAAATCTTTTGTCCTCGTCAGGAGCGAACAAAAATTAAAACATTTGGCAAAGCGTTAAAAATTATTCTAAGGCTGCAAATGCGTTCTCGCGCGTTATTTCAATTTAGAATAATTTTTAACGTTTGCCAAATGTTTTAATTTTTGTTCACTCCTGACGAGGACAAAATATTTCTGTCGAAACGTCGAGACAATAAAAAAAGATTTACTAGCCGAAGTGTCTTTAATTTAAAAAACTATGAATGCCGGCCAGGCAGTCTCTATCTTTACGATATTTTATTTTAGGTAATAAATTGAGATTTAATCTATTACTTGAACTGAAATAGTTATAGTTTCTATTCTAGTTTGCCTTTTAATTTTTAATAAAAGAAAATAAGGGTCGGGGCTTATGAGCCACTAGGTAATTCAGAAAAATATTCATTATATCAAGAACCAATTGTTATTTTTGATATTTATATTTTTCCACTCTACATACTTCCTTCATTGATTTTCTTGTATTTTATAAATTTTAGTTTGTTTTTGTGATAACTTAATTGCTGTGTCATCCTGAAATTTGTCTTAATTTCTACGTGAAAATATATAACCTAAATTCAAAACAGTCCTAATCAGACCTTACTTCGATATATAATCGCAAAAGCCACACATAATAATATCCTAAAATCAAACGTATTCTAAACACAATTTTGCAGTTTGTATCAAGTATGTTTCCCTGAAGAAACCGCATTTAAGACATTGTAAAAAGCAATATAGATAAACTATTCAAAATTATAGTCTTTTATATTTTGGTGCAATCCGCTATAATTAACAGTAAAATTTCAAACCATTTTTGTCAAATTTATATGTACACAATGATTTCTCTATTGGATCGTGCCGTCTAAACTTTAAGGACTTGAACATTCTGTAGAGAATCAAATACTGTAACTCTGACGCTGTGAAACATCAACTCATGCTTTAAGACATCGAAAGAACTCGATCTATTATCTACAGGCCAGAACAAATGTTGTTCAAGCTTCTGAAGAGTTCGTAGAAAAAATTGTAAAGCAGAATCAGCTACTACGGAATAAAATGCGTCTAGATACCTGCCTTCAGGGAATGTAATAATGCAAGAAAATGATCGAACTCACATATAACGTAGAGCTTTTTTCGATGAGAATTTCTACCACCTCACCAACAGACTCAAATTCCTTGACTACAACTTAATTGTCCGAACAGCTAAGGAGGAGCATGCGAGGATGCTATTCATATCGTTTGAAGGCATGGCTCTTCGGTGTAGGCCTCCATCCCGAGGCAATGAAGTTGACAAGTGTGGCGAAGGCTACCATCTACAAGTGCCATCTTGGTCTTGAGTTGGGTAACTCCAGCCATCACATAGACCTACCCACTCTGTGAGAAAGAACTCTTGCAGTACACCGGTGGATGAGTCTTTCCCGCGATTAGAGCCTCCAATAAAGACCTTGAATTTATTTTTATATATGTATATTTATCAATTATTCTATTCTGTCTCTCTCTCTCCTCGATGCTGGGATTACTCAGACTATAAAATACATGAGCTACCTTTTTAAAAATAATATCATATTTAGAGAGTATATTTTCATTCACTTCCACGATGTTATTAAACTTACTTATTAACTACACTAAGTTGTTCATCGTACTTCTTTGGAAGGATTAACGATATGACTCGTCATATTGAGAAAACAAAGGAAAATTTCACAAAAATATCATTATTAGCAAAAATCAGCAGACATATCTCCAAATGAATTGTAATCATATACAAGCCGAAGTACGAGGTGTGTTCAAAAGGTATCGCGACTTTTGAATTTACGCGGGTTAAGTATATTCGAATTTCGATATTTTTTGTGGTTTTATGTTGTTACTTATGTCTCTCACTTATGCCGACAAGCTCGGCCATTTTGAATGTTCACTTAATTGTTGACAGCTGCTTTGCTTGCAGGTGTTTTAGATCGTCTTCGATTTTTACCTATTTAAAAAAATGGATCAAAGAACCTGTATCAAATTTAGTGTGAAAAACGAAATTAAGTGCGCGGATGCATTCCGAATGTTGACTGTGGCATACGGAGTAGCTACCTTGGACCGAAGCAACGTTTATCGGTGGTACAAAATGTTCTCAGAAGGCCGAGAAGATGTGAACGACGAAGAGCGTGCCGGACGCCCGAGCACTTCAACAACAGACGAAAAAATTAATGAAGTGGAGAAAATGATATTGGCCAATCGTCGAATCACCGTTAGAGAGGTTGCTGAGGACCTAAACATAGCGATTGGCTCGTGCCATTCGATTTTTATCAATGATTTGGGCATGAGACGGGTCGCCACGAAATTCGTACCAAAATTGCTCAATTGCGACCAAAAACAGCATCGCATGAACATTGCTAATGAGATGTTGGACTCTGTCCGCGACGACCCAAATTTGCTCCAGAGGGTCATAACTGGTGACGAAGCGTGGGTTTATGGTTATGACGTGGAAACCAAAGCTCAATCATCTCAATGGAAGCTGCCGCACGAACCAAGACCGAAAAAAGCGCGCCAAGTTCGGTCGAATGTGAAAGTTTTGCTGACAGTTTTCTTCGATTGCAGGGGCGTGGTGCATCATGAGTTCTTGCCACAGGGTAGAAGGGTCAATAAGGAATATTATCTGCAAGTTATGTGCAATTTGCGCGAAGCAATCCGCCAGAAACGCCCGGATTTGTGGAAGAACAAAAATTGGCTTTTGCACCACGATAGCGCCTCTGCTCACACATCGTTGCTTGTGCGCGACTTTTTGGCCAAAAACAACACACTAATGATGCCGCAGCCACCGTATTCCCCAGATCTGGCCCCCTGTGACTTTTTCTTGTTCCCTAAACTGAAGAGGCCCATGAAAGGACGACGTTACGCTACGCTTGACGAGATAAAGACGGCATCGAAGGAGGAGCTGAAAAAGATTTTTAAAAAATGATTTTTTGAAGTGCTTCGAAGATTGGAAAAACCGTTGGCACAAGTGTATAATATCTCATGGGGATTACTTTGAAGGGGACAAATAGGTATTCATGAATAAATAAATAATATTTGAAAAAACACAAAAGTCGCGATACCTTTTGAACACACCTCGTATATATCAAGGGCCAACCATCTTTGATGGTTGTGGCATATGTGGGGTGCGGTAGACTTTAGAAGAAAACCTCTCTTTCTACTTGGCTATGGTAGATAGCCTTGATCTCGGCTGGTTGCTTAAATCTCTGCCTTCAATTTTGTTGAATTTCTTTAGTTTAAGAGGGAAAATAATATTTGTGTCAAAAGGAAGTCTCTGATTCGTCAAAGTATATTTAGGGTTAAGGCTGAGAATCATCCGATCATACGGATCGAATGAAGAACGAAGACACCAAGGAGAAGACAACACTACCTATCGCTCTGCAATCTCTGTGACGATATTCAGTCCCACGTCAACTCATCCAATGGAACTGTCCCAACAACAGCGTACAAGGTTTATGTACCCCAGGAGAAAGTTGATCTAGAGCAACAAAGGCGTCAGAAAGACAAAGAATATAAATTTCTCATCTAGACATATACAGTAATAAGAGCAGTTTTCATCTCTTGGGTTATAATAAAATCTTTCTCTCCATTTTGCCTGGCCTGAGGCCAGTCTCATTCCTTTGTATATTGGTGTCTTGAAATACAATGTTCTTTCTTTAGTGGTACAAATTAATATGATGTTTAAGTTTTTAGAATATGAATATATTATATAGCTACATGACTTTATAAAGAGATGGCATAATTAGGATAGAAGAATACAATCGAAGATATAAATTCAAATGAGTGACCATCGATAGCACCATGTTGAATTCTCCGACACACTTTCTCTGGTATAAACTCTGGAAGTTGTTCTATTAGATATAAGTTTGTTTTTAAAATTTCTATTCAAATCTCTAGTTTTCATGCCCGAAATTTATAGATTTGAATCGAATTTGAATCCCTGGAAAATCCTGATGTTTCACCTCAATCTAAACGTTGTATCAGGTGAGGGACTGAAGCATCACGTAGCGTTTACATATTTTACTGTATGTATATATAATTTAAACTTTCAAATCACACACTATAATGTATTCGACACCTATACATATAGAAAAAAAAACATTCGAACTACATTGTGTCTTTTCTTTTACAAAAAATGTGATTAATATAATGGAATTTTTAACAAACCTTATTAGAATAATACAAAACCCTCGTTCCGTGCCATTAAAAACAATTTGATTAAAAACAAATTAAAGTATCGAAAATATCGGCCAGAGGATTAATAATAAAGGAGCTACTACCGGCAACAACAATGCAACAACGGTGGAAGTTGGTGAATGTCGCTGTGCGAGTCACTTAACTAGAATAAAAAACAACTTTCCGTTGAAAAAGTGAGCTGAATAGAAAGCCGAATTCGATTAGGATTAATCATATTTCATGAAAAGCGCTAAACGTCAAAGTTTCGCCAATAATACCTGTCAATGGAAGGGCCAACGATCCATAGAAACGATTTTCGGACAGTTTCTCTCACAGAGGAGTTGAACAGAAGTTTCTTCTAGTGCCGTATTGTTGCGTGAGAAGTTTTGACAGCTTCACTGTCTTCATCGAACTATGGGATCTCGTCAAGTGGACGAGGGTTGAAGGATTCACACAATACTATGTAAAACGATATTGAATTGTGTCAGACTAACTTTCTGGTTGAGTATCCCATTCAAATGACCTTAAAATAACAGACGATTCGAACAAAAAATATGTTTTGTAGATTTTACGTTACTGTAAGGCAATAGATCGGCACTTAGCTCTAGCGACGTATATATCAATATAGCTTTAAATAACATTGCATGTATGAAACAATCATAGATTTATTAGATAAAACTGCGATTAATTTTACTAATCGCATGGAATGTTACCGCGGTGAAATTGATCTAAAATAATAATAAAAAAACACTTTTTTGATTGAAAAAGATTCAAACACTATTCCTCTATTGAACTTTTTCTTTGCAAGCTACCAACCTGGTAGAATTTTTGTCAAGTACATAGAGCCCATATAGATTCCACGGCCTACGCCAGATCGGAAACTCTTAATAATTACAAATATCATTCTATTTTCAACACGGGGACTACTACCCTAGAATAATTACACTACACTAAACAATAATTACAGGTTAACGACACCGTTACGAGTCGACGCCAGATTTGAACTTGGAAAAGTCTATTCCAATAAATAATCACAATTCTTTCAATTCAGACGATTCCCGCTTCAATATTATGTGTTGGCGTTCATTGGATTTCATAGGATTTGACGAATGTTTTTGATCTGATTTTCATTTGCATAAATAACGTAAAATTATATCATTTGGAATTTAAGTTCTAGATGTTTTTACAATTTTAGAACATTTGAAGAATTATTTTCAGAGTTTTATACATTTCTCGTTAAAAATTCTATACTTAAGAGTATAGAGTTGAGAAAGGAAGGAAGTTTTTACCGATTTATAGATAACCTATTTAGCACATTTCTTCAGTCTGAAATCTTACTACCAACTGTTCATAAAGAAACTTATTATTTTTTTAGAAAAAAATATAATAATTTATGAATTCTTAAACTTTCTATAAAACCCTTTCTTAAGAAAAAGGAGATTAACATCCTTCAATTATATGCATGTTTTGGCTCAAATCTCTAAAATTTCAAATAGCTAATGTTTTAGTATACATTTATAAATTAATAGTATCTATATAACCTTAGGCACATGTATCAATCCGCTAAATTTGACAAGTCAATTGAGTAAATTCAAGTTAGAGATTCAGTATTTAGTGTAATGGCAAATATTTGGATTTTTCATTATTGATTGGAAAGGAGGACCTAGCCATAAATGTTTTCTAGAACCTTTTCTCCAAACTTAATTAAATTTCTCCAAGCCTTTGACCTTTTTTGTAAATTCATTTCGTTAAGAAAAGTTGGGAGAGAAAAGAAAATATTCTCTCTTTGAAAGAATTACTTGAGTTTATGGGAGGAAGGCTATATATCACAGAGAATAACTTCTCTGACAAAACATCTATAACAATATTGTCGACAGTTGTCAACTTTTTAGTGTTTATATATCTATAATAATATTTTGTAAATATATACAGTTAAACCTGTATATAGCGCCCCTTTATATAGCGCCCGATTTTAAATATGTTGTACGATGCGATTTACATTAAAAGTGGCGTGTCTATAGCGCCCCCTCTCTATAACACAAATTTTGGTGAGTCCCAAGAGGAGGCGCAATAGACAGGTTTAAATGTATTTAATAATTTATACAGTTAAACCTGTCTATAGCGCCCTCTCTTGGGACTCACTAAAATAGAGTGCTATAGAGAGGTAGTGCTATAGAAAGGTCACTTTTAATGTAAATCGCATCGTACTACGTATTTAAAATCGGACGCTATAGAGAGGAAGGCGCTATTTAGAGGGGGCGCTATAGACAGGTTCAACTGTATATGCTGGTTTGTGCGCGCACTCATAAAATAATCTCTCTCCCTTTTACCAAAAGGAGATTTTAATCAGTAAATTGGCAACAATACCAGTTTGTGGAAATCTGGGACAAGGTTCTGGAGGTGCGGTTTATGACCTCCATTTTTAAAGGAGCAGCTACAATTCTACATTTGTTGCTGATGCTTGGAAAATCTAAATCCGTGCAAAAATATTTGCAAATTAATATCTCGAATATCGATATTATATATGCAAATATCTAAAATAAAATAGGCATATTATGACCGCTCGTATGAACATTTTATATGGCAGAGCGCCATCTATTGATATACGAATCAACTAAAGGTTGATGCGGGTTATTCAATTATATATTTTTCAACCCATTTTATTGATAAATTCGCTTTTCGAGCTTTTGGCTCTCATCAGGGAGGTGTAGGTTGTACCCTAATTCTGTTCCCAAGAGGCTTGCCTAGAAATAAAGAAATGGGTATTTTAAGTCAAATTTGCATACATTTTATTTTTTCACTTATACAAATATATGAGGTGTGTTCAAAAAGTATCGCGACTTCTGTGTTTTTTCAAAAATTATTTATTTATTCATGAATACCTATTTTGTCCCCTTCAAAGTAATCCCCATGAGATATTATACACTTGTGCCAACGGTTTTTCCAATCTTCGAAGCACTTCAAAAAATCATTAAAAAAAAATCTTTTTCAGCTCCTCCTTCGATGCCGTCTTTATCTCGTCAAGCGTAGCGTAACGTCGTCCTTTCATGGGCCTCTTCAGTTTAGGGAACAAGAAAAAGTCACAGGGGGCCAGATCTGGGGAATACGGTGGCTGCGGCATCATTAGTGTGTTGTTTTTGGCCAAAAGCTCGTGCACAAGCAACGATGTGTGAGCAGGGGCGTTATCGTGGTGCAAAAGCCAATTTTTGCTCTTCCACAAATCCGGGCGTTTCTGGCGGATTGCTTCGCGCAAATTGCGCATAACTTGCAGGTAATATTCCTTATTGACCGTTCTACCCTGTGGCAAGAACTCATGATGCACCACGCCCCTGCAATCGAAGAAAACTGTCAGCAAAACTTTCACATTCGACCGAACTGGGCGCGCTTTTTTCGGTCTTGGTTCGTGCGGCAGCTTCCATTGAGATGATTGAGCTTTGGTTTCCACGTCATAACCATAAACCCACGCTTCGTCACCAGTTATGACCCTCTGGAGCAAATTTGGGTCGTCGCGGACAGAGTCCAACATCTCATTAGCAATGTTCATGCGATGCTGTTTTTGGTCACAATTGAGCAATTTTGGTACGAATTTCGCGGCGACCCGTCTCATGCCCAAATCATTGATAAAAATAGAATGGCACGAGCCAATCGATATGTTTAGGTCCTCAGCAACTTCTCTAACGGTGATTCGACGATTGGCCAATATCATTTTCTCCACTTCATTAATTTTTTCGTCTGTTGTTGAAGTGCTCGGGCGTCCGGCACGCTCTTCGTCGTTCACATCTTCTCGGCCTTCTGAGAACATTTTGTACCACCGATAAACGTTGCTTCGGTCCAAGGTAGCAGCTTCTCCGTATGCCACAGTCAACATTCGGAATGTATCCGCGCACTTAATTTCGTTTTTCACGCAAAATTTGACACAGTTTCTTTGATCTATTTTTTTAAATAGGTAAAAATCGAAGACGATCCAAAACACCTGCAAGCAAAGCAGCTGTCAACAATTAAGTGAACATTCAAAATGGCCGAGCTTGTCGGCATAAGTGAGAGACATGAGTACCAACATAAAGCCACAAAAAGATCGAAATTCGAATATACGTAACCCGCGAAAATTCAAAAGTCGCGATACCTTTTGAACACTCCTCGTATCTTATTTTAAAAATAAGGTTTTTATTTTGGATTTTAGTAAGATTTTTTCATTAATCCAATATTTCGATAGATCAATTTTCCATATTTTACGAGGTTTTTGTTATGAAACACACAGCAGGTCGCGTGCTTCAGGTAAGCCACGGACGTCTTACAAGCTTATTGGGCGTTAAAACCATCTATGATATATATTATAAACAAAGTAAGTATAATCTAAAGAAAAAGGGTGTAATATATATATATATATATATAAATGTCGATAATTAAGAGAAAATAAGCCTTATTTTTAAAATATAGAAATTATGGATTGCTCTAAATTCAGAACAAATATATCTGTGAATAATCTCAACAATGACAGTTGAACCTTCAATACCAATTGGGTCCAATGTTTTCTGCGGTAATGTAAACGAGATGATCCAAGTGTATCAATGAATTCACATCATTTCTATTATTAAAAATATTCAATCATCGAATCTTTGTTCTCACAATAAGCTAATGCGAAATTTAGTTTGAAAATTTAAACAAAATGAAAATGATTCTTATAACATGATGATTTATAAAATTCTTAGTGTGCCAAATAGTAATTTACCAATAAAAATAAGTAATCAAATTTCAAATTTAGATTTTCATGATATATTCTATTACAATATACACAAAAAAAAACACACACAATACAAATCACGAAGCGTGTATTTTTATCAACACTATAGGTATTTGTATATAAAACGCTTTCTTATTTTGCTTACAAATACACTTGTTGTTAATACAAAGCAACAACGCGCCATCTATATATAATAAATGAAAACATTAAGACGCGAATGTTTTTTTTTCACAGATAAATTTCAACTGTCCTTACTGCGCTGAAAAAAACTACGGCGTTATTAATTACATTTGATTTAAAAAGAATATGTTGTTATTATTAAATATAATATAATATCTTGTAATGTATTAATCTATTTTGCACTAGATTGTCATAAGCTTTAAAAACCACAACTTAAAAAATATATCTTCTATCTTTAAGATAAGAAATTTATGTTATCTTTCTTCATCCTTGCTTGTATATTGTTGCACCAAGTTGTAGCTTTGTAGGATCGTAGACCTTGGTTTCCTCCTTCTGGTGCTTTACACGTTTCCCGAGCGGGTTTCCATACTTAAAGCAAATAAAGAAAAGTAATTAAAAATAAATTACCTCTTGAAGTTATTGTGTTTATTTATTCGTTGTCTTCCTCGTAGGTCGTGATCCGCAGTCTTCGTCTAGGTCCTCTCTCGCTCCAATAACCAATCAAGATATATGTACAATAAAATATTACAAAAGGAATAAAACTATAAAAACGAATGATGATAATCTGTTTTGAATAAATATTAAATATCATAGAATATTTTGAATAAATGTAGGGCGCATTAAAATTGATGCAACAATATAATTATTGGAAATTATTATCTCGTTTCTTTCTTTGCTCTTTTCTATACACTTTCCTTTCGCTTATTTCTCTTTTTTTTTATCCAAAATAAGTTGAAAGGACATTCTTGCTAATCATAAGTGGATTCTTCAAACGGATGTTTAATCTGCCCGAGTTCTCTACTATGTATGGTCTTACCTGTTCATATGGCTGGGAATATGCCGGATAGTAACGACAAGTGTATTCACCGAAATTTGAATACAACATCTACAAGCACTGCATCGATCTTTCTCAGATATTAAATTGTGTTAGGCATTAAGGTATATATATTTCAAATTAAATTAGTGTCTAATTATATATTTATTTGATACACTTTTCTACAGAACTTGAGAGAGGGGAAGTTATACTTTTTTGCATATTTATCTGGAGAGAGAGAGAATCAGATAATAACTAGGAAGATATTTGATACACAGTGACCTTTATTGAAGACACACCAAATAACCAAGTGTGAACAAAATTGGCTCTTTTTACTTAAAAAAAAAACCAAACAGATGAACGGTGATATTAAATATTTCACTTCCTTAAGTTGTGTCCATGAGTGTATGTATGAATAATGGCATTTGTATTCAGATTATGTTCAGAATTTTAAAAGATCATTCCCCCGAGGGGTAGGTTTTCTTGGCGAAGAGATCAAAGCGTCATCAACTGGCGAAATGGAGAATAAAGGTATGACCTTAACTACCAGGTTATTCACAAAACACATCAAAAAAAATTGAAATCACATTCTGGATAATATCAGATAGTGATTGAGAGTAATTTAAGAGTATACATGTATATATTAGTTCTTTAAAATACACATTTTATCCGGCTTTCATTACCTAACCTGTTTTTTAAACCTGGGATAAAAACCTTTGGTCGTGTGATGTAAATAGTTGTATACAAATTTCAAAGAAAATCTTATAATATGTCAATTATAAATATATTAATATACATTTATGAAAGCACAAACCTTGAATGTTGCCTAAAATTTTAAAAACGAAATGGACGTACCCCTGATTATTAGAAAGAAAAACATTCAAAATATTTGAAGGATAGCTCTCTCTTTATCAATTTATTGCAAAAGATTTTTACAACTTTTTAGCGCAGAGAATTTTATTTATTTATAGAAGTTTTTTGTTCAGATATCCGTGAAGTACACATTGCATGAGGAACTCGCTAAAATAAATTAGGTAGACTTAATAGTTCAGATAAATCTATAAAAGTGCATCAAAATAATTGTTGTCAAATATTTTCGTCAAATTATATGAACTAAAAATTAAGTATCGTAGAGATAGAGGCTGACTGGCCGGTATTCATTTTATATGGAAAATCTTTTGTCGAAACGTTGAGAAAATAAAAACTCGAACTGGCCGAAGTGTCTATTTTCCCAGAAATAAAAATTATGTAGTTGATGATATATGTATATATAAATTTTGTATGCCACATTTTTTTTACATTAAGATAAATTAGTATATTTATTTAAGTTATATTTAGAAAATATAAAATATTATTTCTCTATAAATATTCAGATAAAATAGAGTGAATTTCCGGGTCAATTGTCTCTGATTACCAATAAAAGTAAATCCTCATATAAAACCAGCTGATCCAATCTGCCCATTGTGTCAGTCTGGGTCCTTCCAGAGTCAGTAGTAGTTGTGTCACCAAATATATCTCCATGTGTCGAGTCAGTTGTCCAGATAGTGTCGCCACTTGTCGCCAACTCTGAAAGGACTTATTCCAGCGTACGACAATGGCTGTCGTAAATCTGGTCGAGGGTGCCAATTAGGTCACTTGGATCTATGACACGCCGTTGATCTTATTACGTCCCAATATTGTCTCCTCGACACCTGTATATATATCACGATATATTTTATCACGCCCCGACTATTCTCTCCTGTGTGTGAGCAGTGATCTAGCTGTCTACACCTGTATATATCATGATATGTTTTATTTAGCTGCGAATATTATCTACTTTTGTGTGATCAGTTATCTTGCTGTTGATACCAGTATATATAGCGATATATTTTATCACGCCCCGACTATTCTCTCCTGTGTGTCAGCAGTGATCTGGCTGTTGATACCTGTATATATCGCAATATATTTTATTTAGCTGCGACTATTATCTACTGTGTTTGTGATCAGTGATCTAGTTGTCTACACCTGTATATATCACGCCCCGACTATTCTCTTCTGTGTGTGATCAGTGATCTAGCTGTCTACACCTGTATATATCACGATATATTATTTAGCTGCGACTATTATCTACTGTGTTTGTGATCAGTGATCTGGCTGTTGATACCTGTATATATCAAGATATGTTTTATTATTCCCCAGTATTGTCTCCTGTGTGCGAGCAGTGATATCACTGTCGACGACTGTGTATATAACGATATATTTTATTTAGCCCCGACTATTTACTTCCATGTTTGAGCAAGGTCTTGTTGTCGACACCTGATTATATCACAATATATTTTATAACGTCCCAATATTATATGCTGTGTATGAGCAGTGAACTCCCTGTCGACTCCTGTTTATATCACGATATGTCTTATCCCGCCCCTAATATTGTCTCCTGTGGGTAAGCAGTGATCTTCCTGTTGATACCTGGATATTAAACGCTGTGTTTGATTATGCCCCAAATATTTTCTCCATATGTTAGCAGTGATATCGTTGTCGACATCTGTATATAAAACATTATAATTTATTTTGCCCCCAATATTATCTCTTTTGTATGAGCATCTTACTGTCGACACTTGTATATTTTACGATATATTTTATTTTCCCCCGATATTGTCTTCTGGCTGTGAGCAGTGATATTGTTGTCGACACCTGTGTACATCACGATATGCTTCATTACGCCCCCAACATTGTTTCCTATATGTGAGTAGTGAACTCGTTGTCGACCCCTGTATATATTGTGGTGTGTTTTATTACGCTTGGTTTTTAAAAGGGGAACTGAATGGAATTCTTTGAATCGAAAAACGATCCATTCATTAGTAGAAATTCGATAGGTGGAGAATTGGATAGGATAGAAAGCCAAGGTGTGGTAGCTAAAATAGTAAGTAGTGAATCGAAAATACTAATTGTGTTAATAATAAAAAAAAAGAATGGAGAATTCCGCATTTGCGGAGATTTTAAATAACTCGAAATTCTGTACCAGGCATTCCAATACCCCTCACCTAAAATATAATATATAATTGCCATATCTCATTCTTTATATCTTGGAAAAGAAACTATATTTATCATAAATGATTTATACCAGGCATACTTACAATTATATTTAGACGAAGCATAAAGGGAAATGACTGTAATCAGTACACATAAAAGCCTCTATATATTTAATAGGCTACCCTTTGGTATAGCCTCAGCCAGCCAGTTGGCAAAGGATTATTGAACAAATTTAGCAGGGATAACAAGTACGCTAATTTATTTGGGCGAAATATTTATCACGGATGAAAGAGGAAATATTTAATTATAAATTTTGAGTCGTTTTCGAATAGATTAAATTAATATCGCCTAAAACTAATTAATAAAAATTCAAACTATTTAAAGATCGTCTGAAATATTCCGGTTATGCAATTGATAGGAATGGATTACACATAAGGCAGTTGATGAAATTAAAGATATTTATAGATACTCCTAAACCTATAGGAAAATAATGCAGTTACGCATATTAATAGGTTTTCTTATCTATTATCATAAATGTATTCCAAACTCTGCGGATAAGTTATGTCACACCTATATAATATACTCAAAAAGAAAAAAAGTGAAATTGGTCTGATACTTGTCGAAAAGAGCTTTCAAACAAATATAGAACGACAGCTGGCCATTGTAACGCAGAATGACTTTCGAAACTTCCTTTTAAATAAAATGAATAATCATAATTTTCTTAAGGACTTAATTCAATTCATATAATACACTAGTACGAAGAACTGCTGCTTATGCCTAGACACATTAGACAAGAGCCTTTCAAGGATTTCATCATGAAATGTTGTGTATTATAATACCTTGTATGGTTGGAGAGAAAAACCCCTCTAAAAAAAAGGTTATTTAAATACATACAGGAATTTTATTTAAAATTACATCAAGGACGCATGCGTGTAGTTAAAATAAAAGCTCGGGACAGAAAATGGATTTGGTGGACTGGATCACGAAATATCTCTAGGGCTTGTAGAAAATGCGAAATATAAATATACACATACCATTGAACAGGAAAGTGTTCATTAATGAGAAACTTCTCTCAACCGTTGGTATCGCATTTATATGGATATTGCTGGTCCATTCATGGATAACATGTTTTTTGATAGGTTGAACAGCTATTCCGAATGACAAGAAGTGTTAATTATGAATTCAACATCAGCTCAAAATACCATTTGAAAAAATTGAGATATTTCTCATTTTATATAAATTTAGAAAAAGTGGTTATTGATAATAAACCATAATTCATTTCAAATTAAATACAATATTTATATAAATCGAATGGAATTCAACATATCAAGTCTGCTCTATATTTTCCAGCTAATAATGGCTTGGCTGTGCGTTTTGTACAGTCCCTAAAATAATTATTGAAAAATATATTTAAAAATAGACTTGACAAGAGATTGGCAAATTTCTTATTCACGTATAGAAAAGTGTCAAATTCAAGAACAAAAAAAGTGTGAGAAGTTAAATTTTTAAAAGGATGCCGAAAAGTCGATGAAGATCTTGTACAACCAAATTTTGAGAGTGAGGATAAATTAAATCAAAATAAATTTTATCACGCCCTCAATATCGTCTCCTGTAGGTTGGCAGTGATCTCCCTGTCGAGGCCTGTATGTATCACGATATTGTAACAAGGCATTCACCATTTTATTACCAGAGTACCATTTTTGATGTTTAAATTTTACTACTCTGTAAACTTTCCTAATTTTCCACGTGACTATTGGTGAAGATTCTAGGTAAATTAGGGAAGACAAACTGAAGATCGACGAGAAGACCTTTGGGCCATGGGTGCTGTGATCTACATTTTCAGAGACTGGCTCCAGGATTCCACCGCCGTGTCAAAGCCAAGACTTCCTTCCAAAATGACAATGTCCCTATAGACCACAAAGCCGCTCTTCACGCCGCAAGAAGAAGGACGTAAAGATACTAGGGACAAAGTTCCAAGACTTCGATGGAATCTTTGGCAGAAGCATGTCAGATCCATGTCAGTGTCTACAATAATTGCTAGCTGTGGGTCCTAGCTCCCATAGGAAAGCAGCTATGTAACAAAGTATTTACTATTTTATTAACAGAGTATCATTTTTTATGTTTATATTTTGCTACTCTGTAAACCTTCCTTATTTTCCACATGGAAATATATTTTACTATGTCCCCAATATTGTATATTGTATGTGACCAGTGAGAGATCTCGCTGTCTACAGTTGTATATATCACGATGCCTTTTTTCTCTCCAAATATTGTCTCCTGTTTATTAGCAGATATTTCGCTGTCGACACCTGTATATATTAAGATATGTTTTATCACACCCCAATAATTATCTACGGTATATAAGCAGTGATCTCGCTGTCGACACCTGTATCTATGTTTTGTATGCCTTCCAAATATTTTGATGAAAGGATTTAAAAGCACGAATGTTTCTTTTATACATAATACAAACCTCCACTGCCCACACTGCGATGAAAAAATATATTGGGAGGGCCCGGCTCACCAGCGGCGAACCCCCCAGCGGCCTCGCCAATTCAATCAACCAGACCGCCTCTCAGAGCTCTAATACTGTATTGGACGATTCTGCTTAAATACGCAACACTGAAGGATGGAATCTCAGAAATGGTTTTCAAGAGAACTCTGGACATAAGCTTATAGGACAGTAGAATTACATTCAAATATTTGAATCGAGCAATGCTCTTCCGCAAACAATAAAGGTCAGTTAGGCATAAATTAACACAAAGCAATAGCGCGCCTTCTATACATATAAAATGAAAGGATTTAAAAGCACGAATGTTTCTTTTATACATAATACAAACCTCCACTGCCCCCACTGCGTGGAGCACATCGTAAATCCTTTCATTTTATATGTATAGATGGCGCGCTATTGCTTTGTGTTAAATATTTTATTGCTGTAATGTTTTTTAAAGAATTCATACATATCGTACGCATATAAGCCAAGAGAATTCAACATTAGCGGTTATAAATTAACTTGAATAAATTCTCGGAGATGTTCACTCTTTATATATCACCTTTATTGAATCTACATTTTAAAATTAAATATATCTATTTTTTTTACAAATTTACATATTTTGAAGTGCTTATGCATTTTTAAAAATATGTTATAAAATTTTGCTACCATATCTTATTAGAATCTATCGTTGTGTGTGTGTCTCTATATATTCACGTTGATTTAGGCTGAAAATCATTTTTTGCCAATTCATCTTTTTTTATTTCGATTGTGGGTCTGCTGTGTAATTGTTGTATATCACCAGTCATGGGAAATAACCTAGGTAAAACGGGCAATGTATGAAAAAATATGTTATAATTATTTAAAATACACCATATTATAAATTAATAAGATTTGTGTGGAATAGCAATGGGTGTATAAATTATGGACAATAGACGTTGAGAACAGAGCTAAGAAATATGTCAGATTGAAATGTTGGGGAAAATAAATCAATACAGTGAGAGTGTGGGAAAAGATGAGGAATAGAGGTAGAAAATTGAAGTGAAAACACGTGACTTAGGATTAGGAAGGAAAGCTGGGAAATAAAGGTGGATGGGGGAAAACTAGGATATAAGAAAGTAAAATAAATATGTTAAATAAAAACAGGAAATGAAGGTGTAAAATAAGAGTGGGATATGGGTAGCTGGGATATAAAAAGTGGGATAGGAACCTGGGAAATAAAAAGTATGATATGGGAACCTGGGATTTAAAAATTGGGATATGGGAACCTGGGAAATAAAAAATGGGTTAGGAAGCTGTGAAATAAAAAATGGGATAGGAAGCTGTGAAATGAAAAATGGGTTAGTAAGCTGGGAAATGCGAGTAGGCGATATGGGATGCTGGGAAAAAAGAGTGGAATAGGAAACTAAAAAATAAAAGTTGGGTAAAATTGGAAAATAGGAGTAGAGGGAAGCTAGGAAACGTTGGTGAATAAGAAAATATGAGACAGGTAGAAAGCTGGAAAATAAAAGTGGGATAGAAATCTGCGAAATAAAAATGAAGTAAAACTGAAAAATAAATAAGGGGGGGAGGTAAAATAGGAATCTGGAAAAATAAGAAATTAAAGAGAGAGGTATAAAGCTGGGAAATAAGAGAATGGATGAACAGGGAAATAAAAGTGGGGGAAAAGCTAGGAAAGAAAGATTTATGAAATAAATGTGGGGTTAAACAGATGGGAAATAAAAGTGGGCAAGATATTAGAGAAATAAGAGTTCCGGAAAAGGCTTAGGAATAAATGTGAGGGCGTAGAGGACTGAGGAATAAGTGTGGTGAGATGTGACGAAGAGCTTTATAATTTGATAGAGCCGCCTCTAATTAATGACTCGGAGGAAAGAATATGTGGATTTTTTATATGTGGGGGGAGGCCGGAAAAAGTCAATTAAAATCTAATGGAAATTGAACTTTTAATTAATACTCTTTAAAGAGAACTTAATAGGAACACCCCGACTTTAAAATATTTTCGTTACCTAATTCTATTCTCAACAATTATTAATTCAATTGTAAGCCGTGGCTTTACCGACTTAACGGGATTTCTCTTTGGGAGAAAGCACAAAGGTGTCTTATGTAAGTGGAAGAGATTAGAGGTGAAGAGAAAAAGTCTTATTTGTTTTCGATTCTCTTCCCTCCTTCCTTGTGCCTATCTTCTCTTTCATTAAGGCCTCCCTGTGTGTCTCAATACCTTTTTTTTTTAGAATATCCTTTTAAATCTTTAAATTACTTAAAAACTTTAAATAAGATTTATCTTTGTATTTGAAAAAAACTTGTAAATAATTAATAATATAAATAAATGATTACAATATTAACAGGTAGGAATGTTAAATGCATTATAACACGCCGATAATATAGTAACGTATTTTTACCAAATTTTCTGAATATGATAATCGAAAAGGGGGGGGGGGACACATGCCATATATTATATAAGATTGTTCCAAAAGTTCGTGACAACTTGAAAAAAAATTAAATACCAATATTATTCGTCATTTTGTATAATTTCTTTGTATTATTGTATATATGTATTATTATGTATTCGCCGTAATAATATTATTCGCCAAGTAATAATGAAAACAACGTTTTAAGAAAAACACGAAATTTTGTGGTACAACTCATACAATTTTATACAGTAACATATATACAAAGGATAAGCAAATACGATTATTTCTGGTGAGCTGGGTATCTATAGAAGAGATTAACAGCATAAATAGGAAAATAGACCCATCATACCTACCGATATATAAAACGAAAATAGCATAGAATATATACAATAGTATTTTAAAATAAAACTAAAGATATATATATATGTATATATAATTATTCCCTTTGATTAGCGTTTGGTCACACCAACCAGCTAGAAAACCTCGCTACTCCTGCTTCAATGGATGGTTTACAAGGTTTGAACCCCAAGAAGAAGATAGGCGAACTGCCTCATCGAAAAATTAGGTGTTTTTATTAAGCATTTATGATACCAAAATAAGCTTTTATTATTCAATGAGGCTTCGATAATTAATATTTTGTGTGTATTGTTTATGTTTGTGTGTAAAATGTTTTTGGCTCCTTTAAATTAAATATATGGTCTGTGTAGGAATATGAGGGGTTATTTTTCTTTGTATTTGATATATATATCTATTGTGTGTTTATTTATTTTTTCTTTCACGCGTCTATGAGTTTCACCAATATATATATATTTTTAAATTGATTATGACGCTCTACCCATTGCAAGAACATAATTTTAATATATATACTGTACCATATGGTATAAATAAAAGCATAAGGCTCCTCTCCCGTCAAAATAAACGTCAAAACCTGACGCTATCTATTGACTGTCGCCGCAACTAGCGGCCTCGGGTCGGTGACAAAGCCACAACACCAGCTTTGGCAAACTGAACACTTAGCCAGCTAAACACCTCTTTGGCAGATTGTCAAGATTCCAATAGATCCTTTGTGAATCTCATGGAATAAAGTCCGCCCTAGGCTGACGAGAACCATTAGCCCGAAACCATGGTCTCTAGGTGGACGCTTCTCAGTTTGCCAAAGCTGGTGTTGTGGCTTTGTCACCAACCCGAGGCCGCTAGTTGGGGCGACGGTCAATAGATGGCGTCAGGTTTTGACGTTTATTTTGACGGGAGAGGCGCCCTATGCTTTTATGGATAAATTTCCTCCCGGCAAATTTTACATCTATATTTAATTTTTTTTTTAATGAAAAGGCATATTTTGGATCCAATTTAACCCAATATATGCCTTTTTTATTTGAATATTTATTTATGGATTGCTCTATTTAAAAAAATAAATATATTTATATACAGTTAAACCAGTCTATAGCGCCCCCCTCTAAATAGCGCTTTCCTCTCTATAGCGCCCGATTTTAAACATTAAAATGTAAACATTTTACATTAAAAGTGACCTGTCTATAGCACTTCCTCTCTATAGCACCCTATTTTGGTGAGTCTCTAGAGGGGGCGCTATAGACAGGTTTAACTGTATATATAATAAACAAAACGGCTTCTTAGAATCAGTTTCTTGTTTAATTTTATATTCATCTCAAGCTCTCGGGAATCGTAAACAATTCTACAGAAGTAAGAAGCGACAAAACCAAAATAAGAATCTAAACCACCAATTTATAATAGCCAAGCTATTTATTCCTCATATATATATATATATACAAACATACAAACATTCATTTATATATATATATATGTTATATAAAAATATTATTTTATTTTAAATTATATAATTTAATAGATTCAAATACTCTGTTTAAATTGACCGCCAGAGGTCACTCTTCCCCTATAAAAACTCGTTGTTGTTGTTCCCCGATGGCCGACCCAAAACATTTGTACATTATGTAAATACGCTTTTCATTTTTTTTATTCTTACGCCTTAAGCCTGGCAGTAATTTTACCAAGTTATGTTTATCCTATAGCTCAATTAAAACAATATCTGATCAAGACTATTTTTCTTATTATTACTAGCGGATGTGTACCCGGCTTCGCCCGGGTTTTATCCGAGTGAAAGTTTGCCTAACGAATATTATATATTATGAAGTATAATAAACAATGCTAAATATTTAGTTTTAATTATTAATCAAGATTGTGTGTGAATATGTGAGAAAGATGTAATATCGTTGTTGTTTTCTTGGCCGACTGTTTTACATATGGTGTTATCTTAAAATTGCTTGTTTTGAATATTTTTTTAGATTGAGTTGAATGAATTGCTGAATTTTTTTTTTGTATTTATATATAAATAAAATTAACTCTGTTGAATTTTTTTTTGTATTTTATCGATAACAGCAAAGTTATGTATTTTAAAGTTAGGAAAAATATTTTGATGTTAAGCAAAACCTGCTCCATCTCGTTTTACATAAATGTTGAAAATATGGTCGAAATTGATGCATTGTAACGAAAGTTTTTAGCGAACACCACTTATGAAATTTCCATTTATATAGAAGATATAATATAAATGAGTTTTAAAAATTGTTAAAAAAAAAATGCATCGCCCGGGAATCGAACCCTGGCCGCCCGCGTGGCAGGCGAGCATTCTACCACTGAACCACCGATGCTTTAAAAAAATCAAATTAATTTATCGTCGCGACCAGTGCTGCGCCCTAGCGGTAAAATACTGGAACTAACGCTTTTTGGTTTTTTATTTTAAAAAAAAGCATATTAACTTTTTTAGTTTTTTGAATAGCCTATATGTTAAACGAAATCTTCAGCTACCTACATGCGAAATTCCATAATGATTGAGTCAGTAGATTTTGCGTGATGCGATAACAAACATCGATTTCGCATTTCATTTTTATATATATAAGGATAAAATTAACTCTGTTGATTTTTTTTGTATTTAATCGATAACAGCGAAGTTACGCATGTTAATGTTAGGAAATATATTTTGATGTTAAGCAAAACCTGCTCCATCTCGTTTTACATAAATGTTGAAAATTTGGTTGAAATTGATGCATTGTAACGAAAGTTTTTAGTGATGTCCACTTATGAAATTTCCATTTTATTAATATAGATTTCAAGATTATTCAACCACGACTGCATCACCATAGCATAATCAAGATGATCCAAAAAACAACAGAAATAATCTTATATATTTTTTTATAATATAATATTCTTCACAGGGGGGAAATGTTATATAAAAATATTATTTTATTTTAAATTATATAATTTAATAGATTCAAATACTCTGTTTAAATCGACCGCCAGAGGTCACTCTTCCCCTATAAAAACTCGTTGTTGTTGTTCCCCGATGGCCGACCCTAAACATTTGTACATTATGTAAATACGCTTTTCATTTTTTTTATTCTTACGCCTTAAGCCAGGCAGTAATTTTACCAAGTTATGTTTATCCTATAGCTCAATTAAAATAATATCTGATCAAGACTATTTTTATTATTATTATTTCAAGATTATTCAACCACGACTGCATCACCATAGCATAATCATCAAGATGATCCAAAAAACAACAGAAATAATCTTATATATATTTTTTATAATATAATATATATATAAAAATGAATGTTTGTATGTTTGTCTGTTGGTTTGTTGGTTTGTATGACCTGTATACAAATTCGCAGTAGTTCACTAATTCAAACCAAAATTTCCATACATAGGTAAAAAATACTATAAAATAACGCCAGGAGAAAATGATTTTTTATTAATCGACTACACGAGCTTTCGGGCAGTCACGCCCTTCAACTGGTAATGATACATGATGGCAATAGGCCTTAAATAGGATTCCGTTTTTAAAGAGATATTTTTACATATGAGAAAAATAATATAGGACGGCTAAAAAACAATTTAGTTAAAAGATATTTGCAAATCTAAGCTATTATATAATATATTTATGTAACTATGCTAATCCTGTAATGCCGGTTGACAAATAAATGGTAGGTTTGTAATTGGCTAAAACATGTGACTATATAATGAAGAAGACTAGTATTAGGATATCGACTGTTCAACCCGCCATCAGCGGCCATATTGGAACTATACTGGGGGAGTGGGGGGGGGGGGGGGGGGGGGTTTAACGGTTATTCAAGTTACTACATATATCCTGATATTGTGCAGGTAAATCTATATGTCGGTTAATGCTATTTTTTGATATGGATACTATGGCTTCTATGATCAGTCTTTGGTATTTATTGGAGATGTTATTGTATAATGTGGTGGGTGAAGTTAAATCGAAAGAGTGGCCTGTGTCAAGAATATGGTTGTAGATGAGGGACCTGTTGTCTTTGTTATTGACGCACCTGCCATGCTCAGTCATCCTGATGGCCACGGACCTACCAGTCTCACCTATATAGGTTGCACTACAATCGTTGCATGAGACTGAGTAGACCGAGCCACCCGATGACTGAACACTGGCAGGTCTCGGCAATCGGGTAATTGGATGTCTAAGAATGGTGGCCAGGCTTCTATTGTTTGTATAGTAGGTGTTAATGCCATGAGGCTTAAGAAGGTGAGATATTGCAGCGGATTGTGTTGAGTACGGTAAGATGCAGGTATTTCTATGGGGTAAATTGGGTTTCATATGGGCTGGGTTGTATTGATATTTATATATGAACTGGTGTGGATATTGGGAGAGGGCAAGTTGTTTCTTAATGTTAGCAAACTCTATTGATCTGAAAATGGGCAGGGAGCAATGTGTAACCAATCTCTTGGTAAGCGTTCTAACTGTATTAATTTTATGGGATAAGGGACAGAAAGACTTGAAATTGGTGTAGAAAGTTGGGTTATTGATTTTATGGTATACTGTTGTGTGGTAGTGTGATGGGGTACGGATGATCAGTATGTCCAGGAAAGGTATTACATTATTGGATTCTGATTCAAAACTGAAGGAAATGTCTGGGTGGAAGGAGTTTAGAACAGATAAGATACTGTTCTCCTGTCCGGTTTCACATATACAGAGGATATCATCAATATATCTCCTCCATATGTGAATGCCCGGTGTGAATTGCTGTTGGATCCAGGTGTCAAGTGTAGACATGACTATCTCGGCCAAGGGTGACGATTAACGGGCTGCCCATTGGTGAGCCTCTAATCTGTTTATAAAGTAAGTTATTAAAGGTAAAATCTGTGGTGTTTAAGCAAATGGAGGTAAGCGCTACTATTGTGTCAACTATGCCAGATTCCAATTGGGTGTCCTGCAGGAATTTTGTAAGCTGGGAAATGATCAGTTGATGGGGAAGTGATAAATACATTGATTTTACATCGTAGGAAACCATGGTTGAGTTCTGAATAGGGGTAAGAGATTGGATAAATTGTATGAAGGCCGGGATGTCTGTTACGGAATAAGACTGTGGCCGGGTTTTGACAAGAGGTGTTAAGTAGGATGAAAGGTACTTGGAAAGTTTGTATGCCGGGGAGAGGTGATATGCTATGATGGGGCGGAGGGGAACGGTTGGTTTATGGATTTTGGGCAGTCCGTAGATGTAGGGCGTATTGGCCATATCTGAAGTGAATGTGTGATACTGCTCAGCTGTAATAGAGCCGGACTTTTTTAGGCGCAACAGCTTTAATCTGAAAGTTCTGGTGGAGGAGGTCAAATCTAGTCTGGTAATGGGCATGAAAGTTGTTTGGTCATTGAGGATGTCCATCATCTTGGTGATGTAATCATCCGTATCCAAGAGGGATCCCAAATGCCGCCGGCAGGTCGCTTTAGCGTTCTAGACGAGAAGCTTTTTCTTAATTACAATGCAAGCCCTTAACTATATTTACAGGTTTTCTAATTTATAACTATTTCACATATTTACATATATATGTTTTCATTTTTTGCTATAACTGATCTAATTCGCCGTTTAAAATAACTGCTCTTGCAATATTTGCTATGTTTTATTTTGCGCTATGTTTTATGTGTTTGAATAAAACATTTAATCGTGTAAACCCGGGCGTTGCCCGGGTCATTCGTCTAGTATATATATATATACTATCGTAATGTTTACATTCTATGCAATAAATGTTTTGGCTATTATGAATTGATGATTTGAATTATTATTTTTGATTTCGTGGTTTCATACCTACAACTATAATTTTAATCTGTTTGGAGGAGATATTTTAAAGATAAATGATATTATTCTCGAACCCAAACAACTTGGTTTACCGATCACAAAACCAGAATTATAACATAAATCAAGAATCAAAAGAGACAAGGGTCGCCTCTCCCGTCAAAACAGACGTCTAAACCAGACGTCATCTATTGTTGTATTTATTTTTGAATACTCTGTGTGAAAGCTAGATTTGGAATAGGAACTAACCTATAAGTTTTGGTTTGGGTTTTCCGCGTGTTTGTTTTTGTTTGCTTTCTTGTCTTGCTAAATGCAATAAATAATTCTTTTGTTGCTTTAAAGAGAGTTGTAATTATTTAAAATACTACAATTTATGGTAGCAGAGCGCGGTTCAATTTAAAACTTGAGAAAAAGCAAAAATATTTTATCAGAAGTTTGATACGTTTATTCTAATCGGTAAACAAAGATCTCTTCTGCATCAAGGTATGTAAATTTTTGAAATATGTTTCAATAGAATTTGAATTATATTGATAAAAGAAAGTTTTAAATAGAAGGGTTGAAATAAAAAAACATTTTTGAATTATAAACTACCTTTAAACTATATTGTTTAATTTTAAAAAGTTGAAAACAAGGCTAAAATGGATTGCAATTTTTCGCCAACGACAAAAATTGAACCTTTAACAGGAACAAATTATCCTATTTGGGCTTTAAAAGTCGGAGCACTTTTACGTGGAAAGAAATTATTTAAATGCGTAATTTCGGATCCCGAGCCTGATATAAAAGATGAAGTCGCTTGGCAAATATGGAGTGAAAAGAATGACGAAGCCTTTGGAATTATAGTTACAACTCTATCAGATGAACAAGCAGGAATGTTTCTAGATGAAACTAAAGCAAAGAAAGTATGGGATGAATTAAAGAAAATCTACACAGGCAACCTAGAAGATAAGATCATTGATATTGGACTGGAACTTAAGAATATCAAGATGAAAAATAATGAATCCATAAATGAATATATGGCTAGAGCCAAAAATATTGCCTCTCAAAGTTCTTCACTCGGACACCAAATATCCCAAAGAGAACTAGCGTTTCATGTTGTGCGAGGTATCCATCCAAGATTGGAAAAGATCGCTGTTGTACTGAGAACTAGAAGGGACTTAACTCTTGATGAAATTCGGCAGTCACTTAGAGAGGAAGAGAATCGAATGAATTCTAAGATGAATGGGAGTCATTCTGATAAAATGAACAGGCTTACAGAAGTAAAGACAGAAGAAATCACTATCAACAGAATCGACAAAAGGAGTGTTTTGTTTGCCATAAAAAAGGACATTTAGCTAAAGATTGCTGGTTCAAAAATAAGCAAACTCAAGAACAACATGGGAGAAGAAATGCAAATTCAAATACAAACTATAACAAACAAAATTTAAGAAATAATGCGAATACCGTCTCAAGCAAGCCTGCGGAACAAACTTTCAATACCAACACAGATCGAGTTTTTGAAAACTCCTCAAATAATTATAGTCAGATACAAACCTGGTGTCTTGACTCAGGGTGTACTACGCACTTATCCCCACACTTGGACTGGATGGAAAATGTAATGCCTTATGAAACTGAGATAAATTTGGCAGAAGAAGATAAAGTTACACATGCTACAGCTAAAGGTGATATCAAGGTTTCTACTTGTACCGAAAACGGAATTGAGAATGTTCAAATTAAAGGAGTTCTGCATGTACCTAACTTAAGGTCTAATCTTTTATCAATATACGAATTAACTAACAAAGGAAATACTGTAATTTTCAATAGAGATGGAGCAAAGATTTACAATGAACAGGATGATTTAATTGCAGAGGCTCAAATCCAGGATAGGATGTATGTAATGGAAACAAGGTCCAGAGATGAATACTCGGAAAAGACGGAGAATGTCATGACCACAAAAGATGATTTCTCAAATGACAATATCAGCTTGTGGCATAGAAGACTGAATCATTTGAACGAAGCGTACATGAAAGAGATAATTCAACAGAATATGGTATTGGGGTTTAATGTTAAAATTAAGAACTTGCCAGAATGTGAAGCTTGTATAATGGGGAAATTGACTCGACAACATTACCATTCCGTTACCACCAACTGTACAACCAAACCCCTTGAATTGGTGCATATGGATTTGTGTGGTCCAATGCCATACCAATCTCTAGGTGGATCAAAATACTTTTTTGTTCTGGTTGATGACTTCAGCCGAAGAACCTTTATCTACTTTCTGAAAAACAAAGATGAAACTTTGGGGAAGTTTGAAGAATTTAAGGCAAGAATGGAAAATGAGCTAAACCTGAAAATAAAGGATGTGCGAACTGATAATGGCACAGAGTTCACTAATCATAGATTCAATAATTTCTTAATTAAAAATGGAATACACCACCAACTCTCCACCACCTACTCGCCACAAAGTAACGGAGTTGCGGAGAGAGTAAACCGAACCCTAATTGAAACAGCAAGGACATTATTGTTTGATTCAGGATTACCCATGGCTTTCTGGGCGGAGGCAGTCGCTACTGCATCAAATGTCAAAAACTGTACTCCACATAGGTCAATCAAGCTTGATACACCAATGGAGAAATGGAAAGGAAGAAAACCCTCCATTCGACATTTGAGAATATTCGGTTGTTTGGCGTTTTGGCCCATTACACAACAACATAGAAGTAAATTTATGCCTAAAAGTCGAAAAGGTATTTTTGTAGGCTATTCTCTGAGAAGAAAAGCTAGATTAGTTGCTATAGGTTGTAATCAAAAATATGGCGTAGAATATGAGGAATCATTTTCACCAGTGATCAGAAAAGAAAGTCTTCGTGCAATTGTAGCCCTAGCAGCTCAGTTGAATTTGGTTATAACATCATATGATGTGAAGACCGCCTACCTTTACGGAGAATTGAAAGAAATTATTTTTATGAAACAGCCGGAAGGATTTGTTGAAAAAGGTGAAGAAGACAAAGTTTGCAAATTGTTAAAAAGTATATATGGACTTCCACAATCGGGACATTGTTGGAATAAAAAGATCACACACACACAACGAGATACTAATACAACTGGGAATGGAAAGATCGCAATATGATCCATGTGTGTACACTTTTAGAAAAGGAAAGGAATATGGAATATTGGGTTTATACGTGGATGATCTAATAATAGCCGGAACGGATAAAACCTTTAATGAAAAACTAGCATCAGAGATAGGAAGATTTGTTGCTTTAAAAGAAAAAGGGGAGAATGAACCTTTCATTGGTATAGAGATAAGGAAAACAGAATACGGTTTTGATCTATCACAAGCCCATTATATCGATAAAATCTTGAAGAAATTTGCACTCGAAGAATGTAACATTGTACAAACTCCGGGAGATCGAGACCAAAGTTTTGATGAATGTCAAGACTCCAAACCAGTAGACAGGACATTGTATTAAGAGATGATCGGATCCCTGATGTATTTGGCAACCGGAACTCGTCCAGATATTTCTTTTAATGTGAGCAATTTATTCCGATTTTGCAATGATGCAAGAGAAGTACATTTAACAGGAGTTAAGAGAATATATAGATACCTGAAGGGCACCAGAGATAAAATGTTAAGATACAAGCCATCAGAAAATAGCATTCTTGTCAGCACAGATGCAAGCTGGTGTTCAACAAGTGATGCAAAGTCCTATTCCGGATACACAGTTAAACTGGGAAACAACCTGATCAGTTGGAGAAGCAAGAAACAAAGTTTGGTGGCTCTGTCTACATGCGAAGCCGAACTGATTTCGATATGCGAAGGGATGTGCGAAGTAAAATGGATTAAAGGACTTTTAGAAGAACTATGTAAGGATATGCGAACTTTCCTACAACGCTTAAAACAGATAGTCAATCTGCTATCAAGTGGATTAATTCTGAAAAAATAACTTCCCGGACGAAACATATAAACCGAAAATTGTATTTTGTAAAAGATGCTGTGGAAGAAGGAACAATCGACCTTGAATTTGTTAGGAGTGACGAAATGGAAGCGGACCTATTAACAAAGAGTCTTCCCAAGGAGAAACTTAAAAACTGCATAAACTCTCTCGGACTTGTTTGATAGAAGCTTCCACACAGGGGAGGGATTGTTGTATTTTATTTTTGAATACTCTGTGTGAAAGCTAGATTTGGAATAGGAACTAACCTATAAGTTTTGGTTTGGGTTTTCCGCGTGTTTGTTTTTGTTTGCTTTCTTGTCTTGCTAAATGCAATAAATAATTCTTTTGTTGCTTTAAAGAGAGTTGTAATTATTTAAAATACTACATCTATTGACCGTCGCCCCAACTAGCGGCCTCGGGTCGGTGACAAAGCCACAACACCAGCTTTGGCAAACTGAAAAGCTTCCACCTAGGGACCATGGTTTCGGGCTATGGCCCTCGTCAGTCTAGGGTGAACTTTATTCCATGAGATCCACACGGGATCTAATGGAATCTTGACAATTTGCCAAAGAGGTGTTTAGCTGGCAAAGCGGTTGTGCCATATCTATGGCTAAAGTAGAGACGGAAATTTTGCCAGGAAGAAATTAATCTAAAGAGACTAGGGTCGCCTCTACCGTCAAAAGTCCGCCCTAGACTGACGAGGGCCATTAGCCCGAAACCATGGTCTCTAGGTGGACGCGTTTAAGTTTGCCAAAGCTGGTGTTGTGGCTTTGTCACCGACCCGAGGCCGCTAGTTGCGGCGACGGTCAATAGATGGCGTCTGGTTTAGACGTCTGTTTTGACGGGAGAAGCGACCCATGTCTCTTTATATCAATTTCCTCCCGGCAAATATTTCCGTCTATAAATCAAGAAGTGTTAAAAGTCGTGGCATAGAATATGTAAATATCTTTTTGAATGTATAACTTGGAATGTAAATTTCTTATTATTATGTCAAATATATTTTGAATGGATTATTATAATGTAAATTTCCCTTTTGTATATAACTGAGCCGTGTTGTTGAAATAAAGAGTTTCTTAGTAGAGCGAGAGCCTTTACGTGTGTAGCCGCTGGTTTTTGTCTTCGTTATTTTCTTTTCTCGCTTGATCACCCGAAGCAGTCCAAATAATATCAAGACTTTGGGTAAAAGTCTTACTTGTTAAGAGGAGGTTTCTTCAATCTGACCTCGCGTACCTTAACAAGAAGTAATAGCAGTTAATAAAAATAAAATATATAACATAACTTAATATATAAAAACTTAATAATGTATTGATTGATATATGTATATACTATTGAACTTTCCCAATGAAATCTAAACTTCTTTGATTTTGAAAGGTCTCCTAGCAACTAAAATATCATTAAAAATCCATCACGAACTCAGAGAAAAATTAAACATAAACCCTGATTACAATAATTAATTCTTGCACACACTGCATTTTCAAAATGGCCTGAAAGAAAACAGTTGGCACATTACTATAGTGAATTTTTTTTCCATAAGTGAATAAAAGTGCGAGATTCGTGCAGATGTGTGAATTGTGTGCACGAGTTCGAATTAATTATATTGGTTTATAACAATCGTTTGGTGTAGTTAACGTTTTAGATAGGCTTAGATTGGTTGTTAGAATTGGGAACTTTTGTTTGGGAATTTCTCTACATAATATAATTGGACTTTTATATTGTGTTACTATTCGTTCAACTTATATTGATATATAATCTGTTATACCTTAAATGAGAGATTTTATTTAAGTTTTCTAGAATCATCCATAACTCCGTAGATGTTCTAACAACAAGGTTAGGAATATACTAGACGTCAATCCTAACCAAAATGCCTGTTATTTTTATAACAAGAACATTTTATCGGAATTATTACAATTATTTGGCATTTTATCGAAACATAAAATTAAACTAATTTCCCTTCAATTACAAAGCAAGAATATTCATTTTAAATATTCAAGAACAATTTTTTAAAATTTTTTTTCCTTATGTAATAAATTAAAATAAAATATTTTTGTCTCGAACATTTTTAAAAAACCTTATTAGAATAAATTCATCTACCAATTTATATTAATTTTCCTAATTCTGTTTTGAATTGCAAATGATTGTGTGAAATATCTACTTAAAAGTTTAAATTAATGCTTTTTATGAAACTATTAGGTAATTTAATTTTTAAGTATTTAAAAACAACAAAGAATTCTCACAATGAGTTTTTTTTTTAAATTCTAAAATGCTAGATTTCAAGCGATAATCACTCTTCAACGGGCATAATTCGCACACACACATTAATATATATATACAGGGTAATCTGCTAATATTTGCGCTAGAGCGATGCGGTAAACACCATTGTGTTCAGGATGCAATAGGATTTTTTAGAGTAAATAATGAAAAATTCGAAATTCAATTTAATTACAATTTTATTTGCTAGATGGCGCTCTAACAGAATCAGAGATTCAGCTGCCAAATTGTTTGATGAATTGAAAAAAAAAAAACTAACTAACATATATTTATATAATATAATTTTAAAACAATAGTGCACACTGTGCATTTATTAATAAGATGTCAATAAAATTTATGTGAATTGTCAATTGTCTACAGCTTAATTGAAAACCATTGTCGATTTATTACAGAAGTGTCGTATTTTACCCTTTTCTTCTCGAATTATATTTATGTATTACTATGTATATATAACTTTTGAATGGCGTGGTATTTACAATTTCGGTAGAGGTCCCTCTAGCTGACGGTAAATCATTTTGTATTTTCTCAAATGAAGGAGCTAAGGTAATGGATACACACTCGAGGCACACATTTTCAGCTTGTATTGCAGACGACGGCGTTGTCACATTGCTCGCGACTTCCGCGTCACAATGTCGTCGGACTTCCACAGAGCGTCCAATGCTATCCCGTTCAGTCGGGTTGCCGGCTCCAACTTCGGGGTGCTTCGACCATCTAGTCTTGTCGCACTTCCACGGAGCACCCAGCTCCGTCCCGTCCAGTTGGATCGCCGCTGTAGTCCCTGACAGTCTGACACTGTCGCAGAAGTCAGCCACGCTGTCGCACTGAAGTTCGCCAAGATCGTTGTAGTTTTCATGGGGTATTTTAGAAATAACCACATGGGTTTAATTTCTGTACTGTGCGTCATTTGGAAAGCACTCTCCTTTCGTCTGCTTTGTTGCCCTGTAGAAGGGCTTAAAGAATTGATATTTTGTTAGACACTTTTCATGGATAAATTTTTCTTCCAAATGCCAATATACAAGATGCCATTTATATTTATAGAAATAAATACATAGTTAAGCTTTTGGTGAATTTGAAATTTTCTTGTTGAAAATGTACCAAATGTTCCCGACTCTTAATTCTATGACCGGATAAAATTTCAACAAGATAAGCTGAACATAGAGGAGGAAACAACTCTTACAAGGCACAAATAGGCAAACAACCAGATATATAAATATAGTGAATAAATATATATCCGCTGACTTGTGTGTAAATATGTATATAGAATGAGCGAGGAGATAAATAACACATAGGTGTTAGCGAAAGGTTGAGACAAGAGGCGTTTAGAAAATAATTTGTTGGTTAGAAGTTTGTTTGGGAAAATAGAGAGATTCAAACTTCTTTATTACATCTATTAATATGACAACAATTAATATGATATTATGTGGGCGGCATAGATTTATAAGCGGAGTCATTAACAAATTATTTATTGTAAAATCAACTTTTAATTACATTTATTTATACAAATTATCAGAAGGGTTAAATTGGTGTATATTGGTGTATAAGTTATTTTTTGTATCTGTATGTGTGGTCAAAAATCATTTCTAGATTATATAATGTTAGATATATGTGTTTGATATATTATAGATAAATATTTACATTTTATATGATTTATGTTTTATATTTAAAATGATGTATAATTATTTTATTATATTAATATGACAACAATTAATATGATATTAATGTTAATATATGGGAGCCGCTACACATCGTTCACATAAGGTTATATGAGGTTAAATACAAAATTGAATAAATATATTAGTAAAAAAGATTGAATAAGGATAAATATATCAATTAAAACATGTAAATATTTAAATTAATTTATAAATACGAGGTGTGTTCAAAAGGTATCGCGACTTTTCAATTTTCGCGGGTTACGTATATTCGAATTTCGATCTTTTTGTGGCTTTATGTTTGTACTCATATCTCTCACTTATGCTGACAAGCTCGGTCATTTTGAATGTTCCCTTAATTGTTGACAGCTGCTTTGCTTGCAGGTGTTTTGGATCGTCTTCGATTTTTACCTATTAAAAAAAATGGATCAAAGAACCTGTATCATATTTTGTGTGTGAAAAACTAAATTAAGTGCGAGGATGCATTCCGAATGTTGACTGTGGCATACGGAGAAGCTACCTTGGACCGAAGCAACGTTTATCGGTGGTAGAAAATGTTCTCAGAAGGCCGAGAAGATGTGAACGACGGAGAGCGTGCCGGACGCCCGAGCACTTCAACAACAGACGAAAAATTAATGAAGTGGAGAAAATGATATTGGCCAATCGTCGAATCACCGTTAGAGAAGTTGCTGAGGACCTAAACATATCGATTGGCTCATTCCATTCGATTTTTATCAATGATTTGGGCATGAGACGGGTCGCCGCGAAATTCGTACCAAAATTGCTCAATTGCGACCAAAAACAGCATCGCATGAACATTGCTAATGAGATGTTGGACTCGGTCCGCGACGACCCAAATTTGCTCCAAAGGGTCATAACTGGTGACGAAGCGTGGGTTTATGGTTATGACGTGGAAACCAAAGCTCAATCATCTCAATGGAAGCTGCCGCACGAACCAAGACCGAAAAAAGCGCGCCAAGTTCGGTCGAGTGTGAAAGTTTTGCTGGCAGTTTTCTTCGATTGCAGGGGCGTGGTGCATCATGAGTTCTTGCCACAGGGTAGAACGGTCAATAAGAAATATTACCTGCAAGTTATGCGCAATTTGCGCGAAGCAATCCGCCAGAAACGCCCGGATTTGTGGAAGAACAAAAATTGGCTTTTGCACCACGATAACGCCCCTGCTCACACATCGTTGCTTGTGCGCGACCTTTTGGCCAAAAACAACACACTAATGATGCCGCAGCCACCGTATTCCCCAGATCTGGCCCCCTGTGACTTTTTCTTGTTCCCTAAACTGAAGGTGCCCATGAAAGGACGACGTTACGCTACGCTTGACGAGATAAAGACGGCATCGAAGGAGGAGCTGAAAAGATTTTTTTTTAATGATTTTTTGAAGTGCCTCGAAGATTGGAAAAATCGTTGGCACAAGTGTATAATATCTCATGGAGATTACTTTGAAGGGGACAAAATAAGTATTCATGAATAAAAAAATAATATTTGAAAAAACAAAAGTCGCGATACTTTTTGAACACACCTCGTATACATACAGTTAAACCTGTCTATAGCGCCCCCTCTTGGGACTCACCAAAATAGGGTGCTATAAAGAGTGGGTGCTATAGGCAGGTCACTTTTAATGTAAATCGCATCGTACTACGTATTTGAAATCGGGCGCTATAGACAGGTTTGACTGCATATACAAAATATATACAATTTCGTTATTAGTGGCGCCCACCGCGGGAAAGACTCCGCCACCGATGAACTGCGAGAGTCCTAAAAGAGATAGTGAGACAAATGACAAATCACATAGTTTTATTGACAACATGTCAAAATATACAAAGGTGCACTGTTCGAACTATTCAAGTAGATATGAAAAATTTGAGATGATGATTATTATAATAAAAAGAAAGAAAAGAAAAAAATACAATAAAATATATACTATGTACAATGAATATATACGAGGGCCATCCAATAAATAAGTTTCCCTATTTTTTTTTCTGCGAACGAAACGTTGTAAAAATTAGTTAGTATATATGAAATGGTCACTAGGATGCGTTGGAAGCTGGTGACCTTCAAAATCACGCTAACTCGTACGCGCAAGTCCGTAGCGCTTCAGTTTCCATGGAGCTACCACTGGTGAACGTGTCCACTTGCGAACTCCGTTCTGTAATTCGTTTTTCACGGCGAAAAATTAAACTGCGGTCAATATTCATCGCAATTCAGTGTCAGTGTATGGTGAAGAATGTATGAGCATCCAAATGGTTCGCCGATGGCGTTCATGGTTCTTAGCAGGATGGCAAAACGTGCATAATGACGAGCGAAGCGGCAGCCCCATTACTGCTACGGACAATGCAGCCGTTGCTGCTGTTCGGAATGTGGTGGAACAGATCGCCGCGTCACCATTGACGAAATAATAATTCGACTGCCTCCTGGGATCGAAATTAGACGCTCTTCGATTGGAACAATCATGTCAGATGTTTTGGATTTTCGCAAAGTCTGCGCAAGTTGGGTCGCAAGATTGCTCTTGGAAAATCACAAGCAACAACGGATGGAGGCAGCCCGAGTTTTCCTGGAAATGCATCAAAGAGATGGAGATCAACTGTTTTCCCGTATTGTCACTGGAGATGAAATCTGGGTGCATCATTCAACTCCAGAAACAAAACGACAAAGCATGGTGTGGAAGAAGCCTGAGGAAAGTGCACCAAAAAAGGCGAAGGTCACAATCTCTGCAGGCAAAGTTATGGCTATGGAAAACTTCAAATGGGAAATTTTCACACATCCACCTCATTCTCCGGAACTTGCCCCAAGTGACTTCCATCTTTATCCAGCACTCAAGTGGTACCTTGGAGGCAAGCACTTTGCGAATGATGACGAAGTGCAGGCGGAGGCGAACCACTGACTACGAAGACAGGACACGGTTTGGGACGACAATGGTATCTAAAAATTGCTACAACGTACCAAAAATGTTCGAACAGAAATGGTGATTATTTAGAGAAGTAGTCTAT
This sequence comes from Cordylochernes scorpioides, assembly GCA_030710605.1. Lineage (NCBI taxonomy): Eukaryota > Metazoa > Arthropoda > Arachnida > Pseudoscorpiones > Chernetidae > Cordylochernes > Cordylochernes scorpioides. The sequence continues at coordinate 17,966,621 of CP092870.1, forward strand.
GAGTTGTATAATGAAAATAAATAACTGCATAATTGTAAATAATGTGGTTTATTTGTTAAAAAATAGGGAAACTTATTTATTGGATGCCCCTCGTACATGGCGCCTCTACCACCGCTGCAGAGTTTGATGGAAGATTGCCAACGGGTCTCCAGCGATACCATCCAGCGAGAAATAGAGAGAGAGAGATAACGCGACATTAATTATTATTTTTTTTTTTAATTTTTCCTAATGAGAGTGACAGCAAGTCACTGAAACGTCGAGAACTAAATAAATAAATAGTTGAAATTTAGAAATATATTTTTTCAAAGAGGCGTTTAGGTATAAGAGTCAAATTGGAGTGTTGCCCAGACTGTGTATAATTCTGGTCCGAAATAAGGATAAAGAAAGCGATCACCCAACCACCAATTCTGTCTAAAAAGTAAGAAGTTAGCCAAGCAACCCCAACAAAGTTGTAGAAACTTTGGGGGAATTAAAATGGTCTCTTCCTCCAATTGAAACTTGCCCAAAACTTCCTTCTAATTGGCGGAAGACAGAAATAGATTGGCGAAATTGATTTTATATACCAATTCTGAAATTATTCCCTGCCAAATATTAATTAAGTTATATAGAGGTGCGTAGAGGAAGCGCTATTGCGTGACAAATTTCCGCCAGAATGATAATTACAAATCCTCAAAATTAAATTCATAATTTATTAGTACTATTTAAAGTATACGTATATAAACTTCAAATCAAATTAAAATTTCAGAAGTTTTATTCTATGTGGTTTGCCAAGGTATGTAATAATCCGTGTCATAGGCTAATATGCAAATTATATGTACCATCCTTTTATTTCAAACTTAAAATATCTTGCAGCTAATAGTGGAAGCTATCAAATATATTTTGTAAAGATATGCCGTTGCAAAACCTTGTGTACACAAAGTTGAATACAGAGATGTGAAAAGTTTTCAAAGTATAACACATTTCGTATAGATTTATTTATGAAAGTTGCACGAGCCTCAAATATAGAGACGCTCTTTTCCTATAGAACATAAAATAAAAATGTGCTTTTTCCACATTGTTAAAAATATAGAATATTTTGTTGAATTAAAACGTTTTATATCTCTTCAAGGGTGTCGGTGGAAGGGTGGCCTGAACTGTTGGTTTTCGACCGCTACGACCCGGTATCAAATCCTGCATTGGGCACTTTTTTATAATTAAAAAAAAAAAATGCTCCAATGGCCCCAGATTCTTGCAAAGGTCCAATGCGACCAGCGAGTGCAGGTAACCAAATGTGATTCTGGCACATTTGTAAGTGTAAAAGTTTAACTGCTTTGCAAACAGGTTAAAAACGATTCGTCACAGTGTATTCCGACCGAGAAGCTAAAGGTAACTCGCGCATTATCTCTATTTGTTGCCGCGAAAACGGTGGTCAACGGTCAAATACATTTTATACCCAAAATTTCTGTGGTGCCGTTTCTAAAATAAATAATTTTGAAAACAAACCAAAATAAAACAATTAAAAACAAAATACATAGTTTTCCTGGTCATGTGTACCATCAGGTCGGCAATTTGTTGGCACAGACAACAATATTCTAATAGATATTACTCCATTGTGCTCAATTAAGTAAACTGAAGAACCCCTCTGGCGATATAGGTTTTTTTATCAAAAATAAACAAAGACATTAATTTCCGGATCGAATTGAAGCAAATGTCAGCACATATACAGTCGGAATTGGATAATTCAAAGTCCACGGGACTATAAAAAAATCGAATTATCCAAAAATTCGAATTAAAATGGAAATTCTATTTATAGGAAATTCTAGGGACAAGATAAATATTCGCATTAAAGACGTTTTCGAATTGAAGAAGTTCGAATTATCGAGGTTCTACTGTTATGTCTGCAAAGCTACATACCCATCACAATGGATTGACAATTAGAGAATATGATTGTAATTGCATCCAAAAAAATATATATATATTGTCGCGTATAAGGCCTCGAAACATCTACAACCTCCGCCAATAGATGGCGCTTTTGCCTATTTCCTGTTTGAAACTTATGCGGATATCGCCGACTGATGTGCTCCTATTTCCTAAAGCAAATAGTTGTAAATAGATGTTTATATTGGCTCTGATGTGTGAATAAACAAATACCCATAGAATATTATTCTAGTTATATGTAATGTGTATAGTAAAAGTGACAATAAAAGAGGAGTGTTTGAAGTCTCGCTGCCGGTTTCTGATGTTACTCTCGCCAACATCACAGTCGCTGCTCTTCTGAAAGTCTCTCGTATCCCCCCACCAGTGGTAAGGCCGAGAGATACTGCCAGAGGAAAGGAGATCCACTTAAGTCGTGGTTCTCGGACTTCCTTGGGTGCTCTGAAGGGTACAGCTGCAGAGGGAGAGCAACGGGAGCCCAGAGTAGGTGATCCACGAAGGAGGAAGCGGCGTCATCGCGAAGTACCGTGGAGGGGTCAAGCCGCGACGATATATTACTGTGAGGAATTAATATATACAGTTATCAGAGTCATGCACAATTCTGTCACGTTAAGTCACGTGTAAAGTTACGGTAAGTAAAAATTTAAAAATAATTTATATTCTGTAGCGTTCTCACATTGTGTAGCGTTCTCACGCAATTCTGGCCTTAACTACCCCTTTCATGATTTTTCAGGATGCCTTAATGACCTTTTTTTTTTTTTTTGGTCGTTGAGGTACAGCTTGCACCACGCTGATGAGGACCAACAGCCCGAAACGCGTCCGTGGTTAGCTTTTCTTGATTAATCAAGAATGGGTATTTGGCCACTTCTGTAATAATTAAAAATCAACGAGAATACAGTAGAACTCCTCAAATTCGGAAATTCTCAAATTCGGAAACTCCCAAATTCGGAAAGTATTGTAATGTTTTTTTTTTTTACATACAAAAAATCAATTTTCACATGCTTTTATTTTGTTGATATTTCAACATTATTTTATTTTATTTACTTTTACTTTTGCTTTGCTTTTATTTTATTTAATTTAATTTTTATTAGTAATTTATTTTTAATTTAAGTGTTTAATTAATTTACTTTTACCGATTATTTATAATCGCTAATTAGGGGTTTATCCCCTTTTTTAAAAGCTTAAATAAATCAAGAGTTTCATTTGACTTTTGTGCTTAGTTTAGGATATTGTCCAATAAGAAGGCAGCATTATTACGTCATAAGCCATTCACGCATTTTTTATTGCAAAGTTGATTAACCTAAAGTTCAAATTATCAAACATTTTCAGACATTGTAAGTTTCAAATTATTTTATTCAACTCTCAAATTTTTGCATTCACAAGTTTGTTATTCAACAAAATGGCATCCAAAGAGGAGCGGCAAAAACGAGGCAAGTACCGAATTCTTAAGCTTGGTGAAAAGTTAGATGTTCTTAGTGACATTAAAAAAGGATTAAGCTATACAACGATAAATCAAAAGTATAAAATTTCTAAGACAACTGTTTATGATATAAAAAAGTCTGAGCTTAAACTTACAAAGTTTGTTGATTCTACCGAAAAAGATGTCAAAAGGTTTTCTCAAGTAAAAAATCCGTTATACGAAAATGTTGATAAAGCAGTTAACATCTGGTACGAAAGTCAGAGATTATCAGGGGTTCCTATTCGTGGTATTGAACTCCAAACAGCTGCCAGTCATTTTGCATCAAAATTGAATAATCCCACTTTTAAAGCTAGTGCTGGATGGTTGTCACGATACAGAGCCAGACATAATTTGAAAAATAAAAGCGTTGTCGGGGAAGCATTTAGTGCTGACGAAGATGCAGCTAATCGCTTTAAAGATGATTTTCACAAACTAATGACTGACGAAAAGTATGAACTGTCCAAATTTATAATGCTGACGAAACAGGAGTTTACTGGAAGTCATTACCCGATAATTCTCAAGTCAAAAATGCAAACAGCGCTAGTGGTCATAAGCAATCCAAAGATCGACTCTCTGTTTTACTTTGTGCAAATGCAGACGCTTCACATAAAAATGTTTTGGCTGTTGTTGGAAAATCAAAACGTCCAAGAGCAATCAAAAACATCATTGATCGATTGCCTGTCCATTACTATTCTTCACACAAGGCTTGGTTTAATCAAAGCATTTTTAGTGAATGGTTTTTTAAACGGTTCATAAACGAAGTTCGCAATTTTCAAGAAAATAAGTTAAGAGTTGCTCCAGATCAAGTAAAAGCGTTACTACTAGTTGACAATTCTCCTGCTCATCCAACAGAGCTGATCAGTAATGACGGCAACATTAAATGCAAGTTTTTACCACCTAATACAACATCTGTATTGCAGCCTATGGACCAGGGAGTTATTGTTGCCTTTAAAAGGTTGTATAAACGAAGACAGTTAGAAAGTTGTTTAGTATTTTCAAGTGATGCAGATCAGCCAAATAACTCTGTGGGTGAACAAACTTTTTCTAATTTAAAAAAAGTACGACATCAAGAAAGCGATATTCAATTTTTGAAATTCTTGGGATGAATTAAAATCTTCTACAATAAGAAATGGATGGAAGATTTTGCTTGAACACAAAAATAATTCAGATTTGGAAACAGCAGGTGATGCATTACAATTATCCGAGGATGAATCTGATGAAGATGAACAAGAAATTAGACGGCTGGAGCAATTATTTCAAAGAGCTAGAATTGAAGTAAATCAAGAAAGCATTAATGAATAGATCGATATAGACCTTGATGATCCAGGTCACAATGTTCTTAGCAATGATGATATAGTTGAAGCTGTTTTGAGTGAAAAAATGGAAATCAGCAGTTCTGATGATAGTTCCTCAACTTCTGAAGACAATTTGGAGCCGGATGTTCCCAGATGCGAAGCGTTGAAAAGTTTGGATGTTGCATTAAAATATTTGGAAAAGCGCACTGAACCAGAAATGCTTGCAAGCTACAACACCATCAATAGTCTTCGAACTATGCTTATGAGAGAAGAAGAAGCTTTGTTAAACAAGCCAAAGAAACAGACAACAATCAGCAACTTCTTTGCCAAGCCATAACTTACTTGGCCATCAAAATTTGCGTTTATTGGACTGCATATGTACATAATTGGTTTTTATAGACAAGAATGCAGGTGTGTGTTTATGTTACTTTAATACAAATTTATCTATGTAACATGCATTACATGCATAATAAAATATTTTACTATTTTTCATCGGTTTCATGCTCAAAACTCATAAAAGTCAAGGAACATTTGATTAAAAATCGTAATTAAAATTATGTAATGTACATATAATATTCAACCTAAAATTGTTCATATGCTTCAAAATCTTTGTCTCAGTCTTCTAAATGCCTATTTATGCCACATAAATATTCACAAATCTAACTCTCTCAAATTCGGAAAATCCTCAAATTCGGAATACCTTGCGCCCCAAGCTTTCCGAATTTGAAGTTGATATTTATTCCGATAGATGGCGCAAGCCATTAGCAACTTTCAGTTGCACGATAAGGAGATACCTTTTTCTTCATTTATATTCTGTCATCGTTTTAAAAAATTAAAATATTAAAAAAAGATGCCGAAACCCGGGATCGAACCAGGGACCTTTAGATCTTCAGTCTAACGCTCTCCCAACTGAGCTATTTCGGCTTATTTTAGTTATTTCTATAGAAGCTTCTATCTTTATAATTATGTATATTTTCAAAAAGTCAATTCACACCTCTTCGCTGGAGACCATGGGAATACTGACTAATTCATTATGCTAACATAATAATATATACAAGTATCAGAGTCATCAATTCTGTCACGTTAAGTCACGTGTCAAGTTACGGTAAGTGCACACAATGCAAAAAAAACTTTACAAATTTAGCGTTACTGTATGTAAATAATCACTTCCTTATTTTTTATTATTTTTTCTGGCCTTTGTTTTTTTTTATCTCTCTTTTTTTTTTTATCGTTTAAAATGCAGTCGCAGTCACTAGCAGACACATATGTCTGCCTAATTTCCATGTGCTCTTTATTTTTTACAGAAAAATATTTACATGCCAGTATTTTTGGATTAATATTTTTCATAAACCTATTTTTTCTTATTTTTACTGAGAAGATGGGCATCGCAGTCAAGATCCATCGTAGTCACTCACTCAACTCAGGCAATTTCAAGGGTTAGTGCGCTGGGGCGGGTACCTCGGGGGTTGGGTGGAAAAGCTGCCATCTATTTAAACTATATTGATTTTGAAACAACTAAATGCATTGAAAAAAATAATTAAATCAAATACCTAAACCCTAATATAATACAATTTTTGCCATCACACACACTTTTTGCCTGTGGTTTATGTGTTACTTCTGTGTTGCTATTCTATGGCACTTCTACTATTTATTATTGATTCACTTTCAGTATGAAGGAAATCGCACTCTGGGTAATTCTCGGGCGAAGCCGGATCATTCGTCTAGAGAATTCAAGAATTACATCCACGGCGCCAATTTATAATTGTAACGAATAGTATTTGAATGAAAGCATTTAATCGGGTAAAACCCGGGCGTTGCCCGGGTCATTCGGCTAGTTAAAATATACAAGTATCAAAGTCATCAATCAATTCTGTCATCTTTTGCTTTTGTGAATGGAATAAATAACCAAATATGGCCATTTCTTATAAGCATCGGTGGTTCAGTGGTAGAATGTTCGCCTGCCACGCGGGCGGCCCGGGTTTTACAATTTTTAAAACTCATTTATATTATTCTACTAGCCGAATGACCCGGGCAACGCCCGGGTTTTACCCGATTAAATGCTTTTATTCAAATACTATTCGTTACAATTATGAATTGGTGCCGTGGATGTCATTCTTGTGAAATGTCCCGCTCCAAACTTTGTGTCTGAGAAGCGATATTTTTATAAATAGATGATCTGGCTTTGTGTCTTCTGCTCAAATGAATGTTTTTCTGTTAGAATTTTGTTTCTGCATTCTAAAAATGAACTGGCTTCACCCGTGGTCTCTGCTTTTTGGAATTTTTCCGGATATAATTTTGTATCTGATAATCAAATATGATACAGCAATATTGTCATAATCATTTTCTGCCTAAAAAAAAAACAACTATTTTTGCCCAGAACCTGTCAATTTCAATTTTTCTTGGCTAAAAATGCGACAAATATCTCTTCCATATTTTTTTCTATGTCCTGTTAAAACACGTTTTACATGTACATTAGGTCAGCTGAAATTACCTCTCATCTTCACCGCTAGAGGCGCTGCTTGCGAGCGAAAGAGCAAATTTGCAACTCAAACCCGGGCCGCCCGCGTGGCAGGCGAGCATTCTACCACTGAACCACCGATTCTTATACACACACACAAGCCTTTTTATTGGGGCATCCAGCCCTATACATGATTCCCCTCTACAGGATTTAGCAAAGGAAGATATTTCGAAAGTAAAAACTAGAATACAGGAAGTAATAAGAAAAAAGAAAAGCGAGAAGAAAGAAAAAAAAAATAAACAAAAATAAATATAACCATATATACAAAAAATAAACATACAGAGCAAAAGGAACCATACATGATTAAATATTTAAATTAAAGTACCAATGTTTAAAATATGTCAAGGTTAGGATATCATTGAGAGGGCTAGTGTTGAATCAGCCGCATTCAATCTTCGTTTTCTTCCTCCAAGCAAACCACGACATTCGGCGCATCCATTGTTCTCCAACGGACATTGACTGCGGCCTTGTAGAATTTATATAAACCGAGGGAGAGACCCTGATCAACCATCAGTGTGTTCATCCAGCTGCAAATTTGTTGGCAGTCAGGTTGAGACCAGGGTAAGTCACCCAAAATTTCTTTCCTCTGTTTCTCTAAGCAAGAGCATCCAAATATTATATGCATAATTTCGTCTTGGATTCTGTTTTTACACAGATCGCAAGTTAGAGTCAAATCAATTTTCCAGCGATTTGAACGATTTTCTGGGAAGATCGTCCAAAGGAGTCTCAGTTGTGCAAAAAATCTTTTAATTGCTAGAGGAATAGTTGTGAATAAATATCGTTCTGCTGTTATTGAATTTTTTAGGTATTTGAAGTGACTGTAATGTAAAGTATTTAGGATTTTCGCCATGTCGTTTTGGATGCTTTGTTCGGTTGCTATTCGAATAATACCAGGGATTTCAGTCATTATTGCAGCGTAATCCGGACAACCCTTCAGGAACGAAAAACCGTTTGAGTCTAAAATGGTTGACAGGTTTTCGACAAAGGTTAAACCAGCCCTTCGATTGCTGTGTAATGTCCAGAGGTGTGACAAACATGCCCGGGGCAACCTACTCTCTTCCATTTTCATAATCCTCACCCAAAATCTCAGGACCTGTTTAATTATGATAACTTCCTGTGATACTCGTCCACACTCCATTCTTAGCATAAAGCCCGGAGTATACTTTGGTAAATTTAGGTAGCGTCTTAAGAAAATATTCTGAACCTGATCAACTACCTTTACTTGGTTGAGTGCCCAGCAGGGTGCGGCGTATAGCATGTGAGGTAAGACCGTCGAATCAAGTAATCTCATTGCCGCATTTAGAGAGTTCATCTTGGATTTTGTCAGAACTTGCCACACAGCGCCAATTGCTGCCAGGGCTTTGCCCTTGTAGTGTGACGCTACCTTGTTTAGTGAATTTGCACTCTTAAGCGGATATCCCAAGTATAGATATTTCGTAGTAACAGACAGTTGCCTCTCACCCCAAAACCATTTGTCATTTTGTGCTAATCGACCGCCGTTTCTGAAAACTACAATTTTTGACCTATTTTCATTCAGGGTTAATAAATTTGTTTCAAAATATTTTCTTAGCATATTGAATTTTATTTGAAGGTTATTTTTGGATTCTCCAATCAAGACAATGTCATCTGCGTATAGTAGAATATGAACATATCCATAATTTGGGAGATATATTTCCGGTAAATCTGAATTATTGTAGAGACCGATTAAATCATTTATAAAAAGTATAAATAAATAAGGTGACATCGGCTCCCCTTGTAAAACTCCCGAACGCACCTTTATTGGCGCAGTGAATGAATTATTCCATCGCACTACCGCTGTCATATTTGTGTAATAATCTTTAATTAAGTTAACAAAACGGTGGTTGAGACCTGCATCTACCAGTTTTCTCCATAATAATGAGTGGGGCACTGTGTCGAAGGCTTTTTTCAAATCCACGAAGAACATGTAGCATTTTCTTCTCTTTCGGCTTCGGGTCATTTAAATCAGGGATAATAGAGTGAATATATGGTCTTGACAAGAGTGGGCAGCCCTGAATCCCGCCTGGTTCTCAGGAACTATATTTCTCCCTTCGATCCAACTGCCTAGACGAGATTTGAGTATTGATGTAAATAATTTTGCTATATTGCTTAAGAGCGCAATGCCTCGATAATTAGAGGGGTCGTCTGGATCACCATTCTTAAAAATTGGTTGAATAACTGATTTCAACCATGTTGTCGGAAATTCAGACGTTCTCAAAATTCTATTAAATATATCCTTTAAGGAAATTAGATAATCTTTTGGGAGGGCCTTTATTGCTTCATTCATTATGTCGTCAAAACCAGTCGCCTTGCCATGCCTTATTCGAGAAATTTCTTTGCTTATTTCATTAAGAGTTATGCATTTAGTTAGCTCATTATCTGTATTTAGGAAAGTCATAGTAACGGGTTCGTAATCTGGTATTGATTCTGTATCCAGGAGTTTATTGTAAAATTGCTGCCAGTCTGATATTGAGATATTGCCCTGTGTATAGTTTCTTTTTCTGAAGCGAGCTATTGTTTTCCAGAATTCACTTGAATCGTATGTATTATTTAATTTTTCTTGTATTTCACAAAAATATTTTTTCTTTTTATTGTTCATAATCGATGTGTATTTGTTCCTTGTTTTAACATATTCCAAACGATCTAGATCCCTATTAGATTTAATAAATTTTGTCAGAGTTGCTTTCATAATCTTTTTCGCTATGTAACACTCATGATCAAACCAAGGCTTCGACAGTAAGTTATTCGCTTTTGTTTCAATTTGCATACCATTTTGTACCATTGCGCTTTTAATCTGATTAACCATGTTGTTCATTATAACCGATTCTTATAAGAAATGTCCATTTAGGGTATTTATTCCATTCACAAAAGCAAACGGTGACAGAATTGTTGATTGTTGATGACTCTGATACTTGTATATTTTAATACTAGTCGACATATTCATAACTAGGGTCAATGTTCACACATACAAACTTCCTATAAATATGCAGAGTATAATTGATGTTTTCTTCACTCGGTAAAAGACGTGGTAGCTGGAGTGGCATATTCTTCTATATTGATGTTCTGTACTTGATGTTTGTTCTTCATATGTTTAGTGAAGTAGGTCTTGGACGTACTCCAAGTTCCACAGAAGGAGCAGGAGTAGAGGACATATGTGGTTGCATAGCTAAACCAGAATAATAATTTGCGTGATGTCTTTATTCAACCTTGAAAAGAAATTTTAAAACAATAAAGAAAGATGAAATTTAAGATGGGTTGAAGATTGTAGCGGTAGATATTAACGCCAAATTAAACAGTGATTAATTTTTAGGAAAATCTTAAATGTTATTTCTAATGATTGATTAAAATGGATATAAAAATATATAAAATAGAAAATTTTCGATTAAAACTATATCTATGGTAAAATTGTTGAAATATTTGTAAAATTAAAAAATACCATTTAAGAATGAAAATATTGTATTTATAGAGTGTGAAATGTTATTATTATATTAAAGTGATTATTCGGCCTTCTGCTTTCAAGGAAATCGATAACCTGGGTTATAAATGTTATTAAAGTGTATAATTTTGTAAAAAAATAGTGTAAAATGTTACTTCAAATTGAAAACCCTATATATGTTAATTAACTTGTGTGATTTGCATTAATTTTATATCACATAAAATTTAGGCAATATTTTAAATTTCAAGAAAAAATTCATGAGCAAATACACTTTGAAAATATAGTCGAAATATTTTAGATTTTATTTGAAAGTAATTTAAACAAGTATTAAATATAAAAGTCGACATATTTTTTCCTAGGGTCAATGTTCACACATACAAAACTTCCTATAATTATGTAGAGTAAAATTGATGTTTTCTTCACTCGTCACGAGAAATGGTAACTGGAGTGGCGTATTCTTCTATGTTGATGCTCTGTACTTGATGTTTGTTCTTCATGTGTTTGGTGAAGTAGGTCTTGGACTTACTCCTAGTTCCACAGAGGGAGCAGGAGTAGAGGACAGAGTTGTGGACCTCCTGGTGACGGGTGAAGTGGGACCTGGACTGGGTCCTGTACCCACACTCCCCACAACAGAGGCTCTCCTTGCATGCGTGGCTTCTCAGATCATCATTTCCCCTGGCCGCATACTTGCACAGCTTGCACTTGAGCGCGGGGTCTGTGTGCTTGTTGCGCTTGTGAGCATTCAGAGAGTTACAGTAAGATGTCTTGAATCCACATAAATCACAGATGTACGGTTTTGAATTGGTATGTTTTCGCATGTGAACTCTCAAATGGGTTTTGTGAGCAGATCTATAAGGGCAGTGATCACATTTAAAAGGTGTTTCTTCAGTGTGGGTGATTTTGTGTTGTGCCACATTAAATTTTCGATTAGATCTGAAGTCGCAACCTTCCCAATCACACATAAACTCCCTTTCCCCCGTGTGGGTCTTCTCGTGGTCAATTAGCTGACTTTTATATTCTAACTGCTTGCCGCAGTATTTGCAGGTTTGCATTACTTTTCCAGGTTCTTTTGTGGTCATTTTCGTATTGTAGACAGGCTTTTACAGAAACGTTTAAATTTTCGAATATATATGAAGAGGAGATACACTGAATGTAATCTTCGCAGGAATATTTTATCAAATTCTCGAGATATTTCTTCATACACAATATAATAAAAATAATTAACTGAATTTACATTTCTTATCTAACACCAAAAATATTTTACATATTTACCTATTTACTATTAAAACAGTTTCATTAAATTGACTCAATTATAATCAATTTCGTGACAATATTTTATTTTGATTAAAGAAATATTATGTGTACATAAAGGGAATGAAAGTGCTATGTACAGTTAAACCTGTCTATAGCGCCCCCTCTAAATAGCGCCTCCCTCTCTATAACGCCCGATTTTAAATACGTCTACCATGCGATTTGCATTAAAAGTGACCTGTCTATAGTACCTCCTCTCTATAGCACCCTATTTTGGTGAGTCCCAAGAGGGGGCTCTATAGACAGGTTTAACTGTAATACAAGGTATGTCCCATAAGTTCCCGGACTGGGTCCATAAAAAAATAAATAAATGAAAAATGTAAATGAATTTGACTGTTTAACATGAATCATGAAAATTTCTCTTATAGAATTGTGAATAGTTATAAAACGAAGAGAATTTTTTTTTTTTAATATACATTGACTGTTTATTATAGAAAAAAATATCTGGCTACACGGTGGTACCAATATCGAGGCGGTACTTGCGCGCGCGCCAAGGTTATTCTAATTTATTTAAAGGTCACACCTAGCGCTGCGGCGATTTTACGATGGAACAAAAATTGAAGCAGAGGATTTGCATAGAATTTTGTGTGAAACTTCAAATATCAGCAACCGAAACTTTTGGAATGCTTAATAAAGCATTCTCCAATGACCCCCCAAAGAGAACAACTGTTTTTAAATGGCATTCTAGATTTAAAGCTGGCAGAATTTCCATTGAAGATGATCCTCGTCAAGGACGCCCAAAATTTCAAAGGACTGATGAAAATGTGCAAAAAATCACCGATTTGATAAAAGAAAATCCTCGAACCACTTTGCTGGAGCTAGAGCAAGACACAGGCATCTCTAAAACAACGATTGGAAGGATCGAACCCGAAGATTTGAAGCTCAAAAAGACTCCTGCAAAATTCATCCCAAGATTCCTCACCAATGAGAAAAACTGTGTCGGCTTGCAACCTGTGAGGACATGATGGAAATGACAAGAACGGATCCAGAATGGAAAGACAAGATAATCACAGGCGACGAGACATGGGTCTATGGCTATGACCCTGAAACCAAACCTCAATCTGCCGAGTGGAGAGGTTAGGGTGAGCCTAGACCCAAAAAATCCAGAAACAAGGTGTTGCTGGTCGCTTTTTCGGATAACAAGGGCATTGTTCATCACGAGTATCTTCCTGCAGGCCAAAAGGTTATTAAGGAAATGCATTTGGGCATTCTTCGCCGTCTAAGGGAAGCGATTCGAAAAAAACGGCTAGAAAAATGGACTAATGGTGGCTGGATCCTACACCATGACAATGCTCGCCCTCACACAGCGCACTTGATGACTAGCTTTTTGGCGAAAAACGGGACACAAATCCTACTTCAACCACCCTATTTCCCAGACATCGCACCAGATGACTTTTTCCTGTTCCCCAAACTTAAAGCAGTTCTAAAAGGAAGACATTTTGACACCAGGGATGACAAAATAGAAAAATCGCCGTTAGCATTGAAGAGCATTCCAAAAGAGGCTTATAAAAACTGTTTCGACAATTGGGAGAAACGATGGCGCTGGTGCGTTGAAGCAAGGGGGGATTACTTTGAAAAGTTTTAATATAAAAATTTTAAAAAAATCTTACCTTTTTTTTTTATGGACCCAGTCCGGGAACTTATGGGATATACCTTGTATATTTAACAGTCGATATGAAATAAGATTTTTTCCAAATATATTTAAATTATATTTTTCTAACTAATATGAATTTTCTTATACACTTCGTGACATTGAAAATGGAACACCAAGAAATAGTGGCCAGAAAATTATGCAAATTTCAGGGTAGACGCGCCTAACCGAGTTATGCAAATGATGTAAAATGCGCAGCTCTCGTGCGCACATGGAGTAAGATATAACGGAAGGAACTTGCAGAAAGGACAGTATTCGTGTCGTTATTTCTTCAAGGAAAATCATTGTAGAAATTTTGTTCTTGTGTCAAAAGACACGTGTAATAACAGAGAATGCCAGGTCATCGTAAACGGAGGCAGTTCAAGCAGACAGACGCTTTTACGAGGGGCATGGTGATCGGACTGAAAAGGGCTGGTTGGTCCATACGTCAAATCGCAGCTGATACACACCTTGGTGCGTCCACGGTGCACCGACTGTGGAGAAGATGGTTGGAACAAGGAAATGTGGCAATTTATAGGAATGCCGGTGCAACCAGAGTGACGTCAGCAAGTGTGGATCGGCGTATCCTTCGACAAGCAGTGGCGGCCCCACAAACCACTCGTACCGCCATCCAGCAACATGTGCAAGTCACCCTAGATCATTCCATCTCGACCAGAACCATTTCCCGTCGATTGGTTGCTAATGGCTTGCACTCATGCCGTCCGCTAAGAAGACTGTCATTGACCCCACCGAATAGGCGCCAACGTTTGGAATGGTGCCGGGCTAGATCGACGTGGATGACGGAATGGCACAGGGTCGTGTTCTCAGATGAGTCGCGTTTCTGCTTGTCCGGTGATAGTCGCCGTGTACGCGTGTGGCGTCGACGTGGAGAAAGGTCCAATCCGGCAGCAATTGTGGAACGCCCCACCGTGCGTCAACGTGGAATCATGGTTTGGGGCGCAATCGCGTATGATTCCGAGTCACCTTTACTTCGTATTCAGGGCACTATGACGGCCCAACGATACGTTGATGATGTGCTGCGACCGGTGACACTCCCCTACCTTCAGGGGTACCCAATGCCCTTTATCAGCAGGATAACGCCCGACCGCACACTGCTCGCATTAGCCAACAAGCTCTGCAAGATGTACAGATGCTTCCCTGGCCACCGTACTCTCCTGATCTCTCACCAATCGAGCACGTCTGGGACATCATTGGACGCCGTTTGCATGCCTTGCCACAACCGCGTTCAGAAGACGAACTGTGGCAAATGGTTGAGAGGGAATGGAGAGCTATCCCTCAGGACGCCATCCGTACTCTGATTGACTCTCTACCTAAACGTGTTGCTGCGTGCATCGCCGTCCGCGGTGGTCCTACTTGCTACTAAGCCGACGCCGTTCTCGCTCTGTATTATGACTATCATTTTGAAATAAAGATCACTTATTGTTCGTCCCTGTCTCTCTCTGTCTGCCGAGTTTCATCACTTTCTGGCCACTATTTCTTGGTGTTCCATTTTCAATGTCACGCAGTGTATAATAAAATTATTAGCAAAATATTATGGTTAACTATAATATCGTAATATAACTATATTTGTATTACCTACACTGGGTATAGTTGGTGACATTTGTAGGCCTCAAGAACCTGCATTAACCGAATAAATGATTATCATATCCTTGTCCTTATATCTATAAAAATGAAATCCAAAATCGATGTTTGTTATCGCGTTGCGCAAAATCTACAGAATAAATCATTATGAAATTTCGCATATAGGTAGCTGAAGATTTCTTTAACATATAGGCTATTCAAAAAACTAAAAAGGTTAATGTGCTTTTTTTAGAAAATATAAAACCAAAAAGCATTAGTTCCAGCCTTTTACCGCTTGGGCGCAGCACTAGTCGCGACGATAAATGAATTTGATTGGTTAATAATTTACACGTGGTTTGTTTACACAATGAATGTTAGTTTGTTTACACGATGCATGTTTTTAAAAGGTAAGATTATCCAATCGCCGTGAAACTTTAGGAAGTTATTTACTATACTACTGGGAAGGTTTATGGTTTGAATTTGATGTGAAATAAATATTCTTTGCAATTTTATTTGCAAATTTTCTACTTTCACTCGCAAGCAGCGCCTCTCGCGGCATCTGGTGAAATTATATTTATAAATTGTAACAATGCTTAAAATGTGTTCCAAGTATAATAAATTCAATTTGAGAAATCAGTAATATAATATTCCAATGACGTAAAAATACTTGGCATTTTATTATTAATATATTTTTAAATAAATTATTGTAACATTTTTGTGTTAAATCTTAAAATGTAATGTTAAAAATATTTTCACATTGTTAATTTAATTTGTTGTTGTTTTATAATGATGAAGATGAAAATTACATTGTTGTTGTTGTTTATTATCGTTTGTTCATATATAAAATCACATTTTATATGATGATGAAAACAAAAATGAATATTTAAATTATTATATATTAATTCATTGATAAAAAAGAAATAATTAATTATCAAATTCAGAAAAGTGACAATATCTTATTTGAAATATAATAAATGTTTTCAAAAAATTATGTTTCAAATAAATATTTAAACGCATAAACAATATTTATATTTACATACGTTTATAAATCAATAATTGGTTAATAATTTTACACATCGTTTGTTTACACGATGAATGTTTTTAAAAAGGTAAGATTATCCAATCGCCTTGAAACTTTAGGAAGTTATTTACTATACAACAGGGAAGGTTTCTGGTTTGAATTTGATTTGAAATAAATATTCCTGAAATTTTATTTTCAAAGTTTCTACTTTCACTCGCAAGCAGCGCCTCTCGCGGTATCTGGTGAAATTACATTTATAAATTGTAAAAAATTTAAAATGTGTTCCAAGTATAATAATTTCAATATTTAATTGGAGGATTTAGTAATATAATATTCCAATGACGTTGCAAAAAACTTGGCATTTCAATATTAATATATATTTAAAGAAAATATCTTATTTATAAATTTAATAAATGTTTAAAAAATATTATGTGTTTCAAAAATATATTTAAACGCATATAACAATATTTTATATTTTTATAAATCTATATATAGGTGGATTGGATGTTTTCTAGAATCGTTTTAACAAATGTTCGTTAGGCAAACTTTTACTCGGGTAAAAACCGGTGAAAGCCAGGAACATATATACACTGGTGTCCAAAAAATAAGAAACTTTTGTTTTTTAATGATATGTTTTAAAATATACAACGCTAAAAGCTAAAAAGTAATTTGATTAGGTATTTTAAGTCGTAGAATTTATTTATCGCAACCATTCGATTCGGTAAAATTGAAAATATGCTAATTTTTGCTTGTCTTTATAAGTGTGCTATTTGGCGTGTCGTTTACCCCATCTAAGAATTGTCCAATTATAATTTTTATTTAATCCTTAGTTAATTATGAGTTTACGACAAATTTTAGCAGATGATTTAAAATGGAGAGCTGTTGGAAGAATGGTGATAGGGCAATCACAAGTTGAAGTAGCA